>CM023481.1:235377708-235722097 GCA_013339685.2 Hyalomma asiaticum
AACTTCACTTAAGGCACGCTGTACGCATGAGGTGATGCCATCTTGGATTAATTGAAGAACTGTCGGCAGGGATAATTACGTTTAGGTAGAGGCGCAAAAATGGAAGAAAGGTGGGCAGTTCAGAATGTCGAGACGTGCTTAATAACGGGGCACCTAATGATACGTTAAATCCGCACGGGAGACACATACTGCATTCACTGTGACCGTACTGCCTGCGATTCCCCATTGAAGGGCTTCTGCTTCAGAGAGGCTCGCTGGCGTCTCTCAAAGGCCACTCTCTACAAACGAGCTGGTACCAAAGAGAAGCCCAGGGAAGGACTGCAATAGCCGTAGTTCGCATTCGTAGAAGCTGCAGACTTTGAAATCTGCGCCAGGGGCTTCACTAACTAGTCCTTATAGCTGCGCGGAGACAGAGCGCCCTATGCGACGGACCGAAGTTAATTGAGTTCCAATCGAATCGGCCAGCTTAGGTTCCGCCGTCTGAAATCCCGATGAGAAAGGAAAGCGAGCAAACAGGATCTGGCGCACGATGTGTACATACAGAACGCAGCAAGCCACGGCGCTCAAAGTGTTCGGGTGGCGGTAATCCAGAGCGAAGGCAAACAAGACGACCCATTGCGGTTCTCGCAAATGTGCGAGCATGACAGAGTGTGCACTTTCGCGAAAACCTACAGGAGGGATCACACTTGTCTAAAGCTGTCGAACTGCCGGCAGGACCGCGTGATCTACGCGTCATGCCTGTTCGTTTCCAATGCTTAAACCAAGTTTGGAACAATTTCCAGGGCGATCCGCTTGTGACAAAAGTTAGCGACAAAATGTGTGTCGCTGTTCTGTGCGATAGTTTTCTGGGGTCCATTACCGTAAAACGGAATGCGGATTACTATTCCGTCTCGGTCCTCCCTGATCGGCCAGTTCTACTTGTCAGGCAGCACTGACCTATCGGAGAACTGAGATTGGTCAGAGATTGGTCAATTCTTCCTTGACAAGCAGAACTGACTAATTAGGGAGGACCAAGACGGAACAGTACTCCGTATTCCGTTTTACTGTATAGGCCCCCAGGTCTCGTGTTCACAAAGAACATCTTTTGGCTGCTCGTAAGAGGAAATTCCCCTACCATACTGACTCTAGACATATCATTAGCAAAACCAACCGGCCAATGGCAAAGAGCACTTACGAAAGAGAAGTTTCGTGAATTCGGCCCCAGTTGCGTAATTTTAACTCAAAGTGCCAATCTTAAGATTTAATTTTAGAGTAGTTTAGTACAAACCAAAAGTTCTTGAATAAATTATCAAGCCTTTGAAACATTCCACTGCAACATGCACTAGTGGGCGAATATATTAGCAACGGTATAGCAGCGCGTAAATACGCTGCTAGGACCTTAGAGAATGCTTTTTTTTTCTTGTGTGTGTGCGCGAGGCGTGCTTGTGATGCGATGTGACAGAAAAGTGAGCCCTGAAAGGAGACAAAAGGCATCTCCTTTCAACGAGCAGGGTATCACATCGATCCTAAGCATCGTACAGTCTTTGAGAAACAAGCGAGAGTGACCGTCTACTTCATAGAAGACTCGACGGCGGCGCAGGAAAGTAATAAGGCTTCATGAGCTTCTTATCACCTGCACGGCCTCTTATTAAATAACGTTATGGTCTCGCAATAAGGGACTCTTCCAAGAAAACCGAGCTGTTTTCGAAAGACTCACTTCCTCTGATACAATCGTTTTCTTTCTTTGCCTCGGGCCATACGGCGCACAAGAGATAGATACCCAGCTGCTTCTCTGATGATGGCAAATGTGATATATCATTAGAACATTCCAAGTAAATCATTTAGCTCATCATCTTCTGAGCCACCCCACAGATTTAAGGCCCACGTATGTGTGGTACGCCGACGGAACTCGAGCGCGCGCCCTTCTGAATACAGAAAGATATTACGCCTTGTGGGCAACCTATATAGTCATGCAGTTATTTATTCGCAACATATTAGCTGAACCCTCTTTCTACAGCTACAATTCACGAAACTACCACGGCTTGGAAACGATGCTTACAAAAGTTTGTTTAGCGGTTTCTGAAAGGCTGCTGTGGTAGGGGTGGTGGCAGTGTGTTGTGTTTCTCCATAAGTTATGTTAGCACAGATAGAAGGGTATTGCGAAGTCAAAGGCCAGTGTTAATTAACCACATAATGGTGCATTCTTAAGAAGAAAAAAAAAAGCAAGGGAGCGAGACAGCTGCACAGCATTGATTGGTGCCTCAAGGCCAGTAGATTGTTCGTCGTTTTCTGCGCGTTCTATAACGGTTTTATTGCTTGCCATTGCAACTCTAACTGTAAAGCGGAGTGCCACTGTATATGAGGAAATGAGACAGCCGGGCATTCTGCTTGCGATCTAGTTTCGAAAATTATTTTTCATGAACCACGCCGTCCAGCTTCGTCTACTGCAAGAAGGCCTTTCTTCTTTTAGTATTTATTTTAATTCATTATAGCTTTGCCGTCGGCTGGTCACGGCTTCACCGCTGTGCCTTTCTGTCTAGCGCAAGCTCAGTGTACATTGTCGGCTACGTGAACTGGAAGAAGCCTTCAATACGTATGTCTTTTACTGCGTGTAAGAACCTCGCTTAGTTCGATTAAACTGAGCTTTACAATATTGCGTGTTGTAAAGAGCCGAAGGTAAGCGCGAGACTGCGTGACAGGAAAAGGCCCTACTCTCAAAAGAGAGTAGGGCATTGTCCTGTCGTCTTTATCGAGTCTGTTGTTTCGCACTAAGAAAACAAGAATGAAATCGCACTAACTAGCCCTCCAACGCATTGTACTGAACACGAGACAAGTTTTAACACTACATTTATGCCTTTAAAACGCACGATGATTGCGACGCAGCGGACCATCGGGCTGACTTCGCCACTCCGACGATTCCCGAGACCTGATGCAACGTGTGCAAGCTACATCGCTGCGAACGCTGCCGCACCGCCATATTCGAATGTGCGACCACGGCCGCTGGATGTGGTATGACAGAGCGCGAACAAGGCCGATCGCGCGCTACACTGCCCCCGGGCGTCCTCGAAAGATTCTGCGCCGATCGATGAGTGAACCGTACAGCAGCCGCTTATTAACTGCGCGCTCACCATCTAATTATCGGTCTTAGTCGCGTCTGAACAAGCAGGCCGTGGTCGCAGCTGGGCCTCAAGCCGCTTATGTCCGCGTCAATATCCCGGCCGTTCGATTGGATTTCTCGCAGAACTGGATGCGCCGCAGACGCCGAAGGAAACAAGCGTCTGCCATGGCTAGATCTCGGCACAGAAACGGACGGTCCCTTTCGGAGGAAGACATGCCTCAATTCAGTCAATTATTATATGGACGGATATACAACGCCATGCGCAGTTGTATGTAGTGCCAGTATACCGTAATAGAAATAAATGTACGCGGTTGTACTCGTAGCTTCCGTGCTTTCGAACTTGACTACAAAGTGAGCTACCGTGGAGCTCGTCCAGAGCTTTTGCCTTCTTCGTAATGGTTTTACGCGTTACCGCTCGCGCTAATTATTGACGGCCATGAACACTAGCGCCAGCGAGGGATACGTTCGCTGTACTCGTGTCGTTTAAGAAAGTGTCCAATTTCCTTACCATGAGATAGGTTTCCAATTTTCCAGAAGAGACGAATCTTACGTTAACGTGCGTTTTTGAACTGCTATGTTATACGAAGATATAGCCCTGTTTGAAAACTAAGTGCATCATATCATCCATGCTCGGCGCATATTTTGTTTACCATTAAGTAATACGCGCTATCCCGTCCTACTGTTTCGTCAGACTCTTTAATGCGACCTTTTTTTTACACTCTCTATTTCTGTAATGCTATATTTGAAGTGTAGTGATGCGGCCTTTATCAGTTGGGCGCCGTTCCAGGTAATAGCTCTCTTCCAGATCTCTAGTTTCTTTGTTTTCGTGTGGGAATACACTGCTTAAAAAACCATGCAAGAAATATTACATGCTGATCTGACGCGCATTCGAATATTCATGCGAAGCGAAGTGGCCATTAGCCAAGTGACTATTTAATTGTTATAGAACTAAAAGCGATGTGCCTAATTTTATCCCCATCTACGTAAATAACGTATGACCATGCTCGATGTCTGTGGTTATCCGCTACAAAGGTGCCATACAAAGGTCCCAACCTCAACGTCACGGAATTTCATGTTTATGCACTGCGCTATCTACAATCTATGTCGAAATTCGAACACCAGGTATAGTGGAGCTGTCGAGATGCCAAAATCACGAGGACGAAGGCAATGTACGTGTCATTCCCGTGGAAGGAAGCAAGCTGAAAACGTGAAAGTACAATATATGTATGTCACCAAACCCGTGCTATGATGTACGGGACGCGATCGCCGGAAATAATTCCAAGAACCAAGGCTTCAAGGCTTAGGTTCCCCGAAAAATATCCCACGAAAGCTCGGACAATAAGATTTTGGTCCCCTTCAGCACACTAGCAAAACGCCAGCAGTGGTTCAAAGACCGAGTCGGAGCCAAGGGTGATCAAACAAAACAAATATATTCTCATCAAATAGGCAGTTACACAAAACGTACACAAACACGGCTTTTACAAACTCCAACTCAGATGGGTCGCAAAGTTACACAAGGCCAACCAACACGAACAAGCTCATGCACTGCAACAAAGAACAAAACACAAAAGAGTCCTATTCACCAAGACACTCGGCGTCTTCTCAGTTCGAAGCTTGCAGGTGGCTTGTCAGCTGGCTCGTGGAACGGCGACTGAGTCACGCACGACTTCTTGCTTCTTCTTTTACTTGCAACTCTTCTACTCTCCCTTCTCCAGCGGCCCATGTCCGACTGCTCATATAGCCCTGGGAAGCCACGCTAGAAAGTTCTACGGGCCCACGTGACTCGAAGCACACACAAAGTTGGGAACCTTCTCGCCCATTCTAGGCCCTTCTCCCTTGGGGCGGCGCCTCCTTCTCTCTCTCACTGTGCGAGGAGCGTCGGTGTGTACTCTCCGCCTCCTCTCTCTCGTTACATCTGTCCCGCACGCGCGCTCGCCGCGATAACAAAGCTTCCACAATATTCTCGCCTTTGTAGACGCGGCGTGACTTTGGGCGCCTCCTCCGGGCGCCGCTTTTCTTTTGTTGGTTTGGCCTTTCGACGTCGGGTTTCACTTCGAAATAAGCACTATTTTGTCACACTGCCCCCCACTTTAAGAAGATTATGAAATAATATTCAGAAACACACAAAATAGTGCACACACAAAATAAACCACAGATAGTTCCACAAGTCCTTCTCACAATCAATAGCACATAAGTCCACTTGAGAGTTCAAACACATGAGTCCCCACACGGCACGTCGCGACACTTTCGCAGTGAATCGCGCACACACGTCACATAAAAATACATCACTTGAAAGCTTCACAACTCATCGCGTACACACGCGTAATACAATAACACTCAATACATGCATTTTCTCAAAGTTTACAAAATATTTAAATGTAACACACAACGATACATGAACACATCGTTCACTCAACACCAACACTTGTAATCAATCACAACAAGTGCAGTTTCGCCCTGCGAAAGGACAGTTAAATTCAGGATCTCGAGACTGCCTTTCTCTTACGCCGTTGTTTATTCCTTTTCCTTTTCTTCCGGGTGAATCTTGGCGTTAGCTGTTGTGGTGAACGCACCCTATCCACTTCTTCGCAACGCTGTGCTGGCTCCGATGCGATTTACAATCCCTTCTCATGTCTGTCGATCTTCGGAGTTTCCTTTCTCAGTGCGTTGCTTCCATTCTTCGAACTTTCATCAAATTTCGCGCTGTTAGCGCGCACCCCATCTGATTGTATTTCACTCCACGGTGTCACGATAGTGGTATCATCTCGCCATTTGCGAGTGTCCCTTGCTTCGAATGAAGCTCGTGCCGAATCCTTTTCAGAGTCCGGCGTTACAGAACGCTCAACAGGCTTCCCTTGGAATTGAGCTCGAGCTGCAGCTGCTGGTGGTTCCCGAGGAGGTTCATTCCTCGGCTCTTCATATCGAGGCTTCGGATTGTTAGGGCCTCGTGCACCTTTGATATTTCCCACGATCAGATCATAAAGTGGGTTCTCCATGCACAGAGCCGTAACCATCCCACTGTAGTAGGGGGTTTCCACCTCGATCCTCGCTTCAGGGAGCCCCCTCGCTGTACCATCAATTAGCCAAACGATACCTTTCGCGCCTGTGAGCTCGTGGTTCCGGACCAAATTGCTTCGCACAATCACTGTGCTGCTGCCAGTATCCCGTAACATGCTTACACGCTTTCCTGCTACTTTTCCAAAAAGTACTGGCATATTCTTATCCAGTGATCTGGGGCGTGCAGTCGTTATGGCACCAACAATCGGAACTTTCTTTCCGTCCTTAAGTTCCAAGAAGCCTTGAACCTTTTCATCGTCTTCCTGTTTCGGCGGGGCATATACACACGATACCTGCTGAACTTCTTTCACTTCATTCCGACACGTGTCAGCTCTGTGACCGGTCTGCCCGCATTTAAAGCAATTCACACTCGGGCGAGAAAAATTAGTTCGGCAATCACTAGCACGATGTCCCAGCCGATTACATAGGAAATACCTCGTAATAGGTTTCGGAGGGCTTCTTCTTTCATCAGGTGTCGATTGCTTCACATCTTCCAGTCCCTCTCTTCTTATCTTGCCAAGATTGGTGCCTCCTTGCGCTTCCAAAAATTGGTCTGCTAATTCCAGCATGTCACTGAGAGACTGGGCTTTTCTCTCTTTCATATAAAGAGACAGGCTCGGGTGGTAACTGACGAGAAATTGCTCCTTAATGAGAAGCTCTCTAAGCGCACCGTACTCCTGTTCAATTCCTGAAAGTTCAGTCCACCGATCAAAATAGTGGCTCAGTCGCGCAGCATACTGCGTAGCAGTCTCTCCATCGGCGGGCTTTCCCGTCCTGAACTTGTCTCGGAAGCCTTCTACAGTAAATCTGAATCATTTCAGTAAAGCGGCTTTAACCCTTGCATAGTTGGAGGCATCCGCAGGCGTCAACCTGCCATACACACTCAGCGCTTCGCCGCTAAAACAAGTACTCAACGCCGTTGCCCATTGCTCCTCCGGCCAATTCTGACTTATAGCAACGGTTTCGAATCTGTGCAAGTAGGCGTCTAAATCATCCTTTCTTTCATCGAACGCCACAAGCAGCTTGCTTGGATTCAGTCGGAACGAGCACTCTTTCCGTGCTGTCGACTCGAATAGGCGCGTCAGCGCGCTGTTGCAGTCGGAGACGTTCAAGCTCCAACTCATGTTGCCTTTGCCTTTCCCTCTCAGCCATTTCAGCTGCGATCTGACGTTCCTTCGCCTCTCTTTCTTCTTTCATTTCTCTCTCCATCGCTTCCCTTTCTCTTTCTTTCGCTTCTCTTTCTTCTTTCGCTCTTTCAGCTGCTAGCTGCTGCTTCTCAATCTCTGCTTGCATTTCTCGTTCCGCCCTTTCAGCAGCTTGTCTTTCTATTTCCGCAGCTTTTTTTTAGGGGCGAAGCTCCTTAAGGCGTGGGTCGTGCGTCCCCGATGTATGTAGTAGTAGTAGTAGTAGTAGTCGTAGTAGTAGGTAGCCACCGGCGCGTGCCTGCCGGAGGGCACGCACGCGCCGAGGGCGAGCGCGTGGCACCTGGCGCTCGCCCTCGCCGCGAGCGCCGGGAGCCACGCGCTCCCCGGCAAAACCCATATATATATATATATATATATATATATATATATATATATATATATATATATATATATATATATATATATATATATATACTGGATCTTGACTTGCAATGAAGTGCCGGTGGGAGATTTCACTTGTGCATTGTGCATAGTTGAACCGTGAGGATTCGTAGCATGCGCGTTAACTAAATTAATCCGGAACTCGGCACGATCTACGATGCACATCCCGAGCTTCGCCCACTCATCATTATTCACTCCGTGGATATGCTGTAATTTTTTTTCTCTTGGTTCACCCATTTCCGCAACTCAGCTCCCATTAGACCCATCTTTTCACCGAGGGCAATCAGTTTCTCAAGATCCATGGTGCCCTTTCACAAAATCTAGCCGCGTGCACAACAAATATCTGCCTATACTTCAACTCTCAAAATATTCTCTGCACACAGGTTAGCGAGAACATGGTGCAAAACACAATATCGTCTACGTACACAACCCAAGGCTCATCCTCCGTACTTTGAACACACTTAAGCGCCAAAGAAGTCCTGTCGCGGACGCCAGAAATATTGTCACCAAACCTGTGCTATGATGTACGGGACGCGATCGCCGGAAATAATTCCAAGAACCAAGGCTTAGGTTCCCTGAAAAACATCTCACGAAAGCTTGGACAATAAGATTTTGGTCCCCTTCAGCACACTAGCAAAACGCCAGCAGTGGTTCAAAGACCGAGTCGGAGCCAAGGGTGATCAAACAAAACAAATATATTCTCATCAAATAGGCAGTTACACAAAACGTACACAAACACGGCTTTTACAAACTCCAACTCAGATGGGTCGCAAAGTTACACAAGGCCAACCAACATGAACAAGCTCATGCACTGCAACAAAGAACAAAACACAAAAGAGTCCTATTCACCAAGACACTCGGCGTCTTCTCAGTTCGAAGCTTGCAGGTGGCTTGTCAGCTGGCTCGTGGAACGGCGACTGAGTCACGCACGACTTCTTGCTTCTTCTTTTTACTTGCAACTCTTCTACTCTCCCTTCTCCCGCGGCCCATGTCCGACTGCTCATATAGCCCTGGGAAGCCACGCTAGAAAGTTCTACGGGCCCACGTGACTCGAAGCACACACAAAGTTGGGAACCTTCTCGCCCATTCTAGGCCCTTCTCCCTTGGGGCGGCGCCTCCTTCTCTCTCTTACTGTGCGAGGAGCGTCGGTGTGTACTCTCCGCCTCCTCCTTCTCCTTACGTCTGTCCCGCGCGCGCGCTCGCCGCGATAACAAAGCTTCCAAAATATCCTCGCCTTTTGTAGACGCGGCGTGAGTTTGGGCGCCTCCTCCGGGCGCCGCTTTTCTTGTTGTTGGTTTGGCCTTTCGACGTCGGGTTTCACTTCGAAATAGGCACTATTTTGTGACAATGTAATCACTACATCCAAGTTCATTGCTCTGTAGTGTCCCAGTGGCGCAAACTGGGCTGCATAATGATGCATACACCGAGTGTTTAAATCGAAGAGCTACGTGTTATATAGTTGTCGTTTGAAGAGATAATATCGGGTGATATGACTGGATATTACAAGACCAGGTTTCATTCACGAACTATTGTTATTATTATTATTATTATTATTATTATTATTATTATTATTATTATTATTATTCAGCACGGATCTGTGCTCCACTGCGCTATTGTGTCAGTGGGCACGCAAGAGTTATGGATACAAGACCGCCTGCTGCATTCATTTTGTGAATGCATGCACAAAACATACGCCGTGATGACGACCATGCCACACACGCACACACACACACATCAGCGAGCAGCAAGTGGTGACAGCAGCGGCACCAACGCAAACCTAAGAAAAGAATGCTTAGTTTCAAAAGCAACCAACTGGGGTACCTGCCGACCATGAGCCCCAACATGTAAATGGCGCCTGTGCACAGAGAAAGATCGCACTATCCGAAGCGGCTTGCATGAACCCGTGTGATAGATTTCGAAACACGTATAATAAATTTATACAAGGAAGGAGGAGGAGGAAAAATTTTATTTCTTGCGAGGTTTATCGCTAAGTGGGTGGGGTCCTCAGTCCAGGGCTCCACTGGCCTTTGCGGCTCGCTGGGCTTGGTCGAGCAGAGCCAACTGGCTCTCCCGATCCCTGCTAGCAAGCCAGGCCTCCCACTTTCGTCTTCGAGGTGGTGTCCCCAGAAGGGGAGAATTGATTTCATGGGGCCGCGATTCGCATTCCCACGTGATGTGGGCGAGAGTGGGCCGTTCCCCACACCACGGACAGGGGGCCGCGTACATGGTAGGGTTTATGTGATGTTTCCTGTGTAAGCTACTGTATGTGTTTGTCTGTATTCGACGCCAATCTCGCGCCTGTTCTCCGGTCAGCTCCGGATGTGGACGGCTGTATTTTTGGCGTTCGCCTCTCTGGTTCTCGAGGACGTCGCGTGGAGTCGTGGGAGGTTCCTCAAGGGTGGCGGGCGGTGCTCGGATGCTTATTTCGCGAGCAAGCCGGTCGGCCCTCTCGTTACCCTCCAGCCCCGCATGCGCGGGGCACCAGATTATTGCATGCGAATTTTGTAGTTCGTTGCCAATAATTCGCAATGCCGCCCTTGGAATCGCCCCAGCCTGAAACATACGGCAAGCGGATTGGGAGTCAGTAATCACAAGGGCCGAATCATTCCGCTTGTCTGCGCATTTGATCGCCATAGCGACCGCGGCCGCTTCAGCCGTACTAACTGAAGGGGTTTTTATCGATGCTGTTATGGTTATAGTTCCGCTTGTGGCTACAATGGTGTAGCAGTGACCGTGCAGTCTGCACGCGTCTGTGTAGAAGGCGGCTGGGTTGTTACCATAAATTTTTTGTAGCGTCTGGGCCCTGGCCCGTCGCCTGCCGGGGTGATATTTCACGCTCATATTCTTAGGGATGGGAGATGCGATAATTTGGGCTCTAATGTTGCTGGGTAATAATGATGTCTCCTCGCCAGCGTGTTGCGGTCTTAAAGGGTAGCCAATCTGCTGAAGTAGAGCTCTGCTATGTTCCGTAGAATTTAGTCTTTCCCTTTGTGATATCAACACTGCGGACGCGAGTTCCTCGAAGGTATTGTACAGACCTAGCGCCTCAACTTTTTCAGTGCTAGCGTTGGTGGGCAAGCCAATCGCTACTTTGTACGCCGCTCTTATCATTGCGTCAACTTTGGCTGTTTCGGTATTGGTTAATTTTTGGAAAGGAAGACTGTAGGTTATTCTGCTTATAACAAAAGCATGCACAAGGCGTAATGTCTCCTCCTCCCTGAAGCTTTGTCTTTGTCGCGTGACTCGGTGTATCATGCGTGCTACGTTCGTGGTCGTTTTCCTGAGTGTATCAATCGCGTAGTCTACCCTGCCATTGCTTGGTATCCACATGCCGAGGACTCTTAGCTTTTGCACCTCGCGAATGGGTTCGCCATGGAGTTTGAGGAATATCTGGGGCCGTTGCGCGTTTCTGGAATATTTGGCTTTTAGTCTCACAAATTCTGATTTTTCTGGTGCGCACCGCATGCCTGCATTTATGGAGAAGCTTTCTACTTTGTCAATTGCTCTTTGAAGGACGTCCTGTTTTTCCCCAATGGACCCTTTGGATGCCCATAACGTTATGTCGTCCGCGTATATTGCGTGACCTAGTTCGGGTTCCTCCTCCAACGATAGGGCAAGCTTTCTCATTCCTATGTTGAAGAGCAGTGGGGATAAAATAGAGCCTTGTGGGGTTCCGCGGTTGTGCATTTGCGTTAAGGATGACCTGGTCGAGCTCGTGCCGATTGTGGCCATTCGATTCGTTAGGAAAGAGGCTATGTAGTTATACGTTTTTTCTCCACATCCCATGTTGCGTAGCTCCTCGAGTATTGTTGCATGAGAGATGGTGTCGAAAGCTTTTTTAATGTCCAAGGCAACGATAAACCTGTCCGTGCTCCCGTTTGGGGGACTGAGCGCTTCTTCCTTGAGGAGTAAGAAGACGTCCTGTGCGGCCGCGTGTGGTCTGAAGCCGAACATGGAATTGGGGAAAAGTCCGTGCGTCTCAATGTATGAACCCAATCGCGTTTGAACGACTTTTTCGAAAAGTTTACCATACATGATGTCAGAGATATGGGTCTAAGGTTGTGGAGAGTTTTTGGCTTCCCAGGCTTTGGTATTAGCTTCTTTCCATTCGCGTGGTACTTCTCCATTGTCCCATATCTTTTTGTTGAAGAAGTCCGTGAGTTCAGATAGAGTTTCATTGTTAAGGTTCCGAATCATAGCGTTCGTGATTTGGTCTCTGCCAGGGGCCGTGTTTTTTTTTTTTGAAAGACTGCGCCGCTGCGCGCACTTCGGCTAGCGTTATGGGGCTATCGAGCTCTGGGTTTTCTGGGCCGTCGTATTTGAGGTACGCCCTTTCCTCGATTGGTGCTTCCACTGAATGCAGATAGATGTCTTTAAGTTGAGCAATTAGCTCTTCCTCAGTTCCTTCGAATTCGTTCTCTATTTGTCGGAGAATTTTGTTAGCGGCTGTGCGTGTACCAGTCGGATCTAACATGCTTCGCAATATCGCCCACGTTTTCTTCGTGTGCAAGGTACCCTAAGCGACGCGCAAAACTGAAGCCAATTGTTCTTTTCTAAGGTTTGAGCATAATCATTGGCTTTTTGGGTGAGCTCTGCGATTCTTATCTTTAGTTTCCGGTTATGTCGTTGCTTTTTCCAGCGTTTTGCTAAACTGCGTCTCGCTTCCCACATTCGTAGCAAGGGGGGGTCTATGGCTGGCGCGTCTGTCGTTGTTGCTAGTTTTCGGGTGGTTTTCTCGTGGCTGCTTCGAATAAAGTTTGCCCAATCAGCTGCGTTTGTTATTCGATCTGGATGTCCTAATTTTAAAGACGATAGTCTTTCTTGGGGAACTTCAACGCAGAAATTTTGGTCTGTCTGTGTGTGTGTGTGTCTGTCCTGCTGCGAACGGTTAACCCCATCCTAAACGACCGCCCATCTTGCGACCACCCAGTTGCATTCATACTTGTGATCACAGTCGACCAAAAAGCAAATATTGCGCATACCTGAGGCGCAACATCAATACGTAAGTGTTAGGCGGTTTGTTCCTTTAGTAGCAAATTCATAGATGCGTAATTCTAAAGACCCTAGTGCTTGTTAGGATGCACAAAAGCGGACGTTTCCAACGCAGTTCTGCGTACTACGGAAGCTTCTTGCGTTTCCCGGTATCATGGCCAGATGGCGCCCATATCTCACGCTCGTGCCGAACGGCTAGCACAAGGGAGCGGAACGGCCGCCCGCCACTCCGGCCGGCCCCTTTCTCTCCTCGTGTCTCTTCGTTTTCCCTCTCGCTTGCGCGACTCCTCGGGGAAATAGAAACACGCGAACTGGGACTCATATAGTACGGCCGGTAGAAGACTATCGTCTTTCGACGACATTTGCAGCGAAGCACGGAGATACGCGGCCACTTTTTCCCTGAAAGCTGTCCAGTCCGTTATAGTTGCTGTGCCAAGTTTCTGTCTTATTCTAGGTGAATTTAAGGATAGGCCAATGATGTTATGATCGCTGCCTAAATTTTCATCAAAATTAGTCCATGTGATCTGGTCTAGGTAGTTCGTAAAAGTAAGGTCTGGGGAAGTATCTCTAGTCACGCTATTTCCCGTGCGTGTCGGTTTGTCTAAGAGTGTGGCGAGCCATAAGCTATTGTTTTCGGTGGCCTCCAGCAGGTTTTGCCCTTTACGAGAGTCCTTAGGGTACCCCCATCCCGTATGAGGAGCATTGAAGTCACCTAGCACGACCAGTCTATCTCTGGCATTTGCCATTTTGGTTACATGTGTTATCAGGTCTCTGAAATCTACGTCGCGTTCTCTGGGCGGGCTGTATATGTTAACGATGATTGTCTTAGATTTGCTCCTTTTGTATGGCCAGATAGTAATAATTTGGTGCTCTATGGTGCAGTTAGGCATGCTTGTGAGACTGAGCGCGACGTCTTTCCGCACCAGAGTTGCGATTTTCGGGTAATTAGGATCGATGTGGAGGTTGTACCCCCTCATATTGGCAAATTTAGTTCCGATTTCCTGAAGACATCGGGCTGGATTGGCGTCGAGTGTATGTATTGGGATAACGCGGGTATTTTGTTGTGTAGCGTACGACAGTTCCACTGCCATACAAGGAAGAAAAAATACTAATTACGGAGCAAAAGACGAAACACAATAAAACGAGGGAATAAAATGTTCGTGTATCCCTCCGTAATTAATACACCTGCAGCCATATATGCATGCCGACACTGCGAGAGGCAACGAACCTGGCGAAGTGGTCGCTTTCGGAGCGCAGTATTTCGTGAGTATGGCTTTCACCCGCGGAAAACCGGAATCATGACCGACATTGTATGATGCGTTCATGCTTTTCTCATCCATTTGTCAAGTTAGTGAGTTGAATCAACTGATGGGAACACCCCGCGTTACCATGCAACGAACGCTGTTCTTTATCAACGCCTAAGGCTCTAGTTTCAGTCTCTCAAAAAGTAGGCTACAGTCTGAGCACGTGTGCGATGGACCACCCGACAATTGGGAAAGTCTACCATGGGCCAGCGCACCGTATACAGTCGCTGCGGGCGCCGCTAGCGGCATTTTGGGATCGATCAAAAATCAATTCTCATTTTTACAGCTGCCTTCTGTACTATTCGGGGATCTCTGGTCTTGCGTTCTCCATGTTTTGTAACGTTTTTGTTGAGACCCGACATTTTACGAAATGTAATTTCTTCCACTGCACCTACTTGGAGAGTTCCTTTGCGCCTTCTGTGTCGGCTAATGGGAGACGGCTCATTTAGTCGATTAACTTCACGAGGCCTTCACTTATCGCATTCGTCGTAAATTATGAGTAATATTCTGCTATCTGAAGCAGGATGCCGGGTTCTGCTAAATGTTTGGATAACTAAAACTGGATGAGAGTAATTCACTTCTTGTACCTTTTATTTGCTACGAATACACTATGAATAAAAATAGGCAACACGAAAAAGAGACTTGGAAGTGTAGCGAGTTGGCGAGAAAATGTTCCAGGAAGTACGCTAGCATGCGCATTTGGACACCAGGCAACATGGTGGACGTATTTAACCGAGATGCAGCCTATTGGGCTCGTACACTCTCGGGACGTGTGATCAATTAAGTTCGGAGCACTTCAACATCCCGTGTTGTCGGTGTCTAATGCCTCATGTCGCTTGTCACGCTAGAGGGAAAAGCCGACCCGCTCCTCCTACCCTCGACCCTCGACCCACACCCTTGGCCTTAGCCCAATTGTTGCAGTGGGCTTCGTATAATCGCTATATTATTCTGGTGATTATACGAAGGAAGGAAGGAAAGAAAGAAAGAAAGAAAGAAAGAAAGAAAGAAAGAAAGAAAGAAAGAAAGAAAGAAAGAAAGAAAGAAAGAAAGAAAGAAAGAAAGAACAGCCAAGTTTTAAGAAAGAAGCTCTTGCACCCAAATCTGGACACGTTCATTGTGTACCTCCAAAAGGTCGATACTCGCGAGAGTGCATAGAAAACAGCACCATTAGCGATAACAAAGGAAAGTGCGGAAGCAGTTTCAATATGTCTGCCACCATAAAGTGCTAGCCAATGAACATCAGCGCTAGCTAAAAAGAAACGCATCTTGAAATTCACCAGGCACATCTAAGTGGAGGGACACTTAATTCAAGCAGAACGTAGACTTTTTTGTTTAGCTGCATTATTTAATGCGCAATTTCGAGGGACCTGCACACGTGAAAATGCCGACTCGTCGTCATGTGAAAGACTTGAGCAATTCCTATGCAACATATTTACCAGGTTTTGGTTTAATAATAATAATTCCTCTGGTATCCTGTGCCAGAACCAAGATATTATTATGAGGCACAGCGTACTATAAGGGGACACTGGATTAATTTTAACTACGTCGAGTTTTTTTAACGTGCGCCTAAATCTCATTAAACGGGTATCGTTGCATTTCGCCGCGGTAGCCGTGGTATTTGTGATGCGCCGGTGACAACTTGACTCGAGTAATGCCATACGCTCATCTGCCACAGCGCGGCTCATACGTGCTGACTGGCGTGTCGTGAGGGAAATAGCGTAGAAACTTGTCCGAATACGCCAAGAAAAACGCCACTTTCAAAGTAAGTAGTAAATAAGGATTTCTCAGAGAACTACTGTAGTGCTACATCAAATAAACGACGTGTTAGCAACCATCGATTATGAGCATTATGCATGTGAAATAAAAAAAAAGGAATAAAAAATGGTTTAGCTTTCAAGAGCTCACGTTTCACGACGGAAACCGTGACGTTTGCAACATTCCGGGCTAACCACACATTATTTTAGAATGCAGTGCGCGTTTGTACCTATTCCTGTTCAATTTGCATCATATATGTTCGTCATACAATCTGGCGGTCAGGACACTTCATTGTGCTTCTGCTCTATTTTCTGTGCGGGACCACAGTTAGCACCCAGCGCCTTACTTCTTCTTCCTTCATTTTTCTTTTTTCTTTTTTTTTACTGTGACCCCCCCCCTTTGTTTTTCCTCGGAAGTAAGAGACTCATTCTGGATTTATCCGCGCTTTCAGCATTATTGCCTCGTTCTACGACCTGGCCGTGTTCGGTGCTTTTATTGATGTTTTTTTTTCTCTCCTTTTGAGGATTCCGCCCGAGCTTTGCTAGATTTTTGACCATGGCAAAAGGCTTTGACTGAAAGATTTACTCTTCCCTTCACTATGATATCGCTACGCGCTTACGATAAGGGCGCCAATGACTCCGCTTAATTGATATTTGCACTCACTCTGGGAGCTTCGAAAGAATCTCTGTTCTCTCAAGGTTTGAAAGTCGGCCTCCAATCTGATTTTTTTCAAAGCCCCGAACACGAGTTGAGCGGACATTCACAGTAATTGGTGTACTTATCATAAGTGCGCGCAGATATCAGAGTGAAGGAAAGAGTAAATGTTCCAGAAAGAGCCTTTTGCAATGGTTGGAGATCTAGCCAAGCTCGGGAGAATACCTCAGGAAAAAGAAAAAAAAAAAAAAGAAAAGAACACCGACCTCGGTCTTGTCGCAGAACGAGGCAATAATGCTGAAAGCACGGAAAACCTACAATGAGCGAGAGGGCACACTCAAAGAAAAAAAAAAAGATGTAGTGAAAGGAAAGCCAGGTGCTAACTACCGTCGCGCGGATGACGAAGTAAGATCAAGAACCACGCTCCCCGACAGAGAGGCAGAGAGGCATGACATTGGTCACACACACACACACACACACACACACACACACACACACACACACACACACACACACACACACACACACACACACACACACACACACACACACACACACAGGGAAGAGACGAGCAAAAGAAAGGATGAAAGCGACGCACGACACGTTGAAAGGAGATCGCGCCGAAAGGGAAAGCAAAATAAACAGCGTTCCCTGTGTCTCCCTTATCGTCGGCACACAGACGGCGCCGTAGTGACGTCACAGCTGGTAATTACCCCCAGGTGACCACTGCGGACTGTCGTATATAACGTCTCGCCCACGCGTCGTCAGCGAGCGGGAGCGAGCATCGTACGCGCGATAACGCACCGGAAACGCGACGGCTCCCCCCGGCGCTCGACGCGCCGCACGGCGATGACGATGTGCGACGTGAGGCGAGAACCCGCTCGCTCAATCAGACAGGCGCGTCGGAGACCGAATGCCATGCGCATAATTAGCGACAGGACGCGTCACAATGTGCGGCCAAGTGCCGCTCCCGGGCACGTCTTTCCGCTGTGCATGCAAATAGCGTCAAACGGGCAGATACGCACAGGCCCGGCCGCGGAATGCCACTGAGCTCATTACCGCCAAAGCGAGCGCATACCGCGACGCGGCCTCCCGGCCCAGTAGTCGGATGAGGACCAACTTCCCGGAGGCCTCGCATGGGACAACTCGTTTCGGATGACGGGCGCGGCACAACTGACGCTATAGAGTAGGATTACAAGGATAAAATAAAAGGCCGCCGGATATCGGGCTGCGCGGGGTTTCCCTTTCGTTTCACTGCACAGCGGAGGTGTAAGAAGGAGTGACAGCGCGTCAGCCATTCCGGGACCACGCGAGACGGGGTAGTCGGCGGAGCTTTACTCGTCCCTAGCACTTTCCTGGCTCTGGCAGTTAGACAGCACGTGGTGTGGGGAAAACGGCACGTGCGGTGCCGCCGGCACGAGTGCACGAGACAGCGGAGCGTGCAGGCCCTTGCTCAGTAACCTCCCGCAAAAATACAAGAAAAGGACAGACAAGAGAGGCGCACAGTGAAGATGGGTTCGATAATTACAGCACATATCAATAAATGGCGGAAAATTGTATTACGCTAAAAATGTTCGTAACAGAACATTTCAGCCAATCCAGACGCAGGACATTCCATTAAAGAGAACTTGCAGTCAGTGGCATAATTACTTACCAAAGAGACCCTTCTGAATTCGGCCCCATGTTTTTCAACAATTTATCTCATTTGTTACTTCTATAGCATGCATTATTCTAATCATGACGACATAGCGGTGACTTCATAGCCAATTACAATGGAAAAAATGATGGAAACTTAAATTACTTGCTACGATATGTGCACATATGAGGCATAACTTGATAAAAACGCGGTAACTCATTCAAACATGTCTAAACTAATGAGCATATCTGCATATGATCGGGTGTCGAAGGTAGCAGCTGTGCTCGTTAGCACAGCTGCTATGCCTTTGCTTTTCTAATATAACTCTAAAATTTCTGGAGGCTGCGCGGCGGTCCCTGAGAGTGACCCTGTAGAGCATAGCAAGTCTAGGACAAACAACAATATACTTGCCACAAAATAGTGTCCACTTTGTCGGAGAGCCCGGCATCGTGTGAGAGACGGTGCGCCAAAATAACAAAGAAAGCAAACGACGCCCGCAGTAAGGGATTCAAAGCGCCCAAGGTCACGCAACAGCAGTGTTGAGGAATGCATGTTTGCTTTTCTTTGCATTTTGTTGTTTTTTGACAACCCACGTGCTTGAGCCACTAAGAGGAAGAGGGGACCAAAAGAATGGCGCAGCGGGGCGGAAGCGTGGGAAGGTTGACCGTAACGGGGCAGATCAGAGAGACGGACTCGGGGAGCGGACGAGTAAGGACGAAAACGACGGTCGCTCCTACGAGAAGTGTTGTAGATGCTGTTGAGGCAAAGTTTGTACAGTTTTGTAAATACGTGTAAATAAACTTGTACCTTCATCGAACTTTGGCTTTCAACATCGAGCAAGCATCTCCCATCGAACACGAAGAGAGAAGACTCATATATCGAACATTTTGGTGCCGAAACCCGGGAACGGATTATCAGGAATATCGACCGAACCCGCCAGAACCTACAAAGAACCATGGAGATCGCGAAGAGAAAACGACGTGTGATCCGCGCTCAAGCGACCCGCATCATCAATGAAGCCGACGACATCCTGGCAAAACAACAAGCTCCTGACATCGTTGCGGTAAGCGGACTCATTGAACGTTTACTTCTTGTCCAGAAACAACTCAGTGATGTGAACGCCGCTATTGAACCGCATATTTTGGAAGAGGACGCAGACGCTGAGTTTGAGCAAGTGATGGAGTACGACGACAAGATTGCCAGCTGTCTCGGCTCCATGAAAAGCTTCGGCAAAAGTTTGACGGATGGAGCTCAAATCAGAAATCTTGCTCCAGCGACAACAACCATGCAAGTTCAGATCCAATCGCAAAGGACCAGACTTCCAAAATTGGAGTTAACGAAATTTGACGGCAAGAGGGAAAATTGGCAGCCGTTTTGGGAACAGTTCGAATTAGCGATCCACAAGAACAACGAGCTGACGGATATCGATCGGTTTAATTACCTCAAGTCGCTTTTATCAGGAGAAGCGGAAGGAGCCATAGCTGGTTTGCAGGCGACGGCTGAATGCTACGCAGATGCCATCGAGATCTTGGCGCAGCGCTTCGGGAACCCAACGGCGCTGATTCAACACCATATGCAAGGACTCATCGACCTCAAGCCCGTGACATCCGCCAGGAACGTCCGCGAATTGCGACGGCTCTTCGACGACCTGCAAGTGCATATGCGTGGGCTCAAGGCACTCGGCGTTGGAAAGGACAGCTACAAAACCATGCTGTACCCTTTGCTGCTGCGAGCGCTTCCACAGGAGATGCTCTTGAATTACCATCGATCGCAGGCGGAAGCCCAGCCAGATTTGTGCACCTCATCGACGGACGGTAGTTCATCAGCCGGATCAGCGACTGAGCATCTCACAGCGCTCACCACCTTGCTCCGCTACTTCCGGCGGGAGTTGGAAAGCCAAGAAAGGGCACTTGAACATCGACCCGACAACTCAATCGGTAAGCCCGCATTTCATTATGATCGAGAGAAGGTAAAGCCACAGCGATCGAACTGTCGGCCGTCATCTGCTGCGGCTCTGCATGGGTCAGCAGTTAATGTTGAATGCCAGATCTGCGGGTCCACGGATCATGAGAGCAGGGAATGTAGCTCAAATTTGGACCTCTCTGAGAAAAAAGCGATCCTTTCCGCGAAAGGAATCTGTTTCCGATGCACGAAGAAGGGGCACATAGCCAGAGAGTGCAGAGTGAGAGTTGCATGCAAGATGTGCAACCGTCGACATGCCACATCCATGTGCAACCCGGCCTTCGCAAGCGCCCAAAAGGAGAGGGACATGGAAACCCGACCGAAAGAGCAAGTGAGCTTGCATGCTTCCGGAGCTGACGCTTGTGGCACAAAACAGACAGTATTGATGCCGACTGTCAATGCATGGAACAAGGGTACAAAAACAAAGAAGCTTTCGCGGATCCTTTTTGACAGGGGCAGCCAGCGAACTTTTATTACCGAAGAGTGCTCGCGAAAGCTCGGCTGCAAGCTCCTTGGAACAGAAATTCTAACGGTCGGCGTTTTTGGAGGACAGCAGAGGCGGGACAGTTTACGCAGAGTCGAGGTGCGTCTTCTTGCAAAAGGAAATTCCAAAGAGGTGTACGTATTCGATGCTCTGGAGGTGTGCGAGCAGGTCATTCCTTGCCCCGATGAGCAAGTAAAGAAAACTTTGCGGGAACTGTCGCTGCCAGTTGGTGATAATTCTATCGAGCAAGACACTACTATCGATGTCCTCATAGGCTCCGACCAATTCTGGGAATGCCTGACCAGAAGAATTAGGAAGATAAAGGGCAAATTAACAGCTATCGAAACCGTCTTCGGTTGGGCAATGCAGGGGCCCACCGTATCGAAATGCAAGGCGGTTAACTTTGCACATGTAGTCGTACTAAGAGCTTCCGTAACGCACCAGCAAACAGAGCCCATCCTCAGGCTTTTCTCGGAGCTTGAGGGTGTTGACGTGTCTGACACTCCGGAGAAGCTTCCTAACGTGCAGATAATGGAGGAATTCACGAAAGGCATCAAGACACTTGACGGACACTATAAGGTCAGGCTTCCTGAAAGAGAGGATGTTGCCGTAGAAGACAATCACTCTGTATCAGAGGAAACATGGCCTATCGAACAGCAATTTGAAAATTTCATGCCTGATGAGCTCGACCAAAAGAGGGTGCAAAATTTTGTCTTTCCTATCGAGCTTCGAAGCACCGAAAATAGAGCTAAGATGCCAAGCAACTCACCACTTAAAGAGTTCATGCTTATGACAGACAGTGACGGCCTTCGCATACGAGGGCGTATCTGCTCAAGGAATATGACCCACGACGAACGACACCCTGTTGTGCTGCCTAGGCAACATCGACACACCGAACTTCTGGTAAATCGGGCCCACCGGCAACTTCTGCATGCAGGAGTGAAAGACATCTCGTGCAATTGCCCAGAAGGTATTGGATTATTCGTAGACGTCAGATGGTGAAAAGTGATGTGCGTGTGTGTGTGTGATGTGTAGGCGTTACAGTGCTACATATCGAGGCATCGACGGAACTCCTTCCACCTTATCGGACTACCCAGGCTGATCCCTTCGAAGTGGTCGGCATCGACTGTGCAGGAACTCTGTTCGTAAAAAGACAATAAGAGAGTGAAATCGTACATTTTACCTTTTACGTATGCTGTAACGAGGACCCTGCATGTTTTCGCCGTTTCACGTCGCGCAGGGGGTTGTGCCGGATAGTTTACTCTGACATCGTACAAACGTTTAAGTGCGCTTCAAAAGAACTCTCGTTTCTTTGGAAAGCCATTCGACATCCTGAGACACTGAGCGTTTTTGCTAATGCAAACAGAGAATGGAAATTCATAGCCGAACATGCGCCATGGTGGGGTGGGTTCTACGAACGCCTTGTCCGCGGAGTAAAAATCGCTATAAGGAAGGTTGCAGGCCGCCAGGGCCTCAGCTTTGTTGAGCTGTCAACCGTACTAGCCGAAGTAGAAGCTGTTATTAATCATCGACCGCTGACACAGGTGCAAGACGACCCAAACGATGGCGCCCATTTGACACGGGCCAGTTTTTGACAGGCAGACGTCTCGCGGCTCTTCCGGCCGAAATCGATTCGCGGGGGTCTAATGCTTCTTCCCTTCGAGCCCTTTGGAAGAAGCCAAAGCAGATGCTCCACGCGTTCTGGCAAGCCTGGCGGCATGAATACCTCCTGCAGCTGCAATCAGCCAATGCGTCCCAACAAGTGAAGGCTGCAGGACTAAAAATCGGAGAGGTCGTTTAGTGCAGGAAAACGTGCCGCGACTACTGTGGAAACGCGGTGTTATTTTGTCAATTTGTCCCGGGCGAGAGGGGAAGGTCCCTTCAGGTATGCTCAGGATGCCGCAGGTAATCTACTTAGACGCCCCGTGCAACGGCTGTTCCCGCTCGAGATTTCTGAACAATAGAATGAGCTAGCTCATTCGGCGGGGCAGTGTTGAGGAATGCATGTTTGCTTTTCTTTGTATTTTGTTGTTTTTTGACAACCCACGTGCTTGAGCCACTAAGAGGAAGAGGGGACCAAAAGAATGGCGCAGCGGGGCGGAAGCGTGGGAAGGTTGACCGTAACGGGGCAGATCAGAGAGAGACGGACTCGGGGAGCGGACGAGTAAGGACGAAAACGACGGTCGCTCCTACGAGAAGTGTTGTAGATGCTGTTGAGGCAAAGTTTGTACAGTTTTGTAAATACGTGTAAATAAACTTGTACCTTCATCGAACTTTGGCTTTCAACATCGAGCAAGCATCTCCCATCGAACACGAAGAGAGAAGACTCATATATCGAACAAGCAGGCCGAAGCCCAGACGGCGCGTTTCTAGAATGTGCTGGGAAGCTGTGGACTGCGACGCTGAGTCATTGAAACAGCCGGTAAGCGCGCGAGTCAGACGGGGAGAGAGGAGACGGAGGGTGCGCACCTAAGCTCGTCGCGACATCTGAATTAGAAAGAGGCGCTGCCCAAGCGGGGAAGGTGCCAGTCGATTCCGGAACCTTCTCTCGGCTTTGCGCGTGCTGGGATCACGCTACCCGCGCCGAATCTTCAAGAATGCCCGCCGAAGGAGTCGACCACAGGCCGTCAGCCGCAGTCTTAGTCCTATGTGACTCAGCGAACGAAGAGACAAGTAAACGACGCTGCTCTACGAACCAACGGACGAGCCCGGCCTGCGAGCTTCATGTTGACAAGGCACTTCGAGTGACTCTGGTGAAAAGGACTCTTTTTGTGTTTTATACCCCTGACAGACGG
This sequence comes from Hyalomma asiaticum, assembly GCA_013339685.2. NCBI lineage: Eukaryota > Metazoa > Arthropoda > Arachnida > Ixodida > Ixodidae > Hyalomma > Hyalomma asiaticum. Next base: position 235,401,031 of record CM023481.1, read on the forward strand.
GCAAAGGTAAAGTCCTTTGTAGTGAACCCCTTTTTTCTATTCTCAAGGACCCTCTGCAGAAAGCAGTTCCGTCGATGACATACGGCAGCACGTGAACTCCTTTAGGTTGTTCCTAAGACGAACGCCGCAAGAAAATGACGCTGCTTGTTAAAGCAGCAAGATTGTGAACACTTTTAAAATATTCTGCATTCAATTACCTTTAGCGATTGCGGAACGTAAAAATATTGTTTTTATTGCTGATGGCTTATAACGTTGATTGTTCGTTTCACGCACAAACCCTGCCACGACAAAGAAGCAAATGACACTGCCGGAATCCCTCATGGCGGCGATGTGAGCGTTTGAGAGTGCGGTAAAAATAAATCTTTGCGGCCCGACAAGTCTCATTGCACGGCTAAACGCTAAAGCTTATACGCAAGGCAAGAAAATACTTGCGGGGTGCTGTAATTTTGTGAAAAGTTCTCTCCCGCTTACGGGTCGTGCACGCTGTTGGCGAGAGTACGCCCTTTACGCTCGAAAAGTGGATCGCCGATCTACCTTTCTGCAAAGGAACTTTGCCAGGAAGGAGATACTCCTTTGTCGTGTGTCACTGGGCATGAACGCCTTTCCGGCAGATGTCCCCTTACCTAAAGTACTTTAGCATGCCCGTGTGTCAGGGGTATTATTCTCTATCGTAGTGCGTGAGCTTGTGCATTTGGTGTTGGTTTCTTGTAATGTTGTAGCCCATCTATGTTTTGAAGAGCCGTGTTTGTACACGTTTTTGTGCCTGTTGAATGAGAATATATTTGTTTTGTTTGATCACCCTTGGCTCTGACTCGGTTTTTGAACCACTGCTGACGTTTTTCTAGAGCGCCGAAGAGACCTATAACTTAACTGTCCAAGCTTTCGAGGGATCATTTTCGGTTCTTGGGATCTTTTCAGGCGATTGTGTCCCGTGTCTCACAGCTCGCGATCGGTGACAATATTTAATATCAGTTAAGTTATAAGGTAACAGACATATTTCACGAAATGACTTTCATAACTGATTTCCCTGGAAGAATAGACTGTTGGGCGAGTTGGTATGCCATTTTCTGGAAAACTGTGCGAAAGAACGTGGACAAAGTGAGGGGAAGAACAGCACGAACGCCTACTAATAACTAAGATTTTTATTGAAAACATGCATAATGTATAAAGCAGAAAACTACCTGCGCGTGTCTACGCACCAGAAAAACCTACATGTGCGCATCAAGATAACCAATCTCTGCTTCGTGTAATGCTATGGAGGGCTTGGTGACACAAACGCCTCCGGCTTTGTAATAAAATCAGTTTCAACAAGCTCACGCGTCGTACGTCCCTTGCGCCCCGCAAGAACCTTGGTTCATCGGAACCTTGGCGCAAGAACCGTGGTTTCTCTTGCGTGTTTTGAATCAAATCTCAGTTGTTAGCACGCGCTTGTGCTGTTATTCCCCTCCCTTTGTGCACGCTTTTTCGAGCAGTTTTCCCGATCATTTACCTAGTTCAACCTACCTAACCAAATGAGAAGCTATGAGGCACACAGTAATGAAGCGCTCCTATTTAATTTGTTTAATTTCACCTCCATGGGCTAACATATGTACAAAGCTTTTGATTCTTGCATCCAACTCGAATTTGACTGCTGCGGTCAAGAAACTAACACGCGGGATCGTGGTAAGGGGCAAGGCACAACAGCCGATGAGCCACCACAGAGGCTAACGGCCACCTTGTGGTCGTAAGAATAAATGACAGACCCTTCCCTACGGGGAAAATGCAGGACAGGCGAACCTTGTCGCGCGTGCACCCGACTTGCTCTTCTACTTTTGCACTTCCGCAAGTTTTCGTTGACTTGGGTAGACAGTATGTGATTTAAACCATCCGTGTCAAACGCGCATGCACATCCGGAGCGGGTATGGGCTACACGTGTTTTCTTTCTTTCTACCGTGTGGCTCATACCTGCATATCAAATGCGGGTGAGAACCAGACGCTAGGCAATACAAGCTTCGCTTGAAATTTCTTTTTACAGCATGAACTGTTGTGAGACCACAACAAGGGCCGTTCTTGGCGCCGTAGTTGTCCGCCGCCGGTGTCCGTAACCGCTATCGCGCAAATTTTAGAAAAATAACCAGGACCGAGGAGTACTCCAACTCGCCCTCTGCGTGGATTCGAACCCACACTCTCTGCGTGGCAGTCGAGCATTCTACCACTGAGCTACGTCTGTGCTTGAAAAATCATCGCTAAAAGACCTAAACAGGTATAACGTCTGCCGAGGAATCGCATTAACAAATGTAATGTTGCATGGCAAAATAATAATACGCCACTATACGTCGCGGAAAGGGTTTTGCATAACGAGTTCGAGGAATAATTTCAAAGGAAACAGGGGTGCATGCTTCGTAGCTCAGCACCCATTACAGAGGCATCATCAACATCATCATTATGAAACAATCTTCTTCAACTTTACCATCATCATTATTACGAACCGCTGCTCTTTATCGTGTCGTATCGTGCCATGCGACATGCGGCAGACGACGTACGCAGCCCCGACAGTAACTTGACTTGGCACTTCGATATACCTGATGGCGCCTCCTCGTAAGGTGCGGACCGCTGCTGAAGATGCGAATCGCAGATACGTGCGCGGCTGCAGCAAGGCAACGTCAGGCACAACAGACAGCTGTGCAGAGAGAAGCCCAAACCGCAGCTCGCTGTCGACGCCGGGCAGAGAGTTCGGTTCGTTCTCGGGACAATGACGCCAACAGACTCTCTAAAATGTGCAGTTATGCAGATTTCCACGTTACAATGCCGCAGTAGCTATGGCGTAGTGGGTACACTGCAAGCAAAAATTAGCCGAGATGGGAGCTTTTACCAGCGTGTCAACCGCAAAAACTCTGATGCCCCAATCATTTACTCCGTCATAGCGGAGTGAATACGGCACATGACATCATTTTACCACCATTGCTAAGTGACGGAGTATGAAAACGACATGACCGTATTATACTACCCACGGAGTTTCGGGTTACTTGGTCACAACCTCCCCATGGGAGTTTTTAGCAACCATCTTCGGTTGTGACGCGCTTGCGGCAGTGTGATGTGTGTGTGTATGCGCGCTCGCGCGTCTGTTTAGTGCTTCCGTGTGATGCTCCAGTGCATTGGTTGGTTCGACGAATCGTCGGTGGGAGTTGTATCTGTGCGTGCTCGCACGTGTGTTTAGTGCGTCCAAGTGAAGCACCCCTTCGTTTTTTGAAACAACGAGTCATGAGTGCGCAGTGAGTTTGCAACGGCCGATCAGTAGTCTGTGTAAACGTGTCAAGGCTCTTTCCACTAGTGACCGCTCTACTCCTCCAGCCAGAAGCTGAATGCCGCACATCGACCAGACGACCACGGTGACGCGTGAATCGGAAATATTTTGTTATGAAGTGGCTGGGGCACCACCACCCAGCGAGTGTTGACGTAGTTTTAGGCTTCCGAGATTATCAAGAATTTATGCGGACAAACCAGGATTATCGGAAAGCAAACGTCAAGACTATCGACCGGAAGAAGAAAGGACCAAAAGGATACCAAATTTACCCAGGTAGACCGAATATTAATAAAATTATGCAAGGAATTGTCCCGGACCATGCCTAGGCTTAGCTGGCTTCAGCAAAAGCTCCTACATGGATGTAAACATCAACTCCCATATAGCTGCCTGCAATAGCTCCGCGATGGATGTAAACATATACTCCCATAGCTACCTGCAAAAGCTCCTCGATGGATGTAAATATTACTCCCAACAATCCATACATAAGCTGCGGTCAAGCGGAGTAAACCTTTTACTCTGCATGACCGGAGTATATTAAACTCTTATCGGAGAATGCGCTAGAGGACAGGTCATTTACTCCCATCTCGGCTAATTTTTGTTTAAAGTGTACTTCCCTACATGACTAAATGATAAGAGTTATGGCGCAGGGGATACCTACCACCTCTACTTGCACTAGTTTCCTCAAGCGTTTAAAATGACCTCTAAGGAGGTCGCTCCTCCAGCTTACGCTGCCACTGTCCTGCGGTTCCGCGCAGGCCTGGCTCTTTTTTTTATTCTTTCTTTTCTTTCACTGAGCTGTTTGCTTACTGCTCTTCGAAAGTCCCAAGAATGATGGTAGAAAATCCAAGGCGATGCAGCTAGCCCCGCCACGGTGGTCTGGCTATGGCACTCGGCTGCTGACCCGAGGTTCGTGGGATCGAATCCCGGCAGCGCCAGCTGCGTTTCGATGGAGGGGAAATGTTGAGGCCCGTGTACTTTGCGATGTCAGTGCACGTTAAACACCCCAAGTGGTCGGAATTTCCGGAACCCTCCACATACGGCGTCTCTCACAATCAAATCGTGGTTTCTGGATGCAAAACCCCAGAAAGCAACCAAGCATGCAGTACAGTTGTATGCGTTCACTACTCTGAAGCGTAACTGTGTACTGTATAGTGGTTAAGGACGCTTTCCCGTGTCTAGATTTCAAATCCAATCACCGGTAACAATGCTTTTCACAGGCTCCAGGCACGGCCGCTCAATAAAAGAAGACAAAGAAAAAAAAGTGATGTAAAGTAAGAAACAAAACGCCAACCAAAAGGCTTGAAAAGTTTTAGCAAGACGTTTCTTCTTTCATGCCAATGCTTCGATATTTATTAAGCGCTATGCACACCACTCGACATGTCGAATCACCGAGATGTGATAAATATGTGAAAAAGACATCCGTATGGATGTCAAAACATCTTTTTAATACTTTTGAAACTTTTTTTGTCGGCATTTTATTTTTCCTTTACTTCATCATGCTTCCCGACCAGACAAGTTGTCGTCAAACAATCGATTTCATCAAAAGAAAAAAGGTGCGGCCCACCAAACACGCTCCTCCGCCTGCGAACGCGACAGTGCTCGTTTCCTCGCGACGGCGCTCAACACGGAAGAAAGAATACTGTTTCGCACAGGCGGCTGGCTCGCTGAGAGTACGTGGATGTAGTGATACAGCCTACGCAACAAAACACACTTTTTAACACGAGTGTTTTATGCCGGGGTCCATCATGAAATCTGTGACGTACTTCCTGTAACGGAAGTGGATTTTTGCAAAAATGAACTTCCATTCGTACTGAAAAAGTTCCGCAAGGCCGACTCGAACCCATCTTCAACCGTGACTTGACGAAAGCAGCAGGGTGTTCTACCGACACACCACCGCAACATCCCTCGTACAGGGAACAGATGGCCCTTCTATGTTCACTATATAGAGCTTTAGAAGTTGTATTTAATTGTCGTCCGGTTAAAGCAAAAGTGTTTAATAAAGTGGACTATGGTGTTTAACAAGCAAAATTACTCTTAAATTAGCATCGCCTCCCATATAGCGCACTCTTGGTTCGCTTAGGTTCGCTGCAGGGGTACCGCCATCTAGGAACGATAGATAGATCGAAGCAGATTATCGTGTTGATTCGCGCCGGCAGTCAGCGCTTCGGTAGTGTTCGCGCCTCGACCGCCGAGGAAGTTAGGGCCGTGGCGGCGTCGTGACGGCGCGTTCCAGGGGTAAAGTACGAACGCGGCCGCTACAAAATTTGTCTCGCGTGACCAGGTGAGTTGCGACGCGCACTGCTCCAGGATCGCAGAGACGGCCGTAGACAAGCAAATGATTGACCTTTCAGACGCGAACTGCGCGTTAACAAAACGATCCGCTGACAACCCGTTTGGTTTCTCTTTCAAGGCGTCACCTTTTGCGGACGATCCTCGTTTATTGCAGGCTTATGCAGGGCTCTGGCGCGTGCAGTTCGGTGTTTCCAGAGCAATGCGAGTCGCTCGAAAACTTTCGTGTACAACTGTCGAGAATCCCTGCGCAGTGTCCAGGTGCCGCTGATGTCTAGGTTTAACGTGTTCACGTGCAAGCCATCTCTTGCCCCTCGATTCGCCAGATCGCCGCTTCGCGAAGACAGGTTTCACTTTCGTGTTATACAGATTCCTATGACAGAGGGATCAATCACATTTTTTTTTTGTGCTTTCGTCACCCGGGGAACCTGCGCCATTCCTATGAGAGCGTTTGCCAGCGTTTCCCAGAGCTCCCGATGTGCAGTGCCACCGCGGTCGCGTGTGACAATTCCGCTTGTCCCATTGAAAACCCTTTAAGTCGGCAGACCGCACCTCTTTTTGCCTCCTTTCTTCTTTTTTTTTATTGAGCGGCTGTGCTTCAGGGACGCAACTTTAATGTGAGTCTTGGCCCTGGCGACGACAACGCCGACTACGACGATGCAGGCTGGAGACTACGCAAGCTTCGCTTGAAATCAAGTAAAGAAAAAGAACCACGAAGCGACGACGTATACACGCTAAGCCTGACACTCGTGCCCTAAAGGTGCTTCTTCTTTCACGTTATTGCTTCGAAATTTATTAAGCGCTATGCACATCACTTGACATGTCGTATCCCGAAGACCGCAACTCAGGCTTCTACGTCGCACGCTGCCGCAAATTCGTCGCGCGCGAACAGCACAAGATCGGAGCACCGAAATACGGTGGCGCTCAAGGCTTATATTCAGCTCTGAGAATTACGTTTCTGAAACCGGAGAGATGTCCCCGACGCCTTGAGATGAAGGACACTTGGTAAGTAACAAAAAATACGGAAGAAAGGAAACGGCAGCGACGATATGATTAAGTTTCCTTAGCGTTGCCGTTTATTGTTCATTCAAAATAAAGAAAAAAACACTACATTCACCCACGAGGCTTCTCGCTGTTGCCCATCTTCATATTCGCAAGCAATACAGCGACTGCGTAACCGTCGGTTATCGTCGACAGCCAGTTTATATATCATTCAAAATGAACAGCTCAGCATCACAACGTCGGGCGCCTGCAACGGACAAGCGCAAGCACCAGCTTCGCCTGTTTGTGAAGGACGTCCTCGTAAAGTGTTCACTGTTAGACGTCGTCGTAAAAGAGCACAACACAGCCCAAGTGGTGGCACTGCCCTAAAACAGCGTCGGTATCATTCGCGAAGTCAGTGGTAGTAGTGCTCATGTGCTCATAGCATTTTAGCAAGTGGCTTCGGCCCGGTCTGCCATGATTTTGATGCTGGTTGAGGTTGATGGACCTGAAAGAGCTACCGGGACACTCCGACAGTTCGGATGCGCAAGCTGGCAATGAATCGTCGACTTTCAAGAGTTAAGGACCGAAGGTAAGTATTAAACTGGATGTCGGTCATTTATTGTAAGTATAAGCGACAAGTGGCTTATATACGACGAATGCGATAGCTCAGAGTAGACGTAGTTTATTGAGCAATAATAGAACTACATATGCGGGCTATCAAATAGGCGGCTGGAATCCAACGAAAGACTGCATAAATATTATCACAGCGACAAGGGATCAGGCTGACCAGCTAGGTCGCGCCGAAGCACTGAAGCAGAGAGAGCGAGAAAGAGAGAGAGAGAGAAATATCGATGCGAGAATCTTGCTCGCCCACTCATCGATCGAAAGAACAATGTTCTTCAAGCCGCTTTGCTAGAGTTTTGGTATGTAGACAGCAGACTCTTAGCGCAATTTTTGTTATGATACTCACATTTAGTAAAGAGCAGAATGCGGATAAAAAGGGGACTAGCGAAACAGCGAGTTTCGGCTCAAACACACTTGTTCCCTAACGAAGGAAGTTCGCGACGGACTAAATGTCTCGCCGTTAACCCGTTTGTAAATTTTGCCCGAGTCAAAGCAGTTCCCATGGGCGTACGGTTCAAGGGTACAACAGCTCTGAGGTGGGCTCCGCAGCCGCGGTGATAGTATGGGCGTGCGCCAAGTGATCGAAAACCGCGTACAAGCAGAAAAAGGCATTCCTTTCCCTCCTTCCCCCGTGTACTAGATAAATACAGCGATACAGCCATAGAGTTTCCTATTAAAATACTAGAGGGAAATCTGGCGCTAGTGTCTACAGGAATTTCAAACAGGGGCGATATCTTATAACGGTCCCCGAAGTCGACCGGTCCACTTGGCCTCGCCTGATTGGTCACAATCGCTCTTTTGCTGACGCAAGCGCGGTTTTACCCAATCACGCGCGGGCGAGTGGACCGGTCCACTTTTGGAACCCTTATAAGATACCGGCCCAGGACGTTGAGCCAGCGTGGGAATGATGGGTATGACATGGATTTGCCTAGTCTTCGTTCTTCTGGCTTCATATCGCTTTGCGACTTTAAAAAAACAGGTCGTTTACGACGAAATAGTGCACTAAAACGGAAGATTTAGGAATAACTATGTGCGTGCGCATGCACTAGTTGCTTTTTCGCGGTTATAAAAATACTGAACGCTCAGAAATTTAGCAATATTGTGCGATATGGCAGTGTTGCCTCCTCTACTTGTGCCCAGATTGAGCGGCGTCCATGAATGTTTAAGTTCCAGATATAGTTGTGTTCGAACTTAAAATAAAGATTTTTGCTCTTGCACGTGACGTGGTAACATTTTCAAGTATATGTAAAAGGTAGGGGCGTCTTCTAAATCTAACAAATGTGCTTTCACTCGCTTCTTTAAGCGCAGTGCAAGTGCTCCACTGCCTTTTTACAAACTATATGGGTCAAGCCGTTGCGCGAGGCCGTAGCAGAAGCGCAGTATCGCCCATCGCATGGTGCTTAGTTTTGTGCAAAAGCGTGACGTTAAATAAGCAACCGTGCCGTTAAACTCCGTCGGAAACTGCGCCTGAGCCTTGATCTGAGCTGACTTTTTGAGCGTCGTCTGCAGGCGCGTCTGCCCATCGCCAAATGGGTGTCTCCTACGCATGATAACTGTGCGACTGCTTGGCGCATTCGGTCAGCGTTGAATTACTAAGACAGCGGAATCGAAATGGTGCCGTACAAGATATACGGACAGCCTTCTCACAAGGGATGTATGTCAGCCGTGAAAGCGGCACCCTACGCTTACAGATTCTGTCGCACCTGATACAAAAGAAAGACAAAGAACAGCGAAATCGCATCGATAAGGTTCGCGAGACGCAGCGCAAATATTTCTAAAGTTGGGTAAAATACCACTGCAAATAATATGTAGCCATCCATCAACAAACGCAACAACGAAACACTGCACGGCACCTCATCACCGCAAACGACTTTAGTACATGCGACAGTCTGATGATCTCTAGCGGCAAAGCGTACATTACAGCCGCTGCCTTCGTCGCGTAATGAAAAAGTGTAGTAATGTCACTCGCGGCAATAACGCTAAAAAAAGAGGAATAAACAAATCAACCAGAACGTTTGAAGCCGCGGTCACGAAGACTAGACAAATCCATGTCATACCCATCATTCCCATGGCATCTTCACGATCGCAGCGCCAGTTTTCCCTCTAGTATTTTAGTAGGAAACCCTATGGATACAGCCACTCGAAAATTCCATTTCGTAGGGTCACCACCAAATGTCGATTGAAAGATTTACGTGCTCATATGAGACGCTTTGCGTTGCCTTGCACAAGAAAAACAAAGCCTCAACATACGAGGCGGCTGCGGCACCACGCTTGCTCTGCATGTAGCGCTCTTCCTTTTATTTTCTTTCTCATCTGTTCATATCTGCAACTGCTTCCTGACGGTAATGCCAGGCCATATTCTTATTAACATTGTTACTCCCCACGCCATATATGGGGCGCGCGCGTGTGCGTGTGTGCATGTGTGTTCATATTTTTTTCCCCTTTCTTTTTCTTTGTTTGCCTCTCATCGAAACAACCGGGCAGCAACGGAGCGCACCGTCAGCAGTGGCGCTAAAGCGGCTTTTTCCGCAGTGACACACATCTGACAGGGAAGCAACCGTCGCAAAGAAAGAGCCATTTCGGACACCTGCCCGATACGCTTGCTGACACACGAACGAGAAAATGCACACGGGAACGGCGTGTCACACCAAGGTAGAAAGAGAAACAAGAAACGAGGCGCTCTCGCCGTAACATTAAAGGAAGAGCGCGTGTGTTTGACACATATTGCAAAGAAGTTCGTCTTCTGAGCGAGTGTAAAGGAAAGTTGACATGTTCCTCTGTAGCGTCGTATGGCTGGCGGTCAGAATGTAATGAGACCTATTATTTCCTTTTATTTACACCTTATTATCTTACAAGCCACGTGCACCAATGTGTCATGCGTTCAAACTGTAAAAATGTCCGACAGATCCCACGCATAGTGGGAATCGATGCCATGCGAAGCAGTCAGCAATTACATTGCTTGTGCCGATTTTTTTTTTCCCCATTCAACCAAGTGTTACGAGTATGGCATCAATGTGCTTATGCAACTTCAATAGCTGTGTGTGTAACATGCGCTTACCGGGCCTGTCTGCAGCACTGTGGTGCACAGTTGCACACTGTGGTGTCTGTGCACAGACATCTGTTTTGTCGCAGAGAAATGCATGCTACGGTGCACTAATGTGCATATCTTAAGCCTCCTTCGCTGAAGACTTCTTAAGGGGTCGAGAAAAGCTGGAAAATACCCTTCAAGATGATAGCTGCCCACGGTGTAGCCAGTACGCGATGGGGGAGGGGGGAGGTTAGGGGGTGTGGGGGGTGTATGAATCGCTGTAAACAAGTTTAACTCTCCGTAGACTCCTCAGAACCTTATAACAGCCAGACGAATGCAAAAGAAGATCCAGCGCCGCATAGATAGATTAGCGTCTGAACGTTGGACGACGCTTTGCTACACTCTAAGCTTCCTCAAGCCACTTTCTCACATCTGCAAGACAGTGCAAGGTCTTCGATGCCTTCCTGAACAGCCTTTTCCATTCAAGCGCTGGCGCTTTTCTAAAGGCAGCAGGACATTGCAGTCGCAAAGGACTTTTGTGCAAGGATTACCGACCAAGTAGTCCGTCTAGGCTATACGCAACCGAAGTTACGTCCGCTACCCTCGTACAAGTCGCACGCACCTGCCTTTCGCAATGGAGGAGCTCGACGCGGCTCTCGCTCTCTGCAGCGCGGTCTTCTTCTCCGGGGCCAGATGGCGCATCATACCGAGCCTTGTGCAATCTAGGAGAAACCGCAAGGGCAGAATTGTTGAGTCTATACAACGTGTCTTGGAAAGAGGGTAACGTTCCCGACGAATGGAAGACAAGCCGTTTGGTTCCACTCCTGAAGCAGAGAAAATCTCCGATCTCGCCTCGTACCACCCAATAGCGCTGGCCAGCTGTGTAGGAAAGGTAATGGAACGGATGATCCTTGGCCGCCTGGAGTGATTACAAGAGGCCATACTCGTTGATCTTGCGACGGTTGGCCTAAGTGGTCGAGTATTTCTGTGGACTGAAAGTTACCTGGCTGCAAGTTGATTCTTTGTGTTAACCGACGATGGCTTAACTTCGCGACGTTATACTTGCCGGGGCGTTCCTCAAGGCGGAGTTCTCAGGCTGACGCTATTCAACCTCGCGCTTATTGGGCTTGCTGAATACCTCCCGACTACTACCAAGATTTCGATATACGCAGACGACATCTGTGTCTGGAGTTCGGCAGTCAAGCGTCCTCAAATACTTGCGCGGTTTGAAAGAGCAGCAACGGTGACATCGAGCTACTTGTGCACACAAGGTCTCAACGTATCACCAGAAAAATGCCCACTTGTAGCATTGACTCGCAAACTAATGACGCTTTACGTCATATCAATCAGCGGGCGGGCTAGTTCCTATCTCAGAACCCACCGGTTTCTTTGCATAATCATTGACAGAGATCTCTGCTGGAGCCCTCACGCGACACACATGAAAAAACGCCTCACCGCAATTGCCGCGATCTTCAAGTTCTTCACTGGAAAAACTTGGAGCATGTCGGTAGGCGCAATGGTGGAACTATACAGAGAACTTTTCCTCGGTTTCTTTTGATATAGCCTGCCCGTATTTTCCAACACCTGTAAGAGAAATCTTCCCACTCTCCAGGCCGCACAAGCTCAGGCACTGAGAATTTGCATTGGTTTGCCGCGATGTACATAAGCAGAGGCAACTATAGCGATTGCTCGGGACCAACCAATACAAACGCACCTTTTGCTGGAAGTCTTGAGAACCCACATCAAGCATTTTGCCCGTGCCTGCTGTCATCACATCGCAACATTGCCGTCAGACAAGCGGCACGCGTCATTCTGCAACATGGTCTCGAGGTATTCTACGAACCTTCCGGCAGGCTTCACCGCCACCGCCAAACCATTGGTTCTTCCTTGATGCCTCATTCGACCTAGAGTACACCTTGGTGTACCAGGAATAAGAAAAAAAGCTGAGCTGTCATCAGCTGCGCTCAAACAACTATCCCTCCTTCTTTTACACGAGAGGTACGCCGACGAAGTGCATATTCATACGGACGGGTCCTCGAACCTCCAGTGCTCGTCCGGAGCGGTGATCGCCCCAGCGAGAGCTTCCACCATAAGTTTTAAGACAAACCACCCGACGACATCGACAGCTGCGGCACTTGCTGCTTTGCGTGCTGCACGTTGTGTAGTCAACGAGGAACCACCCCGACAATGGTTCATATTTAGTGTTTCAAAGGCAGCCCTACAGTCCTTGCTGGCAGCCCTGCGGCATGGGCCATACGAGCAACTGGTGTTTGAGATGAGATCTCTCCTCCATACATCACATGAGAAGGGACACCACGTGACGTTTCAGTGACTTCTCAGTCACTGCGGCGTCACTGGGAACGAGCACGCTGACAATGCCGCCAGGTCTGCACTTCAAGGCACAAAAGTTGAGACCATACCACTCTGAAGGTCCGACGCTGCTAGGAAACTCCAAGCGATATCACAGGAGTTTATACACTCTCACTGTGGCGTGCCTCAAGCAGCCAAACCATTCAGAACAGTCGACAACACTACCTGTCCTCTTTACGGCCTTTTCGAATGCCAATAGGACTACGCCGAGCAGAAGCCACCCTGCTCTATCGTTTGTGGCTAAGAGTGACTTTTACAAAGTCATTCTTTTATGATCGGAATGGCCGACAGTGCTCTTTGTGACACCTGTCGTCGTGAAGAGAAGCTGCAACACATCTTATGCGACTGCCCTCGATATAATATGCAGAGGCAATCACTGGCGTCCGCTCTTGCAAACCCTGACGTGCGACGGATGTCGGTCGATGCCATTCTGGATTGTCGACCACACATGCCATCGCAGCTGAAGGCGACAAAGGCGCTGCTGAAGTTCTTGAAGACAACAGACTTGCAGAAGCGACTGTAACAGCGATGTCGCATACCATGCAGAAGCCACCGACTGCAATGTGCTATATGTGCATCCTTTCTCTCTCTCTCTGCCTCTTTTCTCTCAACTTTCAATCTCCCCCATCCCCTTCTTCTTGTGCAGGGAAGCATATTGGTTGTCCTACACTGGTTAACTTCCCTGCCTTTCCCTCTCTACTATTCCCTCCCTTCCTTCTTATTATTCCTCCTGACGCCTTCGAGTATACTTGCCCGGATTGCGGCTCGGTTAGGAGCTTAGATTACACGCTCTAGCGCTGTCCCTCGTTACAAAGGCCCAATAAAGTCACCGAGGAGAAGCGTAGCTCCGCCATCAAGAGTGCTGAGCTTCTTCCATGATTCCGGGCTGTACAGAGAGCCCACGACGCGACAGTGAGGCTAGGCCTCCCTGCCCCCTCGTGACAGATGCCCTCAGTGCTGCTCCACGGGCGGCGCTTCTCACAACATCAATAAAGTTCTCTGTCTGTCTGTCTGTCTGTCTGTCTGTCTGTCTGTCTGTCTGTCTGTCTGTCTGTCTGTGGACGTAGGATCTACCTCCCTGCCGAGTGCCATTTTGCTAGCTCTATTTACAAGGGAGATACAGTGCAACTTTATTGCCCGCCGACGTCTAATGGACATATTAATGAGTATTAATTAATTATTAGTAATTATTACCGAGAATGATTAAACCTCTTAAGTTCAACTTCACCCTTTCAATTTATTAGAACCGTCAGCTAAAACGATAGAAAAGGTGGCGCCATAAAAAGTTACACCATCTCCCCGAAGGGGACCATGGGGTGATGCGGAGCATCGCTGGGAGTTTCAACGGTGCATTTAACGGCGGTGTTTACAGGTTTGCAGTGTTTTCGGTGTTACCTTTGCGGTGAACCTTGCGATGAACCTTGCGGTGAACCTTGCGTGTTATTACGTTGTTAACTTGGCTCGTTACCACGCATCGCGTGACCGTTGTCGGAGTGTGGGTTGATGCTGATGCGTACTTGCGTCAACCCACTCGCGGACGGAACTGTTGCTTCCAATCACACAACACCACCAACTTCTTTCATCGGAGAAGGAGGAGATACTACTGAAGCGACAATTGGCAAAGGAGGAGATACTACTGAAGCGACAATGGCAATTATGATTGCCATTGTCTGCAAATGACACTTTCTTATGTCTTGTTACGGTGCACGGCGCCTAATGTCATTAGACAAGTACATCATATTAATGAAGTCAAGATCAGTCATTCATGACCGTCGTAAATTCATATCCTACCATCCCTATTGTGATGCATACCAATCACGCGAACGAGACCACCAGGAGAGCACCGAAGATTGATTGATTTGTGGGGTTTAACGTCCCAAAACCAGCTCTGATTATGAGAGACGCCGTAGTGGAGGTCTCCGGAAAGTTCGACCACCTAGGGTTCTTTAACGTGCACTGACATCGCACAGCACACGGGTCTCAACATTTCTCCTCCATCGAAATGCAGCCGCCGCGGCCGGGATTCGATCCCGCGACCTTCGGTTCAGCAGCCGAGTGCCATAACCACTAGACCACCGTGGCGGGGCAGCACCGAAGATTAGACGGCGAGATGGATAGATGGCTTCCGATTCACTCATGAGCCGTTTTGATAGATAGATAGATAGATAGATAGATAGATAGATAGATAGATAGATAGATAGATAGATAGATAGATAGATAGATAGATAGATAGATAGATAGATAGATAGATAGATATACGGTTAAAGGTACCGAAATGCGCCAAGAAGTGCTATGCACTTAAAAAAAGTCACAGTTTCGCCGCAAGGGCCAAGCAATGAATGCGATAGCAAGAAACGGTAATGCTATACGAAGTGAGGCTCGCAGCTTCAGGCGCAATATTAATTGTAGCAAATGCACTTGCTAAGTGAGCGTCTCCCGTGGGCAGCGCGTGCTGGTACGAAAGGCTTTATACGTTGTGTGTCACAAAGCTACACATACAAAGCTAGGGGAGGCCGCTAAATGAACAAACAGAAGATGAGCGCGAACTATCAAGTGAAGCACGCACGAAACGAACGCACAGATATACACCGAACGAGCGCGAATAAGCTGTCACAATGGATACTTTCAGTTTCTACAGCGCTCCTGTTGCAAAAGCGGCCGAAGCAGCGAAGGAAACTAGCGTGCTTGAAGTGTCGAGCTGTGACACTTGATAGTTCGCGATCATCTTCTGTTTGTTCGTTTAGCGGCGTCCTTTGAGCTCGAGTGACTTTCGTCAATAAAGTGGACGGGGGGACGACCGCCTTCGTAGCTCAGTTGGTAGAGCATCGGACGCGTCATCCGAAGGTCGTGGGTTCGGTTCCCACCGAAGGCAGGTTTGTCTTTTCGTCCACTTTAATTCCTTTCTACTTTCTCCACAATTACAATACCACAAGCAACTTTCCCTATGCTTTCCTAAGCTTCATTGTCTGTTTGCTCATTAAGTTGTTTCTAAAAAATAAAGAATGAGCCCTTGACCCCTTCCCTTTCGTTATTTCGTACGCTCCCGTAACATCAGCGCGGACATCACGGTGCTCAAAAGATCCCTCTTCTCACCACGAGACAACCGCGCGAGCAGACAGCGGAAGGGCATCTCCCTGCGCAAATAGAAGAAGCGAGCGAGCTGGCCGACGACTTTTAATGCGACCGTTGCGCTCCTCGCGCCATCTTGCTGGTAATTAAGAAACGCTTATAAGCGCCTGCCGTGTCTGAGTCCTGCCAGCGGCAAAGGGTGTGTGTAAAGGTCGTCGGAAAAAAACGAGAATTACGGTAATCCGAGATGGTCGAGTATGCGCTGAAGAAGGCGCACAGCCACGTGGTGGACATGCGGGGCAGGAGGCGACCATTGTTGGAATTCGTTGTGCAACTGGGAACAGGGTAGCTGGCAACTAGGAACGGGTTTGACAGGTGTTTTGGCAACCTGTCCAGGAATGTCTGTAGTCACCAGCTGGTTAGGTTGGGGTTTGGCGCCATCGCACCCCAAGGAGTGTCTTTGTTAAGAGCACGTGTGAGCAAGGAGCCGAGTGGGGGCCAAGTTCATTGTTCACGGGTTTTGTCAGCTGGGATGTTTCATTTGTGTATGTTCTTTTGTTGTCAGTGTGGATGATTGTGCTTGTGTGTTGTTTCCATGTTCCTTTCGGTGTGCTAGTTGCTATGCGGGGTTCTGTTTGTTTTGATGCATGTATGCTGCTAGGGGTTTCCCACCACCTTATACATGCGGTGTTCGGTTTGTGTGAAAGATTCGATTGGCTGTGAGGGATTCAGGGGCGGAGCAACCGGTGTATATAAGGGGGCCCCTCTTCCCTAGCAGAGAGGTCGGAAGCGCTGCCTGTAAAGTGTATGTACTGTCTGTCTGATATATAAAGTCACGTTGTGTTTGCGTGAGAGAAAGGCTGGTCTCCATCCTTAAGTATAGAGACAACGCAACCAACGACGGACAGGCAGTACGGAAGGCTTCCACCCATCCTTCTTCACAGCAGCAACGCTAGCTGGGGGAGCTCGGCTCCAAAGGCAAGAGAGAGAAGCAGGAAGGAGGAGAAGGTGGGAACTGAGGACAAGTTCGCCACAAGATCACCTTCTACAATTTCCTTTCTGAAATTTACCGTGCGTATTGTCACGTGGTCGTGACACTCGCAGCACTCGAGACGAAGCACGCAGGACTCAAGGTGACGTCAGGCGAACTCTTTATTGGGCAAACTTGTGCCCAGCAAAACAAGGTCAATCACAATTCACAGCAACAGCGGCGTGAACAGTCGTCGGTCGACGGAAAGACTGACAAACGGCGTAATGCGTCGGCTTTTATACCCGCGTCATAACACGTTCTCGCATTATCTCTGGAATTCCAGAAGTTACTGAAATGTGCGCGTCAAGCATGCAAAGTTTCAACAATGGTCGACACGGTTCTAGAAGTGGCATGCAAGATAAACGCGGCCTGCGTTGTGCGTAACAGAAAGTGATAACAGCGCTCCCCGCAAACAATTAAAACGAGCGCGCGTGTCAATGGGAGGCGATAACGGCTTTCCACTTAAATCAAAACAACCGCACGTGTCACTACCCGCATCTCTGGAATTCCAGAAGTTACTGAAATGTGCGCGTCAAGCATGCAAAGTTTCAACAATGGTCGACACGGTTCTAGAAGTGGCATGCAAGATAAACGCGGCCTACGTTGTGCGTAACAGAAAGTGATAACAGCGCTCCCCGCAAACAACCAAAACGAGCGCGCGTGTCACTGGGAAGCGATAACGGCTTTCCACTTAAATCAAAACAACCGCACGTGTCAGTATATAAGGCTCGCCGTTAGCTCTTGAAGGATCTGCTCTTTGTGGTGTAGTGGTTAGCGCCACGCGCTGCGGAACGAGAGGTTCCTGGTTCGATTCCGCGCTTCGGAAGCATTTATCTGAAGTACTTTTCTTTGGGACTTTTATATATATATATATATATATATATATATATATATATATATATACTGTTCATGACGGCGGCGACGGGGACGGCAAAAACCAGCCGAGACTGTCCATATAATTGCTATCGCAAAAAAAATGGTGCAGCATTGTGGGAATCGGAAGCAGTCAGCAAGGAAAATGCCTATTACGAATTGTTTTGCATTCAGCCAAGTGTTAAGAGTAGGATCAAGTTCCTTGTGCGAAGCGCGTGAGTGGGTGTATGTTTAACGTGGGCTAACCAGGAACGTCGATAGCAGCGTGGCGATTGAATGGTAGCTCATGGTACGACGTAACTTTGACACTCACGTTAGTGCAAAGCACGCACATAGGTTTTCGAGAAAAATAAAGGAAACTGCACGCTACGGTGCGCTGGCCATAAGCTTCATTCGTCGAAGTATTCCTATGGGGTCGACCAAAGTTAGACAAACGCAGGACAAGTGATTGGGGAAGATATATAATGCTTATCGCAATAATATGAGAGCGCTTAGCTCACATTAGAAGTCCAATTCAGGTTACGCAAAAACCGTCATCACAGCTGCCGGTGCAACAGATTTATTTATATACACCGCGTTGGAAGAGCCGCCATACGGTAGCGTGCTTGCTTTGCACCTCGAGGGCCCGTGTTCGATACCCCTTACCGTTCGCTAGGTTGCGTGTGTGTTTGTGTGCTTGTTGTGCCTGTATTTCAATCACGAGCTACGGCACGCTATCCTTGTTTTGCCTGTAGGAAATGTATTTTCGGCGATCCTAGACTGACATGGGCTGCATAAAATTTCAACGCCTGTTGCGCATCATCGCATACCAATCAAGCATACCGACACTGCAATCAGGTATGGTACGAGCCACTCTTGATTGCAGTATCGTTAATCGTGATGTACATGCCGATTATACTATGTTAGTGATATAAAGATAAATCATTCATGTTTGTCACACATTCATACCTCACCATCCAAATACTGGAACACCACAGGTAAACAATACGACCGGAGGAGCGTCGAGATGTAGGCGGCAATAGCCGTATCTGTCTATCTAGGTAGATAGATACGGTCAGAGTGACTCAAGTTCGCCAAGAAATTCTGCTCATTTCAAATGTTCTGCAGTTGTCTTAACGAAAGGGAAGGGGTCAAGGGCTCGTTCTTTATTTGTTAGAAACAACTTATACCCCTGTCACACGAGGCAACTAAAGTGCACTTTGAGCGAGTGCACTTCGCCGCTAGTGTCATTCGCACGCTGTCACACGGGAACGTTCAGTGACACTCGCTGCAAAGTGCACTTGCAGGCAAGTGCGTTCGCCGAACTCACTTCGCGGCGACGAAGTGTGTAGCCTCGGTAGCAGTGGCTTGTAAACAAATACGCTAATGCGCAACGCGGCGCCCGTAGTATTTTTAAAACATTCTTTTCATTATTATAAATACTGCTATGCTTTAAAACAAATCATATTGTAACAAAATGCCTCGCTGTCCTCGCCCTCGGGCAGTTTGCGGCCACGTCCGCTAGGGGAATGCACATTTCCAAAGTACACTTCTCTTTCTCGTGTAGCAGCGCGTGAACGTAAGTGCACTCTGCGAGCGTAAGTGCACTCGCTCAAAGTGCACTTTAGTTGCCTAGTGTGACAGGAGTATAAATGAGCAAACAGACAATGAAGCCTAGGAAAGCATAGGGGAAGTTACTTGTGGTATTGTAATTGTGGAGAAAGTAGAAAGGAATTAAAGTGGACGAAAAGACAAACCTTGCCTTCGGTGGGACCCGAAGGCAAGGAAGGTGCGTTCCACGCACGCCGCCTCGGCCATGAGTGGCGCTGCCTAACACTCCCAGGATAATACGTACATAAATACACAATAAAGTGGATGGGGGGACGGCCGCCTTCGTAGCTCATTTGGTAGAGCATCGGACACGACATCCGAAGGTCGTGGGTTCGGGTCCCACCGAAGGCAAGGTTGGTCTTTTCGTCCACTTTAATTCCTTTCTACTTTCTCCACAATTACAATACCACAAGTAACTTCCCCTATGCTTTCCTAGGCTTCATTGTCTGTTTGCTCATTAAGTTGTTTCTGCAGTTGTCTTAGTGATATACCTGGACATGTTAACCTTGTTTATCGCTTGGTCTGCTCTGTAAGTTTAGGATAACCACTATAGCACATACGAAACGGTGATGACATATTCGCGCAAATAATACCAATAGTGGCACACACTCAGTTACACACGCGCGCACGTGTGAGTGATGTATGTATGTATGTATGTATGTATGTATGTATGTATGTATGTATGTATGTATGTATGTATGTATGTATGTGTGTGTGCGCGTGTCCTGCTGTCCTCTGGAGCACCAGCAGTGCTTTTGCGTGTGTGTGTGTGTGTGTGTGTGTGTGTGTGTGTGTGTGAGTATGTGTATATGTGCTGTCCTTTGGGGCACCGGCAACACCACACAGGCAGCATTTTTTCACGGCCCGAGACGGTTCCACAACTCCAAACCCGAGCCGCGTTGCAAATATCGAGTTACCTGAACCTCTTGTGCACTGTACGCTTAATGCGCACTTGTTTGAAACCTCGCGCGAGCGTGTGCGCTTCTAAAAAAAATGTTAGACAATCGTAAATGTGATCGCTTATAAGTCAGGCCAAGCTGCAAGTCCATCGAATACGAGTGCTATCTGAGCGCTATCGTACTATCGGCCTCATCGGTATAACAGCGTTCTACCACGGTCTGAATTTTGCATTGGGAGCGCGTTGCTATAGGATCCCATAACAATCCAGTACGAACAGACGTTCGCGAGCTGAAAACACGCGAACGATGACGGCGCGCGAGAATAATCCGCAGATATACGCGCTGCCAAAATTCACTGGAAGCTTGGCGTATGGCTGTTTGTCCAGACTGTTTGTTCGGGGAGTGGGTCGCGGTGGGCATGGCAAGTGGTGCATAGCTTTAATCTTCTTAGCCAGCCTCCGCTCTCGGCGAGCGCGTGCTACCGAAAGGGAAACCTAATTCCCGCGCAGCACAGCGATTGCGTAAAAGGAGTAGCTTAGTGGCAGAAACAGCAGCGCTACCTTATCAGCAACTGCTTGAGAAGTAGGGATGCGTGCGCCGAAGAATGGCGGATATGATAAATGGCCGTGATCATCTACAGAAACAGGCCGGGAACAAGGTACAATATCCAGGAGCTCCATCCGTCTGACACAAAAGTCAATGAAGAACACAGAGAGAGAGAGAGAGAGAGAGAAAAAGAAAGAAAGAAAGAAAGAAAGAAAGAAAGAAAGAAAGAAAGAAAGAAAGAAAGAAAGAAAGAGAAGGACCGGGAGCGGTTTTGGGAGTGCCTCGGGAGTGTCTCACGCCGGTCTGGTTTAGCAATGTTGGGTTTTGATTTTATATCACTCACTTCTTACAAAGCCACGTGCATGTGACCGATGGCGGCACTAACGGAACCGCAGCCCCGCCACGGTGGTGGTCGGCCGCCGATACGAAGGTCGCGGGATCGAATCCCGGCCGCGGCGGCTGCATTTCGATGGAGGCGAAATGTCGGTGCCCGTGCACTGTGCATCGATGTCAGTGCACGTTAAAGAACCCCAGGTGGTCTAAATTTCCGGAGTCCTCCACTACGGCGTCTCTCATAATCAGATAGTGCTTTTGGGACGTCAAACCCCAGAAATCAATCAATCAAAACGGAACAGCACTGGTGCTTGAGCCACGATCCCTGCTGATTAATGAAAAGCGGCGGAAATAATGAAAAATAGAAAGGAAATTGCGATGATTTTTTAGGTGACTATGGGTGATGTGAAGGATTCATTGCGCTAGAAGACCGTTGAGTATTTATGTGGTGTAAAATATTAAGATAAACTTTTATCCTTTCTGACGTTAAAACGTTTCTGATACTTCATTTTTATATTTAATAGTCCTGTTGATGTCAGCTAGAGAAGTTCTTTAGTGGTACTGAATAAATGTCACACTTCTAAAAAAGCGTATAGAAGGCGGGAGTCATAGACTAACTGAACTGAGATTGCCGCTAGCGGCTGGCGCCAACGTTTCCACAAAGAGCCTTGTCTTTATCAGGGTAATGGGTGCGTTACGTAAGGCTACGTTATGTTTGTGATAATCTGTACGCTACGAGCAGGCGCAGTTTCGGACCAGCGTTTTCTTTTTAGGGGCGAAGCTCCTTAAGGCGTGGGTCGTGCGTCCCCGATGTATGTAGTTGTAGGTAGCCACCTCTCGTTTAGTTCTTGGAATGTCCGCTAGATGGCGGTACTTGTATATGAGCGCTGGAGGTGCCGCTGCTCTCCGATTAGCTGCTGCGCGGGGCTGCGCCGGGAGCGCTCCTCTCATTCTCCTGGATCGTCGCCGTACGCGTCGGATCGCGCTTCATGGACCATGGACGAAGAGAAAAAAATTCCGAACGTTGTGTCTGAAGCGCGGAATCGAAACAGGGACCCCTCGCTTCCGAACGCGCGGCGCTAGCCACTACGCCACGAAGCGCACATGGACACATGCACCACGATGACAGTAAACACCCAATATTAACGAAAGACTGCGCGTTTTTAACGCGTTTGTGCTAGCGCGTTACGACCCGTGTAAGAAGCTGGTGTAAGACTCTGAGGCCTCTCCGCCTTTTACTCTCTCAGCAGTCATGATGGCGTCGGCAAACGCGGTGCTCGTTCCGGCCTGTGTAAGGGGCTGCGTGAGACGTCTTTACACGATGATCGACTGGGCGAATTTCACGGAAGATTCACGGTTTACCGATGATTCCCTCCGGAGCTTCGCCCACTCATCGTCATTCACCCCGTGGATATGCTGCGATTTTTTTCTTTTTGATTGATTCCGGGAGTTTAACGTCCCAAAACCACAATATGATTATGAGAGACGCCGCAGTTTAGGGATCGGGAAATTTTTAGCGCCTGGGGTTCCTTAACGTGCACTCACACAGTATGCAGTGCACGGGCCTCAATATATCGCGTTCAACGAAATGCAGCCGCCAAGGTCGGGATATTTTTTTTTAAATAAGCAAGCCGTACGGTGACGTCCACTGTGAGCTCGTCTTTCTATCGTGAAAAAACAAAACAAAACAAAAACAAAAATGTGAGCCCGAATTTCGATAAAGAACTAAGCTTTGAGAAACAAATATGTGAACTCACTAGGCGAATTTTCGCCATCGTCGTGACATTCCAACACACACGAAGTCCCAGTGCGATAAGATTCTATCGCGCCCAGCGCGCCAGAGGAAAAGTGTCAGAGGAATGGTTAATTGATGCGCGCCGCCTGCTGTGCGTCTAGTGTTGGATATTACGTGATCAAGCGCGCGCTGGACGTCATTATAGAGGCATGGACTGTAGTAGGCTGTGCTAGAACTCCGCACGATATGAGGGTTTACGCGGCCCGCGTGCCGCATCTCGGAACTACTCTGTGATAGGTGCAAGTGTTATGAGGATGGCCACTCCATAACGCAATGCAGCGGCAGCGGACAGAGTGAGGCTCGAAGGAATGGCTGACAGGTTCATGCGTGCCGCAGTCCTCCCACGCACCTAGTGCTAGTAGTCGTGCAATCAAGTTTCGAAAATGTTGCGAAGAGTGTGTTCATATAACGACAGATCAAGAGGGGGTTTTCAGCGAATTTTTTATATGATGTAGGTAAATGTCTCCTCAGAAAGGAGACTGCCTTCGTTTTGCGAAATTTAGCACGAATTTCTCGAAAAAACACACGTTTCACTACAGGTGCCAAAGAGCACTTTGGCATGCTACAGATGTTAGAACTTTGAAGGTCCGTAATTCCGAAAGTGGCGCATTGCACCAACCAAAATTTCGTTGACTCACTCCATGCCAGTTTTACTTTTGGCCCACGATAACTTGAATTTATGCCGTCCACGCTGCATTTTTGAACAATCGCCAAACTTTCATTTTGGAGTAGCTACCTCTGGATGACCGCAATTTTGGAGGTCTTTGTTGACGGTTTAAAAATAATTTCTTTGATTGTCGAAAAGCTGTTCTGCAAGTTAAAATAGAAAATATGTGACTAAGTGAAGTACTAATTTCGTTAAGAAATCCCAAAAATGACAAAACTGCAGGAAATGTGAAAATGGAAAATTTTCAAATGCCTTTAAAAATAACCCTCGTCAATTTTTGTGAAAATTTTTTTAGAATACGGAAACATGCCTCGTAAAATTTCTGCTACAAAAGTGCTTGCATTATTTTGTTCGAAATGAGAGAAGACAGCCCATTTCTTGACCCATGTATGGTTACCTGACATTGCGATACTTTCTAATAGTAAAGCTCACTGGTCAAACCAGGTTTTATCCAAAACTGTTACGTTGCGCCTGCCGCCGAAATCCAGCTCGACAAATGTAATCGTGCCTCTTTTGTACGAACGTGATACTGAGATGCGCTTCGAATACGTGCGTAAAATTTTGTCGGTCACAATAATCATACTCGCCCACTTTTCTTTTTCTTTCTCCGTTATCTCAACGTTGCTTTATAGCATCGTAGAGCAAGCTAGCTGAAGCCGGCCATAACGTTATTTCCTTAGAAAAGTACCTACGTCTGCTCAAAGGGATAACACAGTTGAAACAGCCTGAACGTGCACAAAGAAACGGTAAATAAAAAAGTCAATTAGTGGAAGTGCAATTACCGCCGTACTATCGGCTTGCCGAGAAGCCGAACCAGAGCATCGCAACGGCGCGCGGTATTAATAATAAGGACTGAAAGACAGATACGACAAGGGCTTTTTTGTTAAGAGACGTAAGGACGAAAACATACACACTCGAACAAAACATTTCATTCACGCGAATTCTTACGAGGACCGCTGTATACCACCGTGTTGCGGAAAGGTAGTGCCAAGCACAACGCGGCCGCATCGTCACCACGCTCAACGTCGTCCAAACGTTGGCTTTCCAGATTTGCTATTCAAATGCGTGCATCAAGAGCGTAAACGGCCATATTTCCAAAAGTGGTGCTTGAAAGCGGTCTATATAGCCCACGAAATAAAAAAAAAATTCAAGAGCACATAAAGCCCCCACGCACTAAGTAAGCCGACAAAAAAGGTCAACCAGTAAGCACGGCTCGCTCACAATTTTCGTTGGCAAAGAGAAAGCAAGCACTGCCCAACACTGCCAAGACACACTGAAGGCGTTTTTTTTTTTTTTAAAGAGGATCTTAGGCACGAGACACGCGCCCTGAAATTGTTTGTTCAGAGCGCCATGCATTTTCCAACTTATTTGCGTTTCAAAAGAGCGCCCGACATCACGCCCCAGAGAAGACGCTCGTGCATACGCTCACGTGAATCGGCGGTTCCGAACAGGGCGCTTATATACCCCGAACGCTGTTGGCTGTTGCTCTACTGGCCTTTCATTTCCTTGCGAGTTTTTGTTTTCACGGGTTGAGCAGCCTTCTGAAACTAGGCGTGTGGACCCCGGAAGTATACTGCCGTGCAGCAAATGCACAACGACGACATACAGCTCATCCTGGTTTCACCCCCCCCCCGGCCCCCCTTCGTCTTTCCCACCGTGGTACCTTATCGGCTAGGGCACTGGAGTGCTAAGCTTGATTGAGGTCGCGGGATCCAATCCGCTTTCGTCACGTAAAACCCCATCAATTATTTAACCGTCATGACGTGTTACATTTCGGGATAATTACATTTCGGGAATCTCACGAGCCCACAGCACAACATCGTAATGTGGTAACCGGGGATGGAAACAAGCCCACACTAATCCTGATGGCAGGACAAGTAGTGAAATTTAACAGAGTATATATGCTTACACAAATTACACTTGGTAAAGCACCCCGAGAGAAGGCATGTCGTGAAGCGACTAATCAAGTGCTATAGCTGAGATACGTAGGACGGTCGTTATTTTCATGTTTTGCAACTTTCCCGTCTTTGTATATAGCATTGTACACAACGTTAACGCTCTGTAATGTGCACATTAGGATACGATTCTGTTTGAAAGCTATAAGCCGAAAGAAACGAAAAAAACAACAACAACAAAGACATTAATTCGGACTGCGTGATGTCCAAGCTGCGGCATCATGCGGACAAATGCCATATTATAACAGCGGAGCTGTTTACTGCTTGTCACGCACGAGGGAAAAGCTGACGCCCTCTTGCCTTCATGCCAGTGGTACAAGACAGTGATTATGCGAAGACCCGTGTGCTATAATGTGTGGAAAGGGGCTAGCTCGAAGTTGCGGGTTCGATCCCCCGAGGCGCAGGGACAGCGTTTTACACACTTGCCACGTGACACGTCCTTGCCAGTTCCGTCCCGATTAACGATGAGAACAGCTTCGCTGTTTCGACGGTTTTTCACGGCATGGCAGTGGCTCGCATTTTATGTCCGGCGGAATAATCCTTAGAGATTTATGTGCGTAGAGAACGACACGTACGCGAATGTGTTGGTGTATGCGCGTGTGTATGTCGATCTGCGTGTGTATGCATACGTGGGTGCGTTCACGGCGAGTGATGGGAGAGGCAAGTAAAGTTTCTTCGGCTTAAACGAACACTTGAGCTCTGGATGAAAAGCAGGGGGGCGGTGAACAGCGAGGAAAGGTCATGACAAGACAGCAAAGATCCGTGTAGGTTCGTATCCGCGAATATATGAAGTATTCTTTGGTTTGTTTTGCAGCGCCAACAAGAGGAAAATTGAAAAGCACGGCGTCTTTCCAGCAAACGCTTTGAGAGCTGAAGTTGCTCAACGGCGCAGCAACGATAAAAAGACGTTTGAGCGTTCAATATCAGAATAATAGAAAAGAACGCAAATCACGGAGTTGAGGAGGCGGTTGCGAAGAGCGAAGCAGATGTTCCGCGAGAAATACAGAACAAAGCTGAACGGGCTGAATTTGTAACGCAAGAAAAAGAAAAAAGAGAATTAAAATAAAGTGGAGGTAGCCCGTATCACCGAAAGCACAAGGAGCTTAGTCGAATAAAGAAGTAAAATAGGAGGAGAAGATCCCCAAAGTGGATTTGTTTAAAAAGCCAATTTAAAGAAAAAAAAACCTAAACGAAGACTAAAAAAAAGAAGACTAAGAAAACTGTGTGTGTTAAAGTTCCACGAAGAACATCGATGATAACAACTGTAGCAGCAAAAAGACAGGTAACACATTGAGGAAACGCAGAGGGACGAAATCGTCAGCTTGTTGCACTGAGAACCCCATCCGGCACGTGAAGGCAGCAGTGCAATTTGCCGGACGATACTGGTACTGATGTGTTTACTATACAGGATACGGAGGTAATAAAAGAAGACCAGGGACAGCAGCCGTACAAATGAGATAGCCATATGAGCAGATGCAACACTTTCGTTCTTTTTTTTCTTTCCGTTTTGGCGCTTCGTTCTTACGTTTCATTACATTCCATCCCACACACCCGAGAACGCTAATGATGCCAAATTATCGGAGGCGCACCAGCAAACATGGGGTGTCTTATATAAGGTTCCACGCCCCCTATTTATTCACCATGAACACATGGACTAGTCGAAAGACATATTTCGGCGCGGAAATACAAGCAAAATGCAGATGTTTACGCGCCGGAGGGCATCTATTTCAAGTGATTGGTGCGCCAAAGCTCTTGCGTCATATTCCGGGAGCAAACGCGACCTGAGGAAAGCGTTCCGGTACGTTGCTCCGTACGTACTCGCCATCTTGGTGGCTTTCCTCTATTCTCTCCTGCCCCGTTCCCTCAATCCTGCATTTCTTCCCCAAACATGTTCTCCCTTCTCACGGCATGCAGTGTGTCGACCACGTTGTCTCGAAGTACTGAGCACGCCGCGAAACCCTCTCAACTCGCTAAAGCTAGAGTAAACCGGTTCTATCCGGCCACTAGGCTTGCAGGCGAGCCATGTTCGGGAACGTCGTGCGTGGCGAGAATGAATTTTCTGGAGAGCACACCGAGGGGAGGGAGGCAGCTGGTCTCCTTACCTTCCCTTCGGAGAGGAACAAAAGAAACGTGGCACCACGGATGCCGGCTGCCAGGAACCCAGAAATAAAGCAGAACGGAAAGGGGCGGAGGGCAGCCAGGAAAACGGAAAACTTTCACTCCCCCCTCCCCCTCCCCCCCCCCCCCCTCGAACAGGGGTTTCGCTTTACTTCTTTTGCTTCAGGGTGGAGAACGCTGGCCGGAAAGAATCTTACGTGTGCCTCGGCGGCACGCATCCCTTCCCAAGCCAGCCAAGGAGAAACCGTGTCCCTGAGATATATATTTCACGCGGAAAACAAAGGGAACCAGCGCTGCTGCTGCCCGGTGCACGTAAGGTGACCAACAACGTTCCATAAATAGAATAACAGGAGGTAAGGCACGCGTGAGAAATATGCTGGATAGGATGGAGAAGATAACCATGAGCTAGGGAGAATAAACGCAGACGTGGCCGGAAGTGGCCTATTCTTCCAGCTTGCCATTTTACTACCTTACTTGAGTAAATACAAAACAGCGGATGAATGCTGGCGCAGCAGTACCAAACAAATATGACGACCATATTGTTGTTACGTGCATAACTTATATTTCCAGTTTCGAAGCTGCACACGCCACAGCCACGATAGCTTTGGGTACCCATGCCAGCTAGAGAACACAGTCAGATAAACCGATACTTAAAGGTTGTTGGGGGGGGGGCAACATGGGAAAGCAGGCAACCTTAATTAACGATTCATCAATGAACGACACGGAAATATTTTGGCACCACGATATGTCCGAATTTTAGCAGCACTAGTTAATGCTTGTAATCCGCTATTATAACAAACTAATACAACAATACATTTATTATACTGTGCTACCGCCAAACCCGTTCTCTACGGCGTACACTGCAGCAGTTTTCATTAGAAATATTTCCCACCAACACAGTTTTTCCTATTTTATAACAAGCATATGGCAGAAACTTACTCATCACTAAATGCGCCGTTGCTTCATCAAATGGGACGTGCATCCGCATCAAGATGCCTTAATTTATCCAGCTTTTTCAGGAGTACTTTACAAAAGCTACAATTATTCTCCTTCTATTATCTTCTCTTTTCTCAGTATTCTCGTGTCTGCTTACAGGCTCTTTTTACGCGACCGAACACTTTCTCGCCAAGTTTCTTGAGTTGATTGTCGCGATTCTACCTCAAGAAGGAAGCAGAAAAGCTGAAGGCAGTGATGTTAACAAGACAAATAGTCCGGCTGGATACGCTACGCTGAGGGAATGAGAAAACTGGAACACAAAGATAATAAGAGAGAGAGAGAGAGAGATCGGAAGGAAGGAAATTAGCGGTGAGTTCGCTCGCGCGTTCGGGATTTAACCACCAGTCAAATGCGTTCGGACGAGCCCGTCATCCTCAAGCAGCACAAAAGTACTTGAGCGAAGGGGACAGTGTTATATAAGCGCCTGCACGGAAAGGGGCCGATTTCCCAGTTCTCGTAACACTCAAGCAAGTTCTTTCCTTTCTGCCATCTAGTTTGTGATATTCCTCTTATGAAATGTGAGCTGGAGGAAAAAAAGAAGGAAGTCTGCTTAGCAGGCTCTTCTTCCAGCGTAAACTGCTATGGGCTCGTTAAGAGTGATTGAAATTGGTGGCGATGATGTCCGCCGCCGCCACAGGTGTCCGTAACAGCTATCGCTCACATTGTCAAGAAAAAAAAAAAAACTATTCGCCTGTGCGAATTTGAATCCAGCTGAATAGGGGCAGTGCCACACTCCCTTGGCTCTCGCCACCATGGCTGGACACTTTCTCCCGCCGCAGCTCTGTTATGGTGCGAATGTTGTTTCAGAACATGTTATGTTGTCAGCCTCCAGATGTGGTTTCATCGATGAAGACAAGGAACAAGAAGAAGGAAGGAAAGAGGAGAAAGAAGACGACGAAGCAGAAGAAGGAGAAAGTGGATAAGGAGGCGACGACATGGAAGCAGAGGAAGGACACGAAGGCGTAGAAGAGACAGAAGAGAGGACGACGAAGAATAATAACAGAAGAAGAAGAAAAAAGAGGAAGTAAATGACGACTAAGAAGAAGAGGAAGCACAAAAAGAAGATAACGGAAGAAGAAGAAGAACAGGGGGAGAAGAAGAAGGAACGGCATATGACAAAAAAAAAAAAGAATAAGAACAGTTAGAGAGCACGCAATGAGAGAAAAAAGGAGGATGAGAGGAGTTTATGAGAGTCTCATTGTCGACATTGAATGGCGAATCCAAGGACATGCGGAAAAACAAGCAGCGCATCAAACCCATGGCGTTTACTATTTTACTTTACGACGCTTGCTATTTAGCTTTCCAATATTTTGTAATCGGAAGCACTATAGTAGATACGAAATGGGGTTCCAGAAGGAGTTTTCGGATGCACTCAGCAAACAGAAATTTCAGGGCGAAAACATAAAAAAGACGCATTTACAAACGACTAAAGGTTATTCAATAAACCTACAATAAGGCGACATTTTAACTGGTATGCACATAATTTTGAAAGAAAATTCGTTATGAAGCTGTTCTAGACATTAGGTGAGGCGCTCCCTGGGCTCAGATAGCCACTAGTTAATGCTTGTAATCCGCTATTATAACAAACTAATACAACAATACATTTATTATACTGTGCTACCGCCAAACCCGTTCTCTACCGCGTACACTGCAGCAGTTTTCATTAGAAATATTTCCCACCAACACAGTTTTTCCTATTTTATAACAAGCAACGGCAGTGCCCCTTTATCGTTATCATATATTGCGCGTGGAAATTGTATAGTATTTAAAAAAAGCGCTTTTCTACATATGCTGGTTCTAGCTGAAATAAACCTTCATTAAATGCCGTCAGTAGCTCGTCATCATTCAAGAAATGATAAAAAGTCGTCTATGACGCCCAAGCCAATAGAAAACGTACCTGTAAAGAGACACCGGGAAGCGCTTAGTTAAAACACTGTTTTCATGCACTGGAAGCCTAGATTATTTGCCTGAGAACAAAATCATCAGAAGCCTCGTAAAGCCCTTCAGACCTATTTTTCAATGATTTCGAAGTAAACAGGCACGTGAAAATTAACTTCCACCTTAGGCGTGCGCAGAGAAGCTCGAGTGACCACTCAGTATGCGACAGAAAATTTACCTTCAAATGCGTATAAGTGCTAGAATAGTACGCAAATTATAAATAACGCCTACGGGAAAACGAGTATATGTTTCTGATTATTTATAAGATGCCGAAGATCATGCGCAAAACACACTAAGCCCTGCATACCAGCACGATACTGTTGCGCCACGGGAGGGGGGGGGGGGCAAAATAATAAAGAAAAAAAGTGGAGGCCTTCCACTTATTCAGGTGTTGTCAAAAGCTTTCATGCCACTTTATATTGAGAGAACCATATGAGGTATACATCCGTAAATTGGAAGTGTTTTGATCGTACCGGGCAATTTTTCTTTCTTTCTTTCTTTCTTTCTTTGTCGAACTTCAATTAGAGCGACACCGAAAGTTTCTATAAATAACGCACATATTCTAGGAACACGACTTATGTTTATCTATGTCAACTCACGTTGAAGTGGCTTCCAGATTAACGCAATCGATCCCCGGATTGCAAGGCACACAAGCGCGCACACTAAGGCACTCACACGGACACACACACGCTCGAGCGAACGAAAAGAAATATAAAGTCGTTTTTGACGCACTCAATGGAACTCTTCTAAAGTGCGTTTCCTTGTGAGCCGTCGCAGTTGAGTGCACCACGTAATATCTTTCCGAGCTCAAGCTGAATCTCTTAAAGGCCTTTGCATCGCCGATTTCTCACTTTACACGCTTTTATTTATCGGCTATAATATTAGGCTAACTCGTTCCACGCTGAATCTTTCCGCTTCTACTTCTGGAGTGTAAGCCGCAGGCTGAAAAGTTTACCGCACCCTAAATTACCCGACAGGCGCAACGGAACGAAGGCTCGAGGGTTCTCTCTCTCTCTCACACACACACAAACACAAACACACAAACACACACAAAAAAAAAAACGAGCGGCGCGCATTCTTTCTGCACGTTATCACATCAACGCCTTTTCATGCAGCGGTAATAGATTATGTCCGCCTTAGATGTCTTCGATAACATTTCGCCTGCTTTATAAACTGTTTTTAACAGCGAAGCTGTTAGTCAAATCACAGAATGCGACTGTACGCAAACACAATCATGATTGGTTCTGGTCCCCAAGAGTGCGCGTGCACTTATTCTATACAGAATGCCGTGTGCGGCGTTCACACGCGTGATTCTTGCTTCTCTTGAGCTCAAGCCCTTAGCCCAATACTACACGGCAATAACTGCGGCTGGTGAGAGCACATGTTGCACGTGCAAGCAGCAGCAGCAGCAGCAGCAGCAGCAGCAGCAGCAGAAGAAGAAGAAGAAGAAGAAGAAGAAGAAGAAGAAGAAGAAGAAGAAGAAGAAGAAAGTGCGCGTCGATTTGTCCGGTGCACAGCGTCTCGCAAAGCTATGCGTTTGTTCATCGCGCCCCGACAGCATGCGTCCTCTCGTGGCGTCCAAGCAGCTCCTGGAACAGCATATATGCATGCATAGTTTAGCATAGGCCTAGTGCGCTCGTTTGGCGGCGCCACCGCTCTCCGACCGCACAGCGCCACAGCGGCCAGGAGGGGCATTATCTGCTAGTTCCCGGCGCGCGCAAATCTTGGAGGGCACGCATTCGCTTTCCGGAGCATATATAACGAAGATGCACCGCAAGGCGAGCCCCGTTTACTGTTTTGCTGCAGGCAGGTCGCCAACATTTACGATAGTTTAGAAGGAGCAGTTTGGCTCGCGAGGGTGACTTATAAGCCGTTAATCACGCATACTACGAGAACTGCTCAGTGCCGCTAGAAATCGGTCAGCGCATTGCGCGAACGAACGTGAATCGCGACGTGCGTTTAGAAAACTCGTGTTAAACTTTGCTTGGTGCAAATTCATATTATATGCGTGTATTGTAAAGCTTGAATTTAGAAAATTAACCTAAAGGCAGCCTAGCGCGCTCGCTAGTTTCGTGTTCGGTGTGCACCAGCACAAAGCTTGGCTGGTTGCTTTGCACATTAGCCGCCTGAAATAATGAAAAATAAAACGAAGAGACCTCACGAAGCAATGGCCTTTTCGCTTTATAGCACTACTAAAGCGTCAAATAAGCACACTACAGCTGTCATGCGGTGGCTGCGTTGCAGAGCAGTATTGAGCACTTATTGCTTGGAATAATTTTTTTATGCGCCGTCCTCTTCCGCAGAAGAGCAGACTGATTTTGTTCTATGAATTGTGTGCAAATAGGTATAGGTCTGTGAACGCATAAACAACTTCTCAGTCGCAAACTCATTATGAGTTGCACAAAAGAAAAATTGTGCAAACTTATCGCACCTCCATGGCGCAGACCGTGCACGCCTACGACTGGCATCGTACGGTTTTCGTACCTCAATCCCGTGCACTTGGGCCAAGCAACCGACATATGCTACGTACGCACGCATGTCACAAAGCGAAATATCCCCGATTGACCGTGACTGTTTTAAAGACTGCGCGAAATCGTTGCATTGAATATGTTAAAATGTGTTTTTCGCCTCTCTCAGCACAGCCGATCATGAGACCCCCGAGTCCGAACGATCTATGCAATTCGCGTATGTCGCACATTTTGCAGAGGACTGCGCGACTAAAGTACCCGATCCTGTCACCGCCGTTACTGGCAATCGAGTGATGAATAGCACTTAGAGCTTATAAAAGATATTTACCAACGGAGCAGCAGCTTCACTGCGTGCACCGAACGGCTGCAAACTAACGTTGTCCCAATCATCACCGTGTCATTTGCAGGGAAACGGATCAAATTCCATCTTCGGCACCTTCCTGATAGTGTTCCCAAAGCTACTATAGAATCCCTACACGCAACAGCGCGAAGAAGTAAATATATACCCGCCTCGTAGGCACGCTCGCGTTGCTCTGGCCGGCCGGCCGTGAGAACTTCCGGCGGCCGCCACCAGTGGCCACAGCGGCACTGAACGCACGCGCAGCAAAGGGGTGGGACGGCGTTGAGCCGAGGCCACGCGTGCCGCGTCTGCCACCGTCGGTTTTATGGTTCGACGCGAACGTCTTTACGCCGAGCTCGGTGTGAAACTTTGACAAGGCTTCGCTCGGCCTCGCAGTGCTTTCCGAGACGTTTCCGGAAGCCCCACACCACGACCAAATTCGGGTGAGCCGGGGACAAACCTGGACCAGCCAAGTACCCATCGGCTTCGCTGCTTCGCTAGCCTTGCGCCACTAGTGCAAGCTTCGCTAACCTTTTTCATCAAATAGCTTTAACAAAGCTTTATTATACACAGAGCAGCTCCGCCTTTTAAATGCGGAGCATTTCTTAGTCGCACGATGTCGCGCTTCGGCGTCGGCGGCGGCGCCGTCCACACCCCCACTGCGCATGCTCGGCTCGTCTCGTGCCGGCCCACCGGGCGTTCAGCAAGCCGAGCATGCGCAGTGGGGGTGCGGCGGAGCGCGCGTTCGGAATTCAGTCAAGGGCGTCTTTGCGGACCTCTCCCCCGTACTCCTCTCCCTCGAACGCGGGCGGTGTGTATATAAACGGCGGAGCGCGCGTTCGGAATTCAGTCAAGGGCGACTTTACTTGGCTTTCGCTTGACTTGACGCTTTGCTTGACTCGAGTAGATGCGATGGAACGAGGCGCTTCTACTTCATTCAATAAATAAGAATAATAAAGAGGAAATAACAATTAAGCATTCCCAAACCATACCCATTTACGCAACATTCACGCGATACCCCCCCCCCCCACTCTGCGACGCATTTACTCGAGTTCCCCCAGTGGGAAGATGCGGGCGGCATTTTTTTATGTGCCTCTGTACTGGAATATCTATTGGTGCAGAATAAGTACTGGCTGTACAAGGTAAATAGATGATACAAAAGATAGAAGAGTGTCACAACATCAAGCCTTCTATGTGTGCAAAACAGGTCCCGATAGGAACCGGGCATTCTTCTTCAGAGCATAATAGATAGCATGCCTACACATGAATCCCCCAGATTTTTTATCTCAAAGCATTCCACAATCTTTCTAGTTGGGCACGATGCAGGTGTTTTCGAATGAAGGTACACAACCGCAGTTTTTACAACGATAACTATATAAAGGCCATATCTCTGTTGCGTTGTTCTTATGTTCTTGCAATCTGTCATTTACGCACCTTCCCATTTGGCCTATGTATGTCGAAGCTGCATGACAGTGGAATTGCATAGAGAATACATCTTCAGCAAACTTTATAAACTTGCAGGGATGTTTGTCAGTGCACCAAACGTATTAAATGCCGATGCACTAAATAAATTACGATAACTTATAAATAAACAAGCATCTTGTTTAATTTTATACCGGGATATGTCACCTTTTCATTGATGATATAGAATTCATCCACGTTACTCGCGACATCTTTGTGGAATAGAAACCTTACTCCATGTCCTTTCTTTTCAAGGAGTCCTCATAGCACAGCACAAGTCTGTTTTTCAATGCTGCATATGTTTCTCCTGTTCTCATAACATTCACTAAGGCCAATCGTAAGGGTCGTCGGAATGCGAGGGAGAATATGGTATGCCGAGGAGGCACGGGATAAGACGCACAGCAAGGTGGTGAACGTGTGGGGGAGGAGGCCGACCATTGTCTGTGATACATTGTACAGCTGGGGACTGGAAACCGGATTGACAGGCGTTTGGCGGCCCCAAGGGGAAGTAGTTCAGGCAGCCTGTCCAGGAATGTCTGTAGTCACCAGCTGGTTTGGCGCCCTCACTCGCTCCCCCGCAGCGCGGTGGGCAGCAAGCGTACCCACTGTATTGTTGTCATTTGTTAGAGCACGGCCGGTCTGGACGCGCGCGCGCTTTCTCTTTTACGGCCTGTGCACGGGGGGCTGTTGCTACCTATCGCCGCAACTTGGCGGGGGCGCTCCGAGCCAACCCTCTCTAAACCAGCTCCCGGCCGTTGCGGAGGCTAGCGCGCGCTGGGAATGCTCGGCCTCAGACTTGCCGTGTCACTTTCTGAAGCTCCTCTATATGCTATGCATGGTATCAATGCGATGAGAATACGGTAGCAAGCATATATATGGCAACTCTGGCGCTTTCCGCTTTTCCGAGGGAGAGGCACAAACCACTGATTCGCCCGCTTCTGCCGCTCGTGAGAGCACTTAGCGAAGCGCGTCGCGCTCAGAAGGCTCGGCCGCATGATTCGTCACCGACCGTCAGAACAAATGACACAAAACATTCTTTTTTGAAAGAAATTGGTTTCCAAAACGTTTACGTCAAATGCACATATGCCAAACTTTAATGTACTTGAAAATGATAAAATATGGTCATTTTATTCAAGCTGTCGCAATTCTTGCTTTATTATTAAAATAAATACCTCGAAAAGGGGAAAGTCACACTCCCCACAAGTAGCCGTGAGTCGCAATCACAGCAGAAGGAACATAATAATAATAATAATAATAATAATAATAATAATAATAATAATAATAATAATAATAATAATAATAATAATAAAACTCGCACCACACCACGCTGAGTCCCTGGACGCATATAAATTCCCAAGCTCTCACGTGTCCAGACGCGGTCTTCAGCGTGCAAGTAAAGAGATGAGGAAAATCTTTTTATGCAATAACGTACGCCGCAGGCGAAGAAAAATAAAGAACTTTCACAGAAACCGTTCAGCATCATACAGAATGTTGTCCTTGGTACTAAAATAATATAATGCACAAGAAGAACTGAAAAAGAAAAGAAAGCACTGCTGGTAAAACACTGTCGTAGTGCTTACAGCTAGTTCAAAAGTAGTCACATCGTTCACAGCCGTAAATGTTTCCGCGTGGGCTTGTGAATATAGCCACAAGGCTTGTCATTCTGATCTGTTAACTTTTTTGTGTAGTTCACAAGAAGAATCCGGAGAAAATTTTCAGAGATGATGTGCGCCGACACTCTGGCGTGACTCTTGTCCACACCTTCCGGATAGTCCAGAAGCGGCGAATCTTCAAGATATGACTGAACAGTAAATTGCAGTGTCTCGAGGATTTTCTTTCGGTAAAGATATTTCACTGCCTTCTCGAAGAACGTCACAATCTCATATGATGGTTCCGGGAAACATTTTGACAATCACACAATTGAGCGGTTGGCCACAAGGCTGAGCAAATCCGTCTCATTGTAGAAACTAAGCAGATGGACGCACTTCGGGACATCTGCATCAGCATGCCGTCTATCATCCGAAAACTGCGTTATGTTTATGAAGGACGCCGTGGTGGAAGGCTCCGGGAATTTCGACCACCTGGTAATCTTTAGGGTGCACCTAAATCCAAGTGCACAAGCCCCAAGCATTTGCGCCTCCATCAAATATAAGATTGTCAAGTTTGACCAACCAGCCAACCCATTCTTGTTGCTAGTAGCACTGAGTGTGCCTCTTCTTTGCCGAGTGCATGAGTACCTAGAAAACCAGACTGTCCCCACACGCACCTGTACTGCTTCCACCACTTTCTACATGCGGAAAAAATAATTAGCACGGTAAAGTGGCCGGGAACAGCTGGTTTACCATACGAAGCGCATGCAGAGCAACGCGCTTTGGGGGTTGGCTCGCGACGCCCTCGCGCGGAACGCGCCGTCGTCCTGTATAGAAACAGATCCATTGTAGTCGTGGCAGCTGCTCAGGCCGTAAAAGAGAGAGCGAGCGCGCTCGTCCAGACCGGCCGTGGTTAGAGCGGCGTCGGGGTGTCGATCGCCGTGTGTGATTGGCTGTGAGGGATTCAGGGCGGAGCAACCGGTGTATATAAGGTGGCCCTTTTGCCTGGCAAAAGAGATCGGAAGCCAGAGGTTGGAAGCACTGCTTGTAAAGTGTATGTACTGCCTGTGGTATATAAAGTCTCGTGTCGTGCTGGTGTGAAAGGCTGGTCTCCATCCTTCAAGTCGACAACGCGACGGCGGACAGGTAGCAGGAAGGCTTCCACCCTTCCTTCTTCACAGCAGCGACGCTAGCTGGAGGAGCTCGGCTCCAAAACGAAGAAAAGAAGCAGGAAGGAGGAGAAGGGGGAACTGAGGACAAGTTCACCACGACAACGTCACCTTCTACAACCTCCTTGCCTGGAAATTTACTCCAATGATATCGTAGTTAACGCCTTCTAGCTCATAGTGTAGCTTCGCTCGAAAAGGACCGTGCTTTCCACGTTGCCAATTTCACTT
The DNA here is from genome assembly GCA_013339685.2 of Hyalomma asiaticum. Classification (NCBI taxonomy): domain Eukaryota; kingdom Metazoa; phylum Arthropoda; class Arachnida; order Ixodida; family Ixodidae; genus Hyalomma; species Hyalomma asiaticum. The sequence goes on from CM023481.1 coordinate 235,438,673, forward strand.
TCCAATGGCGGCCTGTCCGGATCCAGTGATTATTAATACACTCCGCTGCTTCACAGAGCTCACCGCGCCGCTGTGGTCAGATGTTCCGCGGCCGTTAGAGTCTGTATCATTATATATACAAAACTTCGTCATCGTGGATATTTTGAGGCCGAAAACTGTATGTATGGCAGACCCAGCCCGGAGATGTCAGAAGACCCTGAAAACATGCCTGTCTAACTAAATAAAAATATACCATTCTCTGACGTCGAGGATAAAGTTCCGCATGTTCGAATCCTTCTCCCCGCGTTCTTTTAACACGAAAAGTGTTTTATGCTGAGTTCCACCAAGATTTCACTGACGTACTTCCGTCACGGAAATGTATGTGCTAAAAAAATGCACACCACATTTGACAATGCAAAACTACCACACACCGGTATGCGACGATACGGGCGGGTCGCTCTACCCACCACAGCACCGCCACATATAAGATATGCAGAACAAACACGCCGCACATCTTCATTACACCACGTTACAATTTGCATCTAACTGATGTACGGTTAAAGCAAAAGTCTACAGCAAGCAAAGTTGCTCTTAGATTAACATCGCCTTCCTTTCACTGCACCCTTTTTGGTTCACAGCGATGCCACCGTCATCTAGGAACGGTGGCGGGAAGTAGCACATAATCATGCTACTGCGCGCGGACAGTTAGCGCTTCGGTATGTCTCAGCGCAGCGGAGGTTAAAATACATATACTATACTCCTGTCTTCACGTCGCTGTATTACATGTCTTGCGTTTCGCATTGCAAATACCTTTTACGCCTCATCGTCTATATTGGCGCTTCCACGTGCAGTCGCGGTGCTTCTACGATGCCTTCTGTTTCATGTATGATGGCATCGAATGGAAAACGGCTGCACTAAACGTCGCAGAAAGTGAACGACGTCGACGGCCGAATGACTCGCAGATAAATGCTTTGGTGTATAGCAAAAGGCACCTCAGCGGGAAGTAGAACACATTCGCGCCTCAAGCTCCAAACACTGACACTCGCGTTCCTGGAACATAGCGCGTAGCAACGCAACTGCCTACCATACACGCAACACAGAAAGACAAATGGTTGTATACTGCCCAAGCACTAACTGCGCCGGCAGGACAGCGCTAGCCAAGCACACCGAAAAGACGGCCGCCGACAAGAAAACCACAACCCTTCGCTGCAGCGGACTGTGTGTGCTCTGAAAACGATCCGCTGACAACCCACCCGGTTTCGTTTGCAAGGCTTTGCCGTTTGCGAACGTTTCCGGTTTATGATACGTTTGTGCAGAGCTCTGGCGCGTGCAATGAAATGTCCGCAGAAATGCGAGCCGTTCGACAACTCTCACTTGTGTACAATTATCGAGGATCCCTGCGCAGCGTCGAGCTGCGGCTGATGTCTACTTGCAACGGGTTCACATGTCCAGATCACCCAATCTATATCCCTAACTCGATTCGCCAGATTTTCGTTTACGCATTCAGCAGCTTCTGAGAAGACATATCTCTCTTTCGCGTTACACCGATTCCTATGACAGAGGGATCAACGATATTTTTTAGGTCTTCCATCGGAGTATGGCCTTCGGGCCGGCGGGATACCTGAAGAGCTTACGCTCCTCCTTACGACCTACTTACGATTCACTCCTACACTAGAAAAGCAATTGGCCTCCCTGGTGCAGTACGCGGCCGCTACTCCTACACGACGTCTCCAATTCAACCCTGCGGCCCTCAGGCAGAAAGAGTAAACAACGCAATTACAAAGTAAAAAGAAAAAAATAGCATCTGTGCATTACACTAGACTTTACATTACAAGCATTACTCAGAAATAGGTAAGGCACAAAGCTAGATGAAAGAGAGCGGCAATCGCGACATTGGGAAGCCTTTCATATCGTCCTCGAAAGAAAAAAAAATCACAGCATATCCACGGGGTGAATGATGATGAGTGGGCGAAGCTGCGGAGGTTCATCGGTAAACCGTGAATTCTGCCCAGTACATCATCGACCTGAGATCGTGCGCGTTTATACTAAAGGGTCGATGAGAGTTATAGTGACTTGCAGCTCACTTTAATTTTACATGTACGCTGTGAATTTTCATTGTTTAATCACGCACAGGAGAAATCGCACACAGGCACTACCTTGGAGGTCAAAATCCAGTGCCATATATACGGGAAACAAGAAATTCGTTAGCAGACGCTGCCTGCGTCGGCATCGCGAGGCGAGAGAGGAGGGGACCGTTGAACGGTTGTGAGGGAGAGGGGGAGTGAGGGTGGGAAAGGGAGAGAGTGGGGGCGAGAGAGGGGGAGCTCGACTGTCGCCGAGCTCGACTGCGGCATATTCACCGTGATGACGCCATCTAGTGTCCAGTCACCCAACCGCCATAATGCACACATCTCTATGGGACAGCACCATCTAGGAAACTAGACGAGAAAGGGCGATGACGACCAGCGCCATCTAGTATATCGTCACCCAACTGCAGTTTGCATGCATCTCTATGGAACTAGGCGGTCACGTACCACGATATACAAGGGATGTACAGACCCACGGCTTTAGGAGCTTCGCCCCTAAAAAAAAAAAAAAAACGTGTTTATCTCCCCCAGATAGTGTACACCTGACGAAAGAAAAGTTCTTTTCGCACATATCGCCTAGCGTTGGAGAGGCGCTGCTCTACTCGTTCATAATACTACCTGTTTCGCTCGATTTACGACGTTTGCTTTCCTTGTTTGGCCAGGAATGCGAAAACAGCAAATTATGCTCGACGCTCCGCCCTGCCTCTTGCGTTGCTCCGTTTCCTTCCGCTTGCGCTGCACGTGCTGTCAGACTTCTCAAAATATCTTCGTGTTCGATTGGACCTACATTGCAGAATACAAAAGTAATATTTTAAAACCTAGCTGACTATATAAACAATGGATGAACCCATGAAGATAGCGCGTGCTGACGTTCACATCTACTTAGCCGTACTCATTTGTGCAATACTAGAGGCAGTAAACGGGGCCCGTGCAAATAACAAACGGAATGAGCACGGTAGTGTCAAACGCACGCGATGCTGCATAGATGGAAATCGCAACACGTCATGTTGTCATGTCCAGTTTCCATCTATACGCTTTCGCTTTAACGTCGCGGATACGACGAGGTTAAGGCGAAAGACACGCGCCAAAATGTAACCACGTTGCGGCAATGGCAAAGCACGCGCACTGTTAAGTCTGCTTTACATATGGCTGGCGGACATTAACAAAAAAAGGAAAAAAAAAATGTTTTTTTTTTCACTCCACCAAATCGGAATGCAGTCGCCGGTACAGAACCCGGCACCTCGAGTGTGCATTACACAGTGCCACAATCGCTGGGCTGTCGCGTAGTGTGATAGCGGCCGTTGACGCGAACATATCGCCAGTGCCACTACGATCAAGTGGATTTAGATTTCTCATGGGAGCGCGCTTGAAGCAGAACCAACGTTCGAAATGTCAAGGTAAAGCTTTGCACTAAATGACATCAGGATGAATAAAGAAGGAAAGCTAACCTGTTTACACACTCATCGAAATGCAGCAAAATCACGATGGACCATAGCGCCAAAAATTTATATACTTGCTCGCAGTGAAACAATTCTCACCCCATAATACATACCGCGGAAAATATTTCGTTGGCACCGCTTCCTAAGAATGGATAATCACTGAAAATAGAGCACTCAGTCTTGGAGGGGGCACTGAGCACGTCGATATAGTGACACTAGACGTTTTAACGTCATTCGATTCGAATGACGTTCGGTGCAACGAATGTCATTCGACCCGTGGTTGTGCTACACACGAAGAAGTAATGTCATTCGTTTACGATATCAGTGACAGTAGTTCCAAAAGAACTGGACATACAAGCTGCAGAGCATAAGTGCAGAGTGGCTAAAAAGTCCGTCCTATTTTATTTAAAATAAGCGCAGGCCTTTGCTTCGCTGAATGACACCAACAGAATAATTTGCAGCTGATATGGCAGCGCTCAAAGGGGACGCTGACTTGCAGCAGGCTAACCATTCATTTACTGTTTTTGTAACGCAAAGCGCGTTAATGAGAAGCACAGACGCTAAATGAAGACGGAGTGCATAAGCGTCAAGCAAACGGCATTCGCGATTGCACCCTGTGGTGAAATAGCGAAGCCAGTCAGACGCCGCTGATGTAGAGAGTAAACACATTTTGTTACGGCCTGCCTGGCTGTTTTCTTTTTAAAATGATGAATATCGGCAAACGCGCTAATGTAATACCATTTTCACATGACGTTTCACAAATTAGGAACGCTCGGTGCCGCATGTTTTCGTTGTCTCTGGGGTAGAGGGTACACACTCGGCCCCAGTGCGAATGCGAATGAGTTGCTCGAACTCATTCGATTTCAGAAGTCATTCGACTCAAATGATGTTAAATGACGCCGTGTAGCAGCGGAATAATGTCATTCGATGCGAATGTCATTGCGTTCGAATGACATCAAAACGTCCAGTGTGACAGGGGTATTAGGCGAAGTTACAAAGGTGCTCGGTAATTGCGAATATGTTAAGAGGTTACTCGAAGCGTAAAAATAAATGGTGACCGTTTCACGAAGTTAGAAAAGTGTTGAGCAACTATGGCACGCTGTGGAATGATCCTTGAGTACAAGTAATTGCACTATTGGGGCTCTGGATTGGGACACCCGACATTGCGTCCTTTCGGGTTGGCGATTCAAGAGAAAATTTCGTCGAAAGAAAGTTTATTTTTTACACGGGGGAAAATGGCCGAATTTCTTCAAATTTGCAGATGACCTCCAGGAACAATAAGAAGTTACCACATCTGTCCTTTTAGGAGTTTTTATGCTTGTTGAAGCTCGAAAGTGTCTTCTATTTTCCTATTACTAGGCGCACGGAAATCGGAGATCTTGGGATGGTCGTAGCACGCCAGCTGTCGCAGACTCGGCGCCCGACCGCGTGAAATTCCTTGAATAAAAAAATGAGGCTCTCCAACATGTAGCATAAAAAGGGGGTTTACAATTTTTTTCTTTTAAATGTTCGTTAATCGGCTCAAGGAGTATATGATCTTAGTGTAATGTCAAAACCCACGCGTTTAAAAAAATCGAATATACTCACTTAATGTTTCATGCTAAGCTACGAAAGCACACCTTCGCTGGGAAAATGACATTTCTTTTGTCTACACTGGAAACGCTCTCGCAAGTAATTCTTATTTTAACTGAGAACAGAAGATTTCGAAGCGTCCTCGATCTCATTGATATCGATATTTCGATCGTGTTTCGCCATCGCCGCAGGGCCCCCTGGCGGAAAATGCAAAATGCATGAAAGCATGCGTTCCGGTTCCGGCACCCATGCAATAATTGATTTTCTTCGCCACCTATAAGGCGCCTGTATACCGGCAGCTTCAGTCAAGCGCAAGTGCTGGATTTTATTTATCCACGCGTGTGCGCTCCGCTGTCGGCCTGCGTGACGTGACGTGAAGTCTGCACGGGGCACCAGTAATATGGACACCGACGTCGGTGGGTTCGCTGTATAGACGGGTTCGCTGTTTGTAAACAAACAGGAATGCGCCGAACGGTGTGCCCAAGAAGACTTCCGGTGCGGCACTTCCGGTAATACATTTTCCATGGACTCGACGGTGTTTTCCTCTGGTGCATTAGAGTTTGTTGCTCAAATAATTCTGGCGCATTCGTTCAAGTGTGTTTAGAGCGACGTCTTGCGACTACATGATGGGGGTCGACGATGTCGCACGAGAGAGCTACAAGCATAAACTGCAGAGGAGAGAAGAGTTGCCTGATCCGCTGGATAGGGAAGTTGTAGCCTGGAAGACAGCTATGCAATGAATTGACAAACGATCTGTGCGACTGCATGTCAGCCGATGTTGCTGAGAAAAGTTATGCTAACTGCAGAATTCTTGCCAAAGGTAAGCAAGATTGTCCAGTTTCAGGACAAGCCTGTTAAACATAAATAAAATTATAATTAAAGGCAACAAGCAGAGAGCAAGTCGTCTGTGATGGAGCTATGCCTAGTTTTCTTAAAATCACAGTCTAAACCGATGGCTAACTTACCATGACAACTTAAAAACTTTACTGTGACCATTGAAAAGGTCGTAATAATGATCATGTTTTTCACATAAGGGGTGGAGTTGTGTACGGAACGCTACATCGCATAAACGCGTAACCTACGTTTTATCACACGTGTTCTAAGCTACCGAAAACGGGCTAGTTGACAAACGCAAATGTTTGGTCTAGGCACACATCACGATGGAACATTAAACATATTGGTGCGCTTGTGCCACACCGGGTGCTTTTTGATCCGAGAGATCGGCGCCGATTGGAATCGATCGCAATCTAATGTGTTCGGTGCGTCTGAAATCATATGAAACGTACTCATTATATAATGAAGTCAGGTGCGGCTGAGTCACGCAAAATACTATGGTTTGCTTACGAGTACACTATTTACGAACCAAACTTTCAAGTTAACCTGCCTACATCTATAGTCCAAGATCACACCGAAAGATAAATTAAAATAGCTAGGATGCGACGATGTCCATTGGCTGCAATACGACAGGCGATGAGTCAGTTGCTCGCACAGACGCCAAACCACACGCAGGCGTCGCTCTCATTAAAAAAAAAAGCAAACGCACGGCAACAAAACGAGGGCACCGCGACGTATATACTGTGCGGCGATTCATGTTGAGCGCGGCTGCTTTGGTGTCCCGAGTGCTGCTTCGAGCAGTACACATCACTGATAAGGCTCCAACTACAAGAAACACCTTTACGATGGATTTTTGGCCTTAGGCAGCTTTCACGTTTTGCTATCCACTTCAGGCGTCAGCGCGATTGTCTGTCGTGGGCGGAATGCGACGGCGCCCGATGTGTACCTTGTAATTGGGGGATTTTAGACTAACGTCTGCGCATCGCCTCTGTGCCATTAGAGTATGCACTGAGCTTTATCTGCCTTTGATGAAGTGGGCAGAAGAAATCTGCGCGCTCTTTGTGGGATTCCAGTTTTCTCGCCTGGTCGTTGCGCTCTTTCCGTTCATCTGTCGCGAAACATAACGTTTCGACTCGCGATAGCAAATTAGTTGCGGACCGCAGACTGCACCCCGGCACCACACAACAGCGCCCGAGTCGCCAGCGCTTCATCACAATAATTCTATCAGCGGAAAACATCGGAATACAAGCATCCGCGGCCACCGACACACGCTGAAACCACGCGAAAGCAAGCTAAACAGGAAGTTTTCTATAGGGCACGTTTCCGGTGAACGCACAATGTTGCCAGAGAACGGCAAGCGCTGGCGAAACCGTCTATACCAAGTGGGTGCTGTGCAGTGGGTTACAAGTTAATGCTTTGGAAGTGCTGTACCAGAGCGTCCATTCCAGTGCCCTTTCCTTCCCACTCTCATCCCTCGCTTTACCACCAGTGCAGGGCAGCAAGCCGAACGCGATTCCAGTTAACCTTGATTCTATCCGATGTTACGTAAAGGCTGCCGGTTTCGCAACGCACCAACAGCGGAGTAGCTTCCTCCGAATTTTCTCTCCCGATCATTTTTTTCTTCTTTTACAATAGTGGTGGTAGTAGAAATACGTAAGCATGTAAGCTGTCTAATCCTGTAACCTCATATCTGTTTCTAACCAAAACGAGAATTCCCGTGGTTCTGCGTTCTCTTCGGGAATGTGGGACATTATTATTTCTTATTGGAATGTTTCTTATTGGAATTCACCAATCCGGTGCCTGCAGTGTTGAGATGGGGCAGGCAGGGCGTAAATGATTGTTTTATTTTATCATGTGCAGAACTTCTGATTTTACTGTGTAAATATTTGAATTTCCTGACTATACATTAACGCAAATATTTTCACGAGCTCTTCCGTAGGACGGTCGACCGAACTGATAGCGCACCGGTATTGTCCTTTATTTATTACTTCCTTAAAAAAGTGCGTGCGAACGTTAATACTGGTGGGGTTATTATTATTATTATTATTATTATTATTATTATTATTATTATTATTATTATTATTATTATTATTATTCGGTTAAGGAAAGGACGCTATTTTCTGCAGCCAAACTCGGGAGCACGGCTATGCATCCGTGGAGGTAGGAAAAGGGGAATAGAAGAGATATAAGGGTGGGCAGCTGAGGCAAGGGGGTAGCTAGCAGCGATATTGAAACATCGGTAGCCATAGTCTGTTTCAGGAGTTCCGTGAAGCAGAGCCAAGGCCACGAAGCCATCTAGCGCCGAATTCTTCCGAGGCCAAACGAAATGTCATTGTTCGGACACGCACCTGCGGGCCACTTCCGCCAAAAAGGGGCCTCACTCCGTCCTCTTCCTCCCCTTTCCAAGGCTTCTCCTGCCACTGCACGGTTCGCGAATGGCAGATGCCACGGTGCGGAGGGATACGTTTAACACGTGTTTACCCTCCTGATTCGCAGAAGAGGCCTCTAGCTTCCACAGTGCTGCAGGGAACTCCTGAAACAGACTACAGTGCAGCCGTCATTTTATATGCGGAGCATCTCTTGCTCGCGGGTATGTCACGCGTCCGGCGTCCGCACTCACACTACGCATGCGCGACTCTCCTCTCCCTTCCCTCTCTCCAACAGCTGCTGCAATAAATAAAGCGGGTAGAGAGAGCGCGCGCGCGGCGTCCGTCCGCACTCACACTACGCATGCGCGACTCTCCTCTCCCTTCCCTCTCTCCAACAGCTGCTGCAATAAATAAAGCGGGTGGAGAGCGCGCGCGCGCTTCGCTTCAGTAGTATCTCCTCCTTCTCCGATGAAAGGAGTTGGTGGTGTTGTGTGATTGGAAGCAACAGTTCCGTCCGCGAGTGGGTTGACGCAAGTACGCATCAGCATCAACCCACACTCTGACAACGGTCACGCGATGCGTGGTAACGAACCAAGTTAACAACGTAATAACACGCAAGGTTAACCGCAAAGGTAACGCCGAAAACACTGCAAACTTAAACACCGCCGTTAAATGCACCGTTGAAACTCCCAGCGATGCTCCGCATCACCCCATGGTCCCCTTCGGGGAGATGGTGCAATTTTTTTTACGAGAGAGAACACGCTCGCCTGGCAGACAGCCTCGTGCTGCACATGTGGCGCGCAATGGCGTCGAGATGTGAAACAAAAAGGAGGAAGTGGCGCCATTCCTTCTATGATCTGCGCGCCACGTAAAATTGTTCGCCACGCTTGTGTAGTAGTTATGGTGCTTGACGGTGGGCCCAAAACACGCGGATCCGACGGCGGTCGCACTTTGAATTCAGATAGAAATGCTAGAGGCCCGTGTACCGTGCGCCACCACCACCACCATCATCATCATCATCATGTCCTACGTCCACTGCAGGACGAATTCCTCTCCCAACAATCTTCATTCCCTCTGAGTTGTCCTCCCCGAGCTGATTTCATTTCATGCCTGCATATATTTAATCTCGTCTCGCCACCTTACTCCTTGTCGTCTACCGCCGCGCTTTTCCTCTCTTGGTACCCATCCTATCGCTCTAATTAACCACCGGTTATCTGTACTCCTCCATATTTGGCCACCCCAGGTCCATTTCTTCCTCTTAATGTCGATTAAGATACCGTGCACCCCTGTCTGCTTTCTGATCCACTCTACTGTCCTCCTATCTTTTATTGCTGCGCCTAACATTTTTCGTTCCATCGCCAGAAGTGTGATCCTTAACATTCCCTCGAATTTCCTTGCTAATCTCCAAGTTTTCGCTGTCACAAAATAGAGCCCACTTCGTGGAAGAACCCGGCGTCAAGTTAGAGACGGAGAGCCGAAAAACAACAAACAAAGAAAAACGGTGCGCGCAACAAGATTCAACGCACCCAAGGTCACGCAACAGCTGGCCGAAGTCGAGACGGCGAAGTCCTTGAACGGGCTCGGAAATTGTGGAAAGTGGCAGAGAGTCATCCTATCAACACGGGTGAGCGCGCGAGTCAGACGGAAATAGATGCTAGTGAAAGATGTAGGGCAGTGTAAAGTAAAATGTCACTGTTAGGCGGTACCTTTCATTTCGAAGAGGACACAACTTTAAGCCCTGAAAGATGGACACAATGAAGAGAAAAGTGGACAGATATTCGCCTTGTGTGCTAGCGATGGCGGCGCTGCGAATCGGCAAGTGACGTCAGCCATAAAATTACTATACTGGCTGTCATAATCAGAAATCCGTATGGATTTCCTTGCAGCATTGTACTACAAACGGGTGAATGCTAATTTTCCTCTTCACGACTCTAGAGAACAAGCTATCTATGCCGACGCGTATTGGAACCGGAATCATAGAGTTAATACTGACTCTAGAGGACAAGCTCCTCATAGGGCCCGTGCATTCGAGGGAGGGATCGCCCGTAAGCGCCGCCATGTTGCAACGCTCATGCAGCTAGTGAGTCGCTGGCTATTTTTGGCGCTGGTAACCGGCATTAATCTGGCAACCTAATCTCTAAATACACAGCCTGCGAAATGGCGCATAGAGGCGCACCATTCTCGAAGGCTGTGAGGAGAAAATAAACTGCAATGAGCGTCGACAGGTGGTAACAACGGCGCGCAGTTTGGGGAAATCGCTGTTTTCAACCAGAGTGGGTTGACCATATGGCCTTCGAAGGAAACACTTTGTTTTCCTCGACGATAGAACCTTATAAAGCGGAACTAATTCATAGACCTGGGAAGCTCACTCTCAGCACGCCGTCGAGCTACTGCATGTCAAGCTATAGCTGCGAGAACCAGCGCACCCGGCGTGATCAGTGCAGCCTTGTCGGCTATCTCCGTCCCCGAGGGGTTCGTGCACGATCCTCTATGCACGTACGTGTTAAACCACTCGGGACGCAGGTAGCTCTTTCGACACACTACCGTCCAGTCCGAGTTGCTTTGCCTGAACATCGCGGCAGAGCCACGTTGTAACTACCGTGCTGTAAGGGTACTACGGAAACCTGTCTGGTCGGCATTGACGAAAATAAACGGCACCGACCAAAATAAAGATGGAATGACGTTTCGGCTCCCACACGGGAACCTTGTTCATAATCACGCGTACACCATGAAACACATAAGTTACGTTTTTAGCGTGCACTTTCTGTAAGCATAATGTTCACAGTCAAACTTCATAAAAGTATTCTTTATTTAAGCAATAATAACTGTGCTGGCCACATTGACACGTTGCAACAGGGTGGCGCGCCGGAGGGACCCACCTGCTAGGCGAAGCTTTGCCTCCAGAGACAGTATATTAACTCTATGCCGGGAACCGAAAGAGCGCCGCCCTGTTGCTACGCTATAGTTGCAAACTACTGAGACGTTTGCTAGTCCTGGCGACAGTTTAATCTGGCAATCTAATGTGAAAACAGAGTCTATCCCAAAGTCTATTCGTCGGAAATGAACTGCAAGAACTATCGATAGATGGCAGCAGTAGCGTACAAATTGGTGTTTTCCATGATAGTTTAGTTCGATTATATGGCATTCGACGGCATCATTTCGTTATTCCCGACGTCAGGACCTAAAAAAGCGGAATGGTGACCGTGCACGGAACAGTTGAGGAGTTCATTCACATGAAGCCAGTCGAGGCACTACTCGTCAGACGAACCTACGAGAGCCAGCGCACCCAGCGCTCAGTGCAGCGCAGTCGAAGACAACCGCTCACCAGAGGTCCGTGAGCGATACTCCATGTACATACGAGTTGAGCTAGAGGCGGTACGAAGGCGACTCTTTCGAGGCGCTATACCCACCACGCTGAGTTACGTTGTCTCGTCAATAACGCATCGCCGAATATCACGACCCAGGTGCGAACAGCCCGGCTGTCCGACCTGCGCCTGCCGTCACCACCGCGTCCCCAAATCGTCCTTTGATAAGCCCGCCACGCTTCCAAAGGGAGCGGTATGTCGCAACAGCACGGAGGTGGCATCGCGTCAGATGATGTCTTTTGATTTAGTTTTATCACTTGTGACGCGTTAACAGAACAAATGAATTTGGAAACAGCGGCGTTGTTGATTGATTTGTGGGGTTTAACGTCCCAAAACCAGATCTGATTATGAGAGACGCCGTAGTGGAGGGCTCCGGAAATTTTGACCACCTGGGGTTCTTTAACGTGCACTGACATCGCACAACACACGGGCCTCAACATTTCGCCTCCATCGAAATGCAGCCGCCGCGGCCGGGTTTCGATCCAGCGACCCTCGGATCAGCAGCCGAGTGCCATAGCCACTAGACCACCGTGGCGGGGCGAAACAGCGGCGTTGTACACTGTAAACAAAAATTACCCGAGATGGGAGCTTTTACCAGTGCGTCAACCGAAAAAACTCCCATGCCCCAACTATTTACTCCGTCATAGCGGAGTGAATTCAGCGCATGACATCATTTTACCACCATTGCTAAGTGACGGAGTATAAAAACGACATGACCTTATTATACCACCCACACGGAGTTTCAGTTCACGTGGTCCCAACCCCCACATGGGAGTTTTTAACAGCCGTCTTCGGTTGCGACGCTCTTGCGGCGGTGTGATGTGTGTGTGTATGCGCGCTTGAGCTCGCGCGTCTGTTTAGTGCTTCCGTGTGATGCTCCAGTGCATTGCTTGGTTCGACGAATCGTCGGTGGGATTTGTATCTGTGCGTGCTCGCACGTGTGCTTAGTGCGTCCAAGTGAAGCGCCACTTCGTTTTTTTAAACGAGTCTTGAGTGCGCAGTGAGTTTGCAACGGCCGATCAGTGTTCTGTGTAAACGTGTCAAGGCTCTTTCCACTGGTGACCGCTCTGCTCCTCCAGCCAGACGCCGAATGCCGCGCATCGACCAGACCACCACAGTGATGCGCGAATCGGAAATATTTTGTTACGAAGTGCCTGGGGCACCACCGCCCAGCGAGTGTTGACGTGGTTTTAGGCTTCCGAAATTATCAAGATTGTATGCGGACAAGCCAGGATTATCGGAAAGCAAACGTCAAGGCTATCGACCGGAAGGAGAAAGGACCAAAAGGATACCAAATTTACCCAGGTAGATCGAATATTAATAAAATTAATCAAGAAATTGTCCCGGACCACGCCTAGGCTTAGCTGGCTTCAGCAAAAGCTCACACATGGAAACATAAACTCCCATATAGGTACCCGCAAGAGCTCCGCGATGGATGTAAACAAATACTCCCATAGCTACCCGCAAAAGCTCCTCGATGGATGTAAATACAGCTGCGGTCAAGCGGAGTAAATCTTTTACTCCGCATGACCGGAGTATATTAAACTCTCGTCAGGGAATGCGCTAGAGGACAGGTCCATTTACTCCCATCTCGGGTAATTTTTGTTTACAGTGTAAGCAAAGCTTGCGGCTCGACTTCGTTACACGGCAGCGCTAATCTACGCAAGGCATGAGCAATGAAAGGAAGAGTTATGGTGAGCTGACTAACATGCATATGCGAGCTGTGTCACGGTGAAAGTGTCCAAGACTAAATGAAAGTATCCTACGAAGGGCAGCTCTGCGGCACAAAACTACATAATTTTGTTTTTCCCTATTAATGTTGTCAATCCTCACATCAGACTTTCTAGATCCCACTGTTAAGGAAGTCGCTAAAGCACATCATGCATTAACGCGCCACAACGGCCTCAGTTTATCGAAGATCACACAAATTTCTTTCGTGATATGCTAACGCGTTGGGCAGCAAGAGTATTTGAATGTCTGCTGCAAACAGAGCAGGCCACCGAACACACAGCACGCACTTCAGTCAAACAGAATTACAACGCACACACAGCAGCTGAAATCCTAATGTTGCAGTTTATCGTAACGAAAAGGTCCGCTACAACGGAAGTGCTTTACGACAGCGGCGCTACAATAACGAAAAACCACGATCGTACACGCAACCGTATACCCCCATTACTAGCAGTCGATTACAGGACTGATTCACCGAAGCCTGATGTCGAGTCATAATCCGCGCTATTTCGTAGGGAATAGTGCCATGGAACATTCCAATATGTGCTCTTCTACGAAAATTTCGATTTGATATTGAAAAAATTCGCCGCGTATCCGCGTGCTTCGCTGCAAATGTCGTCGAAAGACGGTAGACTTCTGCCAGCCGTACTAGGCTGCATGAGATACGGACGCCATCTGGCAGCGCCATCGGGAAACATGTGCTTGTGCAGAATGCCTGGGCAACTGCCAGGTGGTAGCACCAAATTGTCGGCAGATGCCTTTTTCGTGCATAGCGTCGCATTTTTAGCGCCGCTTAAGAAACACTAGGGTCTTTAGAATTACGTATCTATGTTTTTCTAGTAAAGGAACACACCACCTAACATTTACGTATTCATGTTGTGCCTCGGATATGCGTAATATTTAGTTTTTGACCGACAATGTTCACAACTATGAACGCAGCTACCAGTTTAAGGTGACTGGGTATTAGGCAAGTGCTTAAACGTTTTAAACGTTGGCCGGGTGGCTGAATCGTGTGACAAACAGAAAAACAGCCCAAAATTTCTGCGTTCAAGTATCCCAAGAAAGGCTATCGTCTTTAATACTCCAGCGAAGCAGGTTGGCCGACAACTCAAGTTGCCTTCGCGAAGCAAGCGCACACGCGGCGCGGCAGATAGTGCGCCTGCTGACGTCACACTTGAGAGGGCGCCACTACGAGCTCTCGAAGTGAATATGTTCGCTTATGTCACGTGGTGACTATATGCCGGCAGATGTGTAATAGACCGATCTCACCGCGTGATCTGCGCATGCGCGAGTTTCCAGGAGCGCCGCCGCCGCCATCTTAGTTGTAGTTCTCAAAGCACAGCGGTTACGGCTGTGTGTGCTGTATGCTATGAGTTTACTGGCGTTTTTCACGTATCCTTGGCGTGGACGACGATTGAACGCGTTAGAAAACGATTTCTGAACCTCCTGTGGCCGTGTTTCATTTAAATTTGTCACGCGATGTAGCGCTGTTAGAGGAAAAAAAAAAAGGCTGTGATGTAAACATGCGACCTGGTCACGACCTCGACGTTAGTCCGTGCGCCCGTGTCGCTTCGAATTGCTGTTACCCGTATTCGCTGAATTATTCGAAATAAAAAAAAAACAAGTAAAGACGTCTCAGAGCACGTATCGTACAGAGATAGAACGCCAAGAGCGCGGAATGAAGACTCAGTCGAAGGAACGACTTTGCGCTTGTTTTTGTCAAAGCAAAACTTCACATGCACAGTGTGTTATTAGTACGGGACCTCGATCACAGTGATGCGCTAGATGTGAATGGGTGGAAAACGATCGCGATCAAGAGGTTAAAGGCGTGTCCACCTTAGCGGAACGATGAGCTGTCGCACACCGTTGGCGAAAGCTTACCGTCCGCTGCTATAATATCGCGAACGACAAGCAGTTCCTGCTGCATAATGTACGGATGAGTCGGTGAGTAACTTCGGCGACAGGTGCAAAACGACGAAAAAGCGGCAGCCCGCTCTGCCCGCCACCCTCACACACGAAGGCTCGGCGCCGATGTCGTCGCTAGGCCTTACCGCTTCAAAACTGCGTAGACATAAACTCAGGAGGCGTATGACTCTATGCAGGCCGCTCGCGCACATAAGATGACACGTTTTGTCACTGGTATTTTTACTCTTTAACTTGTGCTTGCAATAAAATCACACATTGAAAACCGAAACACCGGCGGCACCGATGGTTGCTATTGATGCCAGCGTGGCGTATGCGCTGCGCAGCCCTGCGCAGCGTGAAGTATGCGCTAAGCTGGGCCTGTATCAGATCTTTCATTCACGTTGACGCTTGACTGTCGTTATCGCTCGCAAGAGGTTCAGCATTTTCTAGCGAGCGCACAATTTTGTCCAGAACACAAGCTGTATGAACACAAGCTCCGACGCCGTTGGCGGAGATTGCCCGGCAAGGTGATCATGCACACGCTATGAATCGTTGCGGTCACTGATCGGTCCGTCCGTGACGTGCCTGAGCTGTTATGACGCTGTAGGTCATTGCTAAAGTGTCATGCATAAAGATACACAAAATTCACAAACACTGCTGAAAAAGCCGTGTGCCGTAGGAGCCGGTCTGTCCGACGCACCAGTTCCTGCCGGAGCTTGACATTCTTCGCGAACACGAGAAAAACCGAAGCGCTTTTGTTCCAGGCTGTTCTCGTAGCATCCCGGCACGTAGGACGTAAATCCAACCATCACAACTGTTCGAAATAAGGCCGATAAAGCTCGTTAACTCCGTTCGCCGATGCAGCAGCCATGCATTTGAGCGTACCGCGACCGCCGCGAGTACTACAAGTTCCGGCATGCACTGCGGCAGCGGTGGCGCGGTGAAACAGCGCGGTGAGATCGGTCTATTCCGCCACACTTAGGTCCACATTTCTCTAGGGGCCTATTGAGTGAGTACAGAGGATCACGGAAAAATATCTCAATGGATAAGCTTGTTTCTTTTTCCCCTGACACTTCAACGTTAAGTTATTACTTAATATCGAAGATCAAACATGCCTACCTTGTCTCTGGACGTTGGCACACGCATGCCATTGCTGCCGCTTTGGAAAAGAGGCACAGGGACGCTTGCTATATAGTTTTCCTTCTCTTCTTAAGTCAGTGCAGGCAGACTCCAAGCGCCCCGACCCCTCTCGAAACACTTACCTGAAACGAAATAGAGAAAAACGCACATTATAAGCAATTAACATATATACAAGTCCATTCTTTGCAACATTAAGCAAGCGCTTTTTTTTTAATTCTCGTTAAATACAAAGGCACCTCGGTTAATCATTCATAATACGCAGGAGCACATACGTTCAATAAGCATCTAAATTAATGAGACCTCACTTTCTTTCTTTTCTTAAGTAGATCCGGGAACATAACTGATCACGTCTGGCGAACACTTAGCAATCATGCCATTCAAGCAGCCGATGTCGACTCTCAAGACATTTTAATTAAGTGGGAATGCCATCTTGTACAAACTTCAAGTTGATTTTCCAGCGCGTACAACAGTAAAAGGTAGCTGTGTTGTTCTGATTTTGTGTCGTCCGTGCACATGAAAAAAATTTTATAGAAATTATATTGCTATATGAATCGTCGTTGGATGTTTATACCTGCACCTGTTACAGACGGGCACATGGAAGCTCGATTTTTTTTATAAGTGAACAGAACATCAGTACCAAGAAGCTTCAATTCGTCGGTTGGGTAGTGCGAATCCGATTTCATTATTAATTAAATTAGCCAGCATAATTTTAGACACAGTGTTCCCGGGCGAATAATGGTCGCCAGCAAATATGCCTTACTGCTCTCTCATGATGACTGTATAAGGTTTCTTCGTTTTGGCGCCACGTGAGATACGCAGCGTACATTCATAAAGCAATAGACTTTTCTAAAAGCTAAATAAGATTTCATTCATTGCCTAGATTAAAAAGAAGAAAATCCAGCAGATGCCGCAAAACGTGGGAATCGATGTCACGTGAAGCAGTCGGCAAGGAGCTGACCATGGTGTTCGACGTTGAGCGCAGCGTTACAAAGCGGATCGACGTATTTGTGTAAATGGAATAGTTGGGTGCATATCATGACATTATCAGGCATGCGGACTACACTGTGCGACGCCTAAAAGGCACCTCAAAGTACGAAGTAACAACGTTGACACTCGAGTTAGAGTAGGGACGTCAGTTTCATAGCAGAGAATTGCATATACCACGGCGCACTGGCGTCCATATTATAGACAGCTTTGCAATCGCGATAAGAATAACGATAAAAGCTTCATTAAAGAATGCGCTTCTCAGCTTACAAAAGACCTAAGAGTGGTCTTTCGACAAGAATGATAGTTATACATAAAATGCAATCTACACCTATATTAGGCGCAAGAAAGAACGACCCAGACATTAATGCTTACACATTGTACTCAGTGTGTTTGCCACACCATCGGCCCACGTATACAAGGCATAAAATCCCTGAAAATCCTTGCAGTAATCAGGAGCATTGTATATTTGTAAAGCAGGATTCATTTTTAAATGCGAAACATTACTTGCTCGCACAAAGTGTGCCGCGTATCACAGAACTTTCATCATCATTAGTTCTGGTCCCAAAGTGCGCGTGCACTACTTCTATGGAATGCGCAATGTGCGGCGTTAGCACGCGCGCTTCTTTCTTCCCTTGCACGCATGACCTCAGCCCGCTTATACACTGGCAAAACTGCGGCTGGCGACTGCACGTGTTGCACGTGCAAGCAGAAGAAAAAGGAGACAGTGCTTGTCGATGTGTTCGGTGCGAAACTATCCACAAGCTATGCGTTTGTGGATAGTTTCTCACCACGAGAGCATGCGTCCTCTCATGGCACGAAGCTACGCACACAGAGTGCAGTATAGCAAAGGGGTGGGACGGTGTTAAGCGGAGGCCACGCTTGCCGCGTCTGCCACCGTCTGTGGCCCGGCACGAACGTCTTTATGCTGAGCTCGGTGCGAAACTTTGAGCTATGGTGCCCAACAGCTTCGCTAGCCTTACGCCACTATAGTGCAAGCTTCATTAATTTCTTGTAGAAAAAAAACGCACTCGAATTTCTGCTTCTCTATTTGCTCTCCTACACGATGTAGCAGTAGCCAACTCTCCACGTGTCACTCCAGAATGGCACCGAATGTGTAAGCCCAAACAGTGCATAACGTTCGCGCAGGCTCGAACGCCCGACTTAGGCCCTTTCATGAACAAGCCCGGTCCCGGCACAGGCCTGTGGCTTTACCTACAAGTTCGGACCAAACTCACAGCAAAGTCGTTTCGGACAGTCGGTCCTACCTGGGCCCGTGCAGTGTTCCACAGGATGGATACCATCAAGTGTTTTTTTTTTTTTTCACTATGGAATGTTAAACGGTTAAAAAGTGTGCGAAAAACGCGCAAATACGCGGGAAGATGTGGCCATCCGTGCTGGGGCGCTAATTCTTCTTCCTCGACGGATGGCCACAAATATATACCATGCTTCCACCAGTCCGCGTCATCATTTTTTTTTTTTTTTTGCATGACCGAAGCGACACAACGCACACGTGGTGGCTGCTGGGCGTCAAATGCCTGCCCACGCAGTGTCAAGTATAGGTCAGGGACGACGAGTTCTTATATGAAAGAGAATACTTCGGCAAATGATGTGGCTTCCAGGAAATGCCACACAGCTGCATTATTTTGTGTCCACACTTCTGACATGTATAGTAGCGCCGACGCAGGGCGGGGGGGAACAGAGCGCATCGCAACGGTGCGGGACAAAAATTGCAGTAGGACATCGTTACACACGCCGGTGACTAAAATGTCGAACGCTCCCTGCGCGTATAGGCCCTTTTATCAACCAAATATACAAGATACTTAGGGTACACACAGGAACACCCGATATGCATGGAGGAAAACCGTAGAACAATATTAAATGCGATTTCCGAAAGTATATATATATATATATATATATATATATATATATATATATATATATATATATATATATATGTGTGTGTGTGTGTGTGTGTGTGTGTGTGTGTGTGTGTGTGTGTGTGTGTGTGTGTGTGTGTGTGTGTGTGTGAATCTCCTCGCGGTGGGCAGCAGTGCCGTTCATCTTTCGTGCTGCAAGCATCTTTGTTGCTCTTGAGGACAACTTTCCGTTGTTCTCGAGTACCGTCACCAACCGATTTTTCGGACTAGCCGGCGATGAACGGTCGGGTGGTCCGATGCTTCCCCAGTATAATAATGAAAGTGATCGTGGCATTCACTAACACGTACACAGCATGCATTTCCAAAAGTGCAGAGCGTGACAGGCACGCACACAAAGAAGTGGCAGACAAGGGACCGGCACAACGCACGTGGCAGAGCCTTGTCTACGTTTTCTCTGTGTGCGTGCCCACTCCGCTCTGCACTTCCGGAAATCCACCTAGTCCGACAATCCGTTTTGTCAAGGCACAGGGTGCGATAAACCATTCAAGCGGATTCATTAAACTGTACAGAGACAGCATTTGGTAATCCGTTACAGCTAAGTTTTAACCACTAGTGCATTTAAAACGGGTGCGTATCAGTGATGTTTTATTCACAGGACATGGCAGGTGCCTGACTGTATAATTAGGGAACATACAATGTCCCGTGACGCGGGCCCCTTCCGAGTTATATGCTTCACTGCACGGCGACGCTAGACTGCGGCCAAAGTAACCTTTCGGATTTGTTACGGCTGCAACCGGATCGGAACAGGACAGCTCAAGCTTTGTAGTTTACTGCAACGTTATAAATATTCAAGCGGCATCGCAGATAAATGTTACGGAAGATCTCAAAATGAAAACTGTTAGGGGGACGTTCTGTGGGTATTTTCAAGACGGGTCATTTACTCAAAAGCAATGGGCGCATAATAGTAAAACATAAAGGAAACATGTGAAAAATGAAAAAAAAAGAGAAACGTTACTACAAGCAATACTTTAAGAGCTCATTTACGACAGCAGCTCTGACTATATAATTAGGTATATATTATAACACTAATAAATGTGAACCTTTAATCAGCAAAGCAACGAAAATTGAAATATAATTGTTCGAAAGGGAACAACATCTATAGGAGGGCAGGGGATATTTTATACTGTACACGAAAATAGTAAACAAGCGAAGTAAAGGCAAGAAAAGTGAGGGTGACAGATAAGTGGCCGGTGTCGGGCCTGCGATCACAGTAGACCTCTCTCTCTCTCTCTCTCTCTCTCTCTCTCTCTCTCTCTATATATATATATATATATATATATATATATATATATATATATATATATATATATATATATATATATATATATAGGACTGTATATGCAAAAATAGCTTGGGTTGCCGCTAGTTTATAAAAGAATTGACGATGCGCCTTTTAGAGAACGACGGTTTATTAAGTCAACGTTTCGGTCGGAGCCCGACCTTTTTCATGTCTTGAAAAAGGTCGGGCTCCGACCGAAACGTTGACTTAATAAACCGTCGTTCTCTAAGAGGCGCATCGTCAATTCTTTATATATATATATATATATATATATATATATATATATATATATATATATATATATATATATACCGCAACGGTGGCGCAATGGTAGAGCGTCCGCTTCCAATGCGGTAGGTACTGGGTTCAAATCCCAGTGCCGGCCGGACACCCACCGGTTTAAAAACGGGTAGAGGAGTACAACACCTGGCGCTCGGTTTACGTACTTATCTCGAAAGGTGGCCCCATAGGACGTGGCAGGTCCCCTGGGCACACCTTACCCACCACGGCCTTGGTGAAATAGTTGAGCGTCCGCCTTGCTGTGGTAGGCAGAGAGGCATCCGCCACTGCCTCCGGGTACCTACCGGTAAAATAGGGACAAGCGCGCTTCCGCCTGGTGCTCGGCTGTTGGAAGGTACTGTACGCTTGGGAGGTCATCAAGGACCACTGTCAACAAAATGTGGTTTTACTAAAGTGAAGTTTTATTGAAAGGGATCGAATCAAGCGGCGGGAACAGAGCCCAGCGGGACAGAAGAAAAGTACACGCACCAAGCACGAAGGGGTACCAAGATGAGCCGGAATAACCCACGCGGTAAATGGAAAACGTACTCGTTTAATTAGAAAACAATGAATTACAGTAGCTAGAAAGAGATATCCGCAACAGACTTCGTTCACGCACTGCGCACAGTTCGTTCGTTTAGCACACACTGCCCGTTGGTCTACTTCGTCGTCGCAAACACATCGCTGTTTTGCAGTTGCCTGCGACCACACTGCAATGCCGACACAAACACGTACACAGGAATACAGCGTCCACACCTCGGTGTTCTCCGCACACGCGGAGTGGAGATACAAGCACATGGTCACTCGCAAACGCACGTACACTGCCGAGACACCGGGAAACTACGTTGACGAGACATGCCAGCGCACACCCCGTACGACCAGTCCGACCCCCGCGAATGACCCCCTCCTTTTTCATTGTCCCGTGCAGCTGTGCGCCTGCTTACAAAAGAAAACACACAAAAAATGCGTTTAGCCTTGCTTCCATGTCACTCACTTACTCGGAGCGAAAGACGCGCTTGGAAAGGCTGGGCTTCGCTCTGCTGGGCGGCTGGATGTACACACATTTCCCAGAAGCACTTGCGCGCCCACGGGTGGCGCTGCGGTGCTTGAAAAAGGTCTATTGTCCGAACGGTCGGGTGGTCCGATGCTTCCCCAGTATAATAATGAAAGTGATCGTGGCATTCACTAACACGTACACAGCGTGCATTTCCAAAAGTGCAGAGCGTGACAGGCACGCACACAAAGAAGTGGTAGACAAGGGACCGGCACAACGCACGTGGCAGAGCCTTGTCTACGTTTTCTCTGTGTGCGTGCCCACTCCGCTCTGCACTTCCGGAAATCCACCTAGTCCGACAATCCGTTTTGTCAAGGCACAGGGTGCGATAAACCATTCAAGCGGATTCATTAAACTGTACAGAGACAGCATTTGGTAATCCGTTACAGCTAAGTTTTAACCACTAGTGCATTTAAAACGGGTGCGTATCAGTGATGTTTTATTCACAGGACATGGCAGGTGCCTGACTGTATAATTAGGGAACATACAATGTCCCGTGACGCGGGCCCCTTCCGAGTTATATGCTTCACTGCACGGCGACGCTAGACTGCGGCCAAAGTAACCTGTCGGATTTGTTACGGCTGCAACCGGATCGGAACAGGACAGCTCAAGCTTTGTAGTTTACTGCAACGTTATAAATATTCAAGCGGCATCGCAGATAAATGTTACGGAAGATCTCAAAATGAAAACTGTTAGGGGGACGTTCTGTGGGTATTTTCAAGACGGGTCATTTACTCAAAAGCAATGGGCGCATAATAGTAAAACATAAAGGAAACATGTGAAAAATGAAAAAAAAGAGAAACGTTACTACAAGCAATACTTTAAGAGCTCATTTACGACAGCAGCTCTGACTATATAATTAGGTATATATTATAACACTAATAAATGTGAACCTTTAATCAGCAAAGCAGCGAAAATTGAAATATAATTGTTCGAAAGGGAACAACATCTATAGGAGGGCAGGGGATATTTTATACTGTACACGAAAATAGTAAACAAGCGAAGTAAAGGCAAGAAAAGTGAGGGTGACAGATAAGTGGCCGGTGTCGGGCCTGCGATCACAGTAGACCTCTCTCTCTCTCTCTCTCTCTCTCTCTCTCTCTCTCTCTATATATATATATATATATATATATATATATATATATATATATATATATATATATATATATATATATATATATATATATATATATAGGACTGTATATGCAAAAATAGCTTGGGTTGCCGCTAGTTTATAAAAGAATTGACGATGCGCCTTTTAGAGAACGACGGTTTATTAAGTCAACGTTTCGGTCGGAGCCCGACCTTTTTCATGTCTTGAAAAAGGTCGGGCTCCGACCGCAACGGTGGCGCAATGGTAGAGCGTCCGCTTCCGATGTGGTAGGTACCGGGTTCAAATCCCAGTGCCGGCCGGACACCCACCGGTTTAAAAACGGGTAGAGGAGTACACACCTGGCGCTCGGTTTACGTGTACTTATCTCGAAAGGTGGCCCCATAAGGACGTGGCAGGTCCCCTGGGCACACCTTACCCACCACGGCCTTGGTGAAATAGTTGAGCGTCCGCCTTCCTGTGGTAGGCAGAGAGGCATCCGCCACTGCCGCCGGGTACGTACCGGTAAAATAGGGACAAGCGCGCTTCCGCCTGGTGCTCGGCTGTTGGAAGGTACTGTACGCTTGGGAGGTCACCCACCCTTGTGGGAAATGGGCGGCATGGGACCGCCCGACCTTAAATTAAGGTCACTCCTTTTTTTTCTTTATATACGCCGAAAAAGTTTGCCCAGGTCACTGTAAAAGAAAAGCCAGTGATGCCAGGAAAAGCTCCACTGCACAAGAGAGCTACCGTAGTAAAGGCACAAGAATTCGCAGGGGAAAAAAAAATTTATTACCGAGGATCAAAAAACCGCGTGATGCCCGCCTGTTTCGCGTTCGCGTTCGGTCCGAGAAAGGCCTTCTCCGGTTGCTCAACACATCGTATGAGCCGTTGGTCGCCACCGCTGCATTCTACCTTGTTGCAGTGCCCCGCCACGGTGGTCTAGTGGGTATGGTACTCGACTGTTGATCCGAGGGTCGCGGGATCGAATCCCGGCCGTGGCGGCTGCATTTCGATGGAGGCGAAATGTTGAGGACCGTGTTCTGTGCGATGTCAGTGCACGTTAAAGAACCCCAGGTGGTCGAAATTTTCGGAGCCCTCCACAACGGCGTCTCTCATAATCAGAACTGGTTTTGGGACGTAAAATCCCACAAATCAATCATTACCTTGTTGCGGAACAAGCGCAGCACGTTACGTGTTTCTGTCGTCGTAGGCACTTCTCGAGGCTCTTGCTCGTCTGCATCGTCATCTGCGTCGTTCACGGCCATCTCAACGATATTGGCGCAGGTGTTCACACGTGACACCACTCCCACAGTCTCTTGACAAGGCGGATAGGAAACGCCTGCGTTCGCGGGAATTTCAAATTCGCCCTTCACGACCGCGCTCGGCACGTATCGTAAGAGCTAAGCGTTCGCACGGATCCCTCGTTTCCTGTTGGGAGTGGACTTTTCCTCCTGCCCTCCCGGTCAAAATTTCGAGATATCTGCTGTCCCCCCCGAATAACGTTTCGAGATAAGCGGGGGCAAATACGTAGCACCTATGGGAGGTTAATGCACGGCGAAAAAAAGTTTCGACTTAACCGAGATTTTGAGATATGCGAGTGCGAGTTAACGAGGGTTTACTGTACACACACACACACACACACACACACACACACACACACACACACACACACACACACACACACACACACACACACACACACACATTCACTGCATTCTCTCAATGTCCATAGTGCACAACAATAGAGCGATGACATTTTTTATTTACCCCCTTGAGGAGCCGTAATTTTCCGCTCTTATTCAGGAAAGTTAAGGTGGCAGTGGTGACTCTGCGGGCCTTTGCTGAAATATGCACGTGTGCTTCCTGCGCTCTTTGACTGCGAAATTCTTCAATGAGTGTCAGTATTCCTGGTGAATACTAACCCTAACGCTCAGCTTAGTTGTGCCCCGTTGATTTTTCAGTCACCTGATTGATGACACTGACGTTATCTGTCATTCAATACCCATGTTCGTTAATCAAGCCTATTTTCATCGCAAAGTAACGCCAAGTTTTACCCAGATTCTATTAAGATTACCTTAGTGAATGCTCAGAAACGCAGTAGAAGACTCGGCAGATATGAAGAGCCTTTGGCAACAGTATGTAAGTCCATCTAGGTCATTTACTATCAGGGACTCCGACCGCGTGGAGCTAACTTACAGAAGAATAAAAAAGTGCCCGAGCAATGTCCCATAAAAGAATGCAATCGTTGCACGCTACAAGTACTCACATTTGAGGTTAGAAACTTGGAGGTTAACAAGTAAGCACGTCGTCAAATTTCGTACCATGCAATCAGACATAGAACCAAGTAATTGGTTCTATGATAAGTGATAATTTAGAGTAAAGAATGCGCGGGAATAGCTGATACACTATAGTTCACATTATTATGAATATCAGTGAAGCTGCGAAAACCACGTAGCGTGCATACAGGGCAGTAAGAGGTGGCCTGCTAGTGTTGCACCATGGGTACCGAGAGAAGGGAGCCATAATCACAAGCGACACACAACTTCAGCTGGTGACATGACATCAAGAAGTCTGCTGGCATATGGCGGTATCAGTTGGGGCAGGACAGCGATATCGCTCGTGTGGGATTTCGTCCTGATGGTGATGAATGTAACTTTGAGCTAGTCTCTTCCCGCAGTCGAAAATAAGTATGTGCACAAACAACGACGAAGGCACAAACGACCACAAAGCCACATGGGAATTCGACCTCAAGGACACACCGCTCATCTCCCATGGCCGAAGTAAGCAAATCAAAGGCATCGCAGCCTTTCTAGGAAACCAGTCGCTCTGGGAATGCATATAAAGAATGGGGGAGTGGTTTCGAGAGCGCGAAAGCTTCTTCCTTCTTAGTGATGGTACGCGAGCCTTTTTTTTTTTTTCGAGTACGAAACCAACAGTTACTAAGCACGCAAGCACGACCAGAGAGTAGAGTGGGCGCACGTGCGTCGCTTGGAGCGAATCTCGGCTAATTTGCATGCAAAGCGAGGAGAATCTTTCGTTCGCTGGCCGCCCTACGGGTCTCGCCACCCAGTGCGCTGCATCCGCCATGGCAGTCCACTTTAATGCTTCGTCTCTCTCCGTGTAGTGTGACTATCATTCCTGGTCGTTGTAGGGGCGACCGGCATCTCCAACTTTCTTTGAACGGTAATTCCGCCATGCACGACAGCACCCCAGTCTCGCAGCAAGATATTTATTCGCTTAAAACTTAACACATTACTGATATGCCTGGAAAGCTGTAAATCTCAAGTGGCGCGATATTTCGAACTGGTAATCAGAACGAGAGACGCCCTTTAGACTACGCTGATGACGGTGAACATTGAAGTCGGTTGAAAGTAAGCACTCGTTTGTATCCTTCGTAGTGCATTCGCCTGTGTCCAGGGTGTGGAACAGCGCAAAAAAAAAAAAAGAACGGCAGATCCCACGTGCACTGGGAATCAAGGAAATGCGAAGCACGCATCAGGAACGTAAAATGGATTTGCATTGTTGTCTCGCTATACCGACTTTGGTACATACGAAGTTAACGAAACGGCCGCAAGAGCAGCAAGACTGTGGCATGTAAACCATGCCGCTCACAACATGCATGTCCTAATGTTCATGTTATGACCTGTAATTTGTGTTCGTCATGCAGTCAGTCGTGTTGTGCCATACCAGTTTTCGTATACGTCCCATTAACTAAACGGCCACGAGAGCACCAAGACCATGGCATGTAAATCATGTCGCTCTCCACATGCAGTTCATGATGTTCATGTTATGACCTGTCATTTATGTTCGTCATGCAATCATGTTGTGCAATACAAATCTTCGAGTACATCCAATTACCGAAACGGCCAGTAAAGCTCCGAGACCGCGGCATGTAAATCACGTCGCTCATGACATGCATGTCATGATATTCATGTTATGACCTGCCATTTATGTTTGTCATGCAGCCATGTTGTGCCGTACCAATTTTTGTATACATCCCATTAATGAAACGGCCGCAAGAGCATTAAGACCGTGGCATGTAAATCATGCCGCTCATGACATGTATATCATGATTTTCATGTAATGCCGTGTCAGTTATGTTTGTCATGCAGCCATGTTGTGCCGTACCAATTTTTGTATACATCCCATTAATGAAACGGCCGCAAGAGCATTAAGACCGTGGCATGTAAATCATGCCGCTCATGACATGCATATCACAATGTTCATGTTATGACCTGTCATATAAGTTCGTCATGCAGCCACGTTGTTTCAACCAATTTTCGTATACGTCCCATTAACGAAACGGCCAGGAGATCACAAAGTCGTAGGCGGCTAGATAGATACGCTCAAGGTCGCCGAAGTTCGCTAAGAAATGCTTCGCATTTAAAATAACAAAGGTTCGGTTCACGTCCGGTTCAGTACCGTTTTGGAGGAATAAGGTGTAATAACGGTTCGTGAGTCAGTTCCCAACACGGAACAGGTTCGCGAACCGCCTCGGCACAGCACACTTAATGTATGACTCTTTCAATAGCGGCATCGACCTAAATGTGCTACCTGAAATGCTGCAGACAGCACTGTTCAATTGGCTGCCCTCGAACTTTCGCCAAGAGCTGAATTCACGTACAAACAAAGAAAGAAAAAAAGGAAGAGGAAGAAACATGGTACGCTGCAGCCTTTGTAATAATAATAAAAAAATTCAGACAATCCTAACACTGGGCTATATATCCCAAGGCAGCCGGCGAACACCAAGGAGCACTTGCGTTTTAAGTGCGAATGCACTTCTTAAGCGACCCCGAAAACTCCGCCGGCATCCGCGCTCCTCCTCCTCCTCTCCCCTAGCAACGGCGCGAGGAGCGGAGAGGAGCGTCTGTAGCAACGGCGCAGCGACGTCACGCCCCACGTGACTGCGCGCGCTCCGCCCTCCGCTCCGTGGCTGCGCGCGCCCCGCGCCGGCTCCGCACAGCTCTCCGCGCCGTGACGTCACGGCGCGTTGTGCAGCTGGCGCCTCCGCGCTGTGGCTGCGCGCGCCGCGCCGGCTCCTCGCACCCTCTCCGCGCAGCTGGTGTGCCTCTCCCCCCGTTAGGTTTGCACTCACCCTCGGCCGCCGAATAGGTGCTGATCTGTAGTGACGTGTGTAGTGTGTGTATGTGTGTGTGTGTGTGACGCACTCGCGAGGTGCATTAATGCATCATACGAAAAGCGTGAAGTGTAAAATAAATAAATAATACTTCATATATAAATGTGTGTGTGTGTGTACAAATGCATCATGACAACAACACTTTAAATCATTAATTACACTTAATCATCATCATCAGTAAAAGTGCTTTGCACTTAAAAACGGCCAGACTTCCGTGGGTCGGCTGGCGCGTGCTCTCTCGCTGCCGTCTCCTTCGCTCGGCTCTGCAGTTTAGTCGCGCGCGCCCCCTCATAGCATCAGCCCGTGCTTCGCACTTCCTCATACTCCCCTTCGGGGAAATGCGGGTATTTTTTCAAGCTTTGGGGATTCGGCATATATAATAAATCAATTTTGTAATTTTCGACCTAATTTCATTTTCTTTCTAATCGCACATATGTTCCGCCGAGCGCATATGGTACAAGCATAAGTTCTCGTCATCAGGTGGAAGGGCCTGCTGGAGGATGGAAAACAGAGATCGAGGCTTTCAAACATATGTCTTTGAAACTTAATGGAAATAGCTAAGGGGGCGTATAACCATAAACATGATAATCGAATGAATACCGCGTTACATGGCAAGTCTGTGCGCACTTTCGAAACGTATACACCCTTGAGCTCCTTCCTGTTCGTGTTTCTTCGTTTGTTGATTACACAAAAAACTGGATAAAGCATTAGGAATCTGTGAGGATGTTCGCAGCGCCAAATTTTTCGAGCAGGGTTGGATAATTCGGTAAGGAAAAAAGTAAAAGAAAATGATAATTTGAAGATAGTGATAAGAGCAGCACGGCATTAATGCATCTACAATGTGAAGGGCAGTGCTTGACGGCATTGGAGCAACGGGCGTCATTCCGAATGAAGCTGCGAATATCGGTATAATAATTTGCTTTGTCTAAAGAAACAGCGACTTGCAAGGACGCATGAAGGTGAGACATTGCAAGGATACATAAAGGCATAAAGGTGCCCAGCTAGCACACAAAGGATTTAAGACGTCTTCGAGACGGATATCCGAGACGTTAACGACGTCTCAGAGATGGCACGCGTAAGAAGTTTTGGTCTAGAAGACGTCGTATATCTCGTCTAATGTCCGTCTTGTTGCCCATAAACGAGACGTTTCCTGAACGTCTTTGAAACGTCTTCAAAAAGCTGGTCTTTTCGACGGCTTGGGGGAGCCTCCAATAATCCCATTTACCGGGATTTCTGAATCCGTTTAAAGACTTACCAAAGACGTCATCAAAAAGCTGGTCTTTTCGACGGCTTGGGGGAGCCTCCAATAATCCCATTTACAGGGATTTCTGAATCCGTTTAAAGACTTACCAAAGACGTCATCAAAAAGCTGTTCCTGAAATGTTAGCCGTAATCTGAAAAAGAAGCAGGAATAGTGCTCGGGAACGGGGCGCGCCCACCAAAATTTTGATCTGGTTACCACCCTCAGAATGTAAGCTAACGCCTGAGGGGTACAAATAACCACAAAACATTTTTTTGCACCCCTCAGGCATTAACTCCGTGGTTCTGAAGGTGTCAACGGGATCATAATTCTGGGGGGCACCCCCATCCGCGGTCGCCGTCCCCGCCTTTGTGGTAGTAGCTGCGACCTGCTATGTTATCAGCAGCACCATAATCTTTTCGATGCTGCAGAGTGGGGGGTAGTGCCAGCAGAATACTTTCGTAGTTACATCCTAGGAAGAAGTCCTGGCATCGCAGTTGCCTGGAATTCTTTTTTTTTTTTCGTGGTTAAAGGCATCAGCACTGAGTGCAACAGAGCAAAAATAGTGCAGTAAGGTAGGTACACAGTTCGCAACAAGGCTTCATCAGTCTTAGCATTTAAGTCAAAATTGGCTGTCATGAATACAAAAATCAATCTAGCATGTAATTTGTTGAGTATAAAGCAAATCTACCAAAAATAGTAATGACATTACTATATCTTTCTGCGGTGAAGGATAGACAGTTTCATGGCAAGCGGCCTAGCAATTAAGGAGGCCTCTGTGCCAATGATCACGCAGTCGAAACACTGCTACATCATCATTTTATTGAGAAACTAACTTGTGCAAGTTCAAAAAAGAAGAAAATGAGAAATGCCAGAAAAACAAAACAACAAATATTCAAGAGCAACTGCAGAAGAAATACTTTAAATATATTTGGAACTTATTAAACACTAGAGGCTCACAAAAGAGCACTAGTAGTCACACAATAATCAACAGCCAAACGACTATGCGCTTTTCACCATGAGAGCAGCGCATCCGGTTATATGAGCAGAGACAGAACAATGGATGACTGTGTGACAGCCGCTTTCAATCACGTTATGCAGTATCTTCACCGCATAAAATCAAGGAATATAAACACAAGAACTCAAATATGACTCAGACATGAAAGTGAAAATTTCTCTAGGACATCAGCTGATGTAATGAAGCAAACTTTAAAAGACAACCAAAAATATCAATCAAGTGTCAACGAACATTGACCAAAGTGACCTTCAAAGAAATTAGCGCATGAAATATTAACAAAATCGGTATAATGAGCAAGGTCGCAATGCAGCGCACAATCTCTCACAGCGAGCAACGTTACATCGAGGCAACCTCCATTTCATAATGAAGCTACATACGTGCTCGAAGTTGAATACAGTGGAGACAGCATTGAGGCGACGAAAAAGAAAAAAAAGAAGCAATATTCTCAATTACATATACAAAATACAGATGTGGCTCTCTACAAAGCACTGTATTACGCACATATATGCAAATCTGACATGAACGGAGATCAAACTGGCAAGCATCAGTTGGAAGCCAAAAAAGAAAAAGACGATTTTGGCACCCAGCACATGAAGCTATTCCTAAAAGGGACTTCAAATAACCACCAGGTCTACATGTGCAGGATTAAACTGAGAGTCTTCGAATTTCGCCCTGTTTCACATTTAAGGAAAACACTGTTACCTTATACCTAGTCATTAAACAAAACACTTCGAACAGCCAACTCCTTTGAGAATGCAACCTCCACCAAACGCGCAACCAGTTCACGTTCACGCTCATCAAAAACTAGTTGTAGTGTCCAGGCTTAGTGCAGCTGGTGAATACGATGCTACTGGCATCATATGACACGCTGACATCATATGACACGCCGTCGCGGAAATGCTTTCAATGTAGAACCTCGGTGGGGCCGTGGTAGAACACAGTTGGTGCCCTATCAGGTTATCCGTACAACCGCCGATTAAACCGCATGTATTCCTGCAAACGAAAAAAAAAAAAAAATGGGGCCGCTATTTTCTATAAAGCAGTTCTACAACTGTGCATTGAGGAACGAAATTTGAAATGCATCCCTGTCTCTGTCATAGACTGCGCCCTTTACAGGAAGTGTTCATAATATCCTGCAACTTGCAATAGATAAACACTCAAAATGAATTTTCCCCGAATGCCTGGTACTTCTGCACTGCTGCCTGCACCATATATATATATATATATATATATATATATATATATATATATATATATATATATATATATATATATATATATATAAATTTAACGAAGCAACAAACTATGAAGCCTAGGAAAACATAGGAGAAGTTATTGGGGTTCTTAATTGTAGTATTATACTTGTGAAGTAGGAAGGAATTTAGGCGGACGAAAAGACAAACCTGCCTTCTGTGGGAACCGAACCAACGACCTTCGGATAAGGCGTCCGATGATCTACCGCTGAGCTACGAAGGCGGTCGTCTCCACCCCCACCCCCCGTCCCTTTGATCGGGTCTATGTGCACATACAATCTAACACTCACAGGATTGTATGTACCTATGTACATATATACGAAGGTCAGCGAGTTCCGCCGAAGCTTGGACGCTCGTGCTAGATGCCCAGCGATGAAAAGGAAGAGAAGAAAGAAGTCAGGATACAACAGCCGGCCTGCAGCAAAGGCGCTGTGTCTATGTCTCTATCATTTACAATATACAGTGGTGTTCGGGTCATCTCCGCAGGAAACTTGATGCATCTCCTGATGCTACCACCGCCGAATAGTATGGCACTCGTGAACGTTAAACTGCAGATTACTGATTCGTAGTTTATTTTGGACGCATTCCCATACACAGCATGTAGAAATCGGGAGACACACATGCTTCACACTTAGACTGTGAGAATATTCTTCGAGGCGTGCTTACGTGCTCACTGCGCACTCGGTATGAAAGGGTCCCTGCAACACTTTTCGAACGCACTGAGCAAACGGTGCCAATCAATCGTTGAGACTTCTGTAAACGTGTGAGCCAAATGTTATTGTGCTGCAAGCAGCAGTGGATTTGCAGTTTCATTTTAAATACATCATGCAATCGCCTGCAATTGTTCCAACAACTGACGTCACTAGCAGCACCGACCAACGACTTGCCTGCTCTTCTTTCAACAAGTAACGTCACTGGCGCCAACGACTAGGTCCCTTCGCTCACCTCGGTCTTTTTAAAGACAGGCACTCAGATTGCCTTTATTTCTTTAATGCAAAATGAACAAATATATATAGGCAAATGAGTTCTGCGGAAACCCGCAAGGGTGGGTAACGTTTGCCTTGTGCTACAAAACGGGTGGCTGCTAATTTTTCCTTTCATGAACAAATATATAATTGCAGACTACCTTTCCGTGACCCTAAGTTAAGCCAGTGATACATCTGCCTCGAAAAAAGTAGTCGACGGCCTAGTGACATTTGTTGGAACGAAGAGCAATGTTAATTACAGCTGTGTCTGAAACCAAATAAAAAATTCCCTGGTGCACGCAGCTCAATAATACTTGGCTCACACGTTCACAACAACCTCCACGACTGTTAGGCATCGTTTGCCATCGAGATTCCAAATGTCGCAGGGCTCCTTTATTAAATGGGACCTTCAAGGTCGCGCGATCTACGGGCACAGTGACTGCGCATCACATCTGCGCATAGCATCAACAAATTTTCGCTGTGGCTTCGATTTCGCCTGCACAAAACTGCCTTCAATGGCCAGATAATAGTGAATTTAGTACAATGCAACGAAATATGGCTCATTTGGGGTAGCGAGTATGTCACGGGGTAGGAGGAAAACGTCAAACGTTCCGCTGAAAACTGTTGAATGGCACCGTGGCTTTGATTTGACGATATAGGTATAGGCATGCACAGCTGGATCCCGGCACCGGACAAGCTGGCGGCGCCCGTACTAAATAATAAAAATAAACAAAATACGTCCAAACGTTCATGTATAAGTCGTCGTAACACGCCGCTCACCCATAGCCCGACGTACTAATTTAGTTCGTCGTTCGTCGCCTTATCATCACTGTCCTACGCTATGAGCCCAGCAACATGGTTCAAGTCTTCACTCCCCAGTCCGTACCACGTGAAACACTGGACAGCTTATGGCATACCAAAAATCTACTTTACACAACAGCGTCCCTGTAACACCACTGTGGAACCAGATAACAGGTCGTGTAATTATTTTGGTATTCGCGGTCTGCAAGAATAACGAACCCCAAATGCAGAAAACCGCAACAGCGTGGACAATGAGAACTAATAATAACGAACATTCGCAAACGAGTCACATGCCTCTGACAAAGTTTAAATATGACCGAGAACGAGCACAACGACACTCATGCTCATATGAATGCTGAGCTGCGAGAAGTCATTCTGCCACCATAAGACGTCATGATTGCCTGCTTCAGTTCTGCTGACATGCCACAATAAACAATGCGCGATTTTCACATCCACATCACATGCACGTAAATTTCGCAGCTCTGAACTGAAATCTCACGACTGCAATGCAACAGTGAAAGGACGCGCGGCAACGGTTGCCCTACAACGCGCGATATCACATGCATGTATTCGTCTGTGTAAGACACGAGTAAATTACTACTACCCGACATTGTTGTACATGCGCTGCACTCGCTACCCGTAACGACCAAATGACAGGATGGTGGGAACGAAGCCAATGCACTCGTTACTCACTAATCAGGCTGAACACGCACATAGACCTAAGAAAATTTCAGAATGCAATCATACACGATGATCTGAATAATAAAACCACAGTTGGGTTGCTTTGCGTTTAATGCGTCAACTATCTTAGACCTTACATAGCATTAATCCTCCATGTATCTGTCACAGACCGATTCGCCCTATCCACGGAACACATGAGTGATCTCACAGGCATCATGCTAAGCCATTCAAATGTGGTACTTACATTTATTTTCGGCGAGACGTAGTTATTGGTGTTACGGGATCCAGTCACAGAAGCGCCGGAATTGAACCAGGGTTAACATAAGGAGGAAAGTAGAAAGAACATAATGCCACCACACAAACACACGCAGCAGTTGCAGCACGCTAACAGAATTTTCCCAGAAACGGAGGAAGAGCCGGCCGCCAACAACTTGACCACACTGACTCCACGTCCAACCACGCAAACGAGCTTCGCTGCCTTTGCTTCGTGTCTCCGCGTGTTTGCGCCAGCCTGCGCCCTCTCGCCTCATCTCCCCGGTAACCGGCGAGAAGGAGCCAGACATTCTGGCGCCTCCCTCCCGGCCCCATTGCAGCTGGCGACACCTCGGCGCCGTGCATTGTGTCGACGCCCGCCGACGCTTTGGGGAGGGAGGGGGTGGGGGGCGGTATTCTTCCACGTCTGCTTACCGTCTTGCGTAGGACGTTTCGAAGACGGATTCATTGTCCCTTTGATGTCGCTGCCCCTTAATTCGCGTGGCTGACGTCTCAAAGACGTCAGCCACGCGAACCAAGACGTTAATCCCCCAATAAGACGTCTTTTTGGTCTTGTGTGCTAGCTGGGTGAGCATAAAGGTGAGCATTACAAATTCCTTAAATGCTGCATTATCTAAAATCCTACACTACTGATAACTCAATCTTTCGTTTTGCTGTTTGGTCTTGCTTGTTAAGATAGACGTTCAGCGCTTAATTTGTTGTATCATAGTTTTAGCTAGAAGTTTTTTTGAAAGCTCATTGTGGAATAATTTTTTGTAGCCATTGGTCGGAAATTCAAGTTTCGGTGAAAATGAATGTACGTTTGCGGTTAACTTCAGGAGGCCGAATTGCGTTAAAGTTCACAGGCGTGTCCCAATAAAAAGTAAGGAATATTCGTAAGCCTAACATTAGTAAAATAAGTAAAGAGACATTCGGCTGACCCTCTGGAGTTTTAAATGAACTCTGGCGCAACCTAATGGGGTGGAGCGAACATTGCTGTGTAGGTTGGAATGGACGGCGTCTCGCGAG
This sequence comes from Hyalomma asiaticum, assembly GCA_013339685.2. Lineage (NCBI taxonomy): Eukaryota > Metazoa > Arthropoda > Arachnida > Ixodida > Ixodidae > Hyalomma > Hyalomma asiaticum. Next base: position 235,474,096 of record CM023481.1, read on the forward strand.
CTGCACAGGTGTTGCTCGCTTTGTGCGTTGTGTTTACGTGGTTGCATTGAAACTTGTTCGCAGTTTTTTTTTTACCCGAGGAATGCTGGAAAAGCACGCGCGACCTTGTGCGCCGCCTCGTTAAATGTCAGACATGAAAAGCCAGCGCTCTCTGCTTCAACGAACCGTGCCAGAAGAGAAGCGATTCGGCCGATTAATCGAATACGATGAACAGGGCGAATTCTTGAAGCGCAGTGGCTGCCGGTATTGCCGCGCATTTAATTACCACGAAAATGATCGAAAGTCATAGTCCTGACTTGCGGTCCTGTCGGTTCTGCGGAACGCCGTATAGGAACCAGAATGACGGAAGCGTTGCATACGTGCTGTCTGCTGCGTGAAATAAGTACGCAAGAGGAACGCTCCTATGTTAGGTATTTAATAGCCTTCTTGCACGTGTGTTCTGTACTGCATGCAGTGCTGACTACACGCTCTGGCTGTCCACGATGAACACGACATTATGCAGTCATGGCGTTGTGGGCAATACGACCCACATCCCAAACCCGCAAAGCAAAGCTTAAAAGCAGAAAAAAAAAACATCGCGAGGCGTCACATCTCGCCTTCTCGCCGTACCACCTGCGCCTTTGTGTGTGTGTGTGTGTGTGTGTGTGTGCGCGCGTGTGTGTGCGTGTGTGTGTGTGTGTGTGTGTGTGTGTGTGTGTGTGTGTGTGTACGCGCTCTCAGGTAGGAGTGCGGCTTGTGCACCCAAAGCATCCTGAGTGAGCCCACTTCTTAATGCTAGCCAGATGAGGTTTACAAAGGCCACCGCCAAGGCCAGCAAATATCAACCCAAACTAATTTCGGAGCGCGCAGGCAACACGGAACAGCGCAGCAACTGCTAATTTTCTCTGGTGTGCAAATGTTGAAGATTACGCGCCACAGCCGAGCTACAAAAGTACGCGATTCTCATGCTGCAAGAAAACACTACTGCGCCGCGGCCCTAATGCACGCGTTCAGGCTGACATCAGCCGCGGCCGGCTCTTATGATTCCGCTCCGCCGTTTAGTCACAACGACTGACATTCTTAAGAGCAGCCAGAGACCATTCACTGTCACAGATTGCGTAAGCATGCATCGCAGGACTTGAGTGTTGCATTGTGTCGATATGCTTCCTTCGCTCTCCTGTCATAGACATGCTTGACAGTGAAGAATTTTTTTTCTTTTCGAAGAGTGCGTGGCCAGGTACTGAACAAAATTTAAACCCTAGGAAAAGTAATAAGGGCGGCTCCATGGTGTTTCGGTACTGTGCAGCCACCTGTCCCCATACTCAAAACCAACGAACTCCTTGTAAGGGGTGCCATCTAGCACCACTTTCTCAGCGCCGCCTGGGTAGCCAGTCCTCCTGATGTAGCACAACAGAAGGAAAAGCCAGAACGGATCGCAGCGACGATACGCTGCCGAGAGATCGCGGCACCGTAACTATCTGAAGCGCTCTCTTCCCAACCGATAACTGGTATCATATTTTTCGGTTCAGGCGCGTTCTGGCAATAGCGGTTCGGGTTCGGGTACGGTTTTCGGCTCGGGTTTGGCCACGGTTCGACACCGTGGTCCTGTCTCAGTTTTCGAGGTCTAGACAAAGTATGGAATACAAACGAGCCGAAGCTACCACCCTTCGAACACTGAAGGAACGAAAAGCTACCCGAGGCGGAAAATCACATACCTGTACGCTCTTGTCAATTAACGCTCACGTAAGTAACCGAGGCGAGGCGCCGAAGGATACGGGGAAGGAACTGTATGGCAGTGAGCTTTCTGTCCGCGGCGTAGCGAGAGCCGAGCACTAACTGGTGACTAGATCCCGAGTATAGCATAAATTGGTGTATCACGAACGGACCTGTCATACCTATAGTATATTCCACTGCGTTATTTTTGTAATTTTGCAATTGATTGAGTACATCTTTTACTCGGTAACGGTCACAGCAACCATTCTTTAAAATTTAATTTTGTGCGATCAGTTACATCTGAGAGATATTTCGCACGTAAGACAAGGTTGTAACAAGAGATGCTGTTTTCAGCACAAACAGTGTAGCACGCCCGCTGCCCTGGAAAGTGCAGCGTGATGGATGCGCGGTTTAAACAGGGAAACCCAACCGCGCTGTATCTGTTTCCTCATCCTTCTGGCACGTCCGCAGGACCAGCAACGTCGACACGCATTCTGCAATGCGTTCAAAAATAACAAGGCAAGGCACTGCATTTTCGTGCATCCGTTCAGCGCTACATGCAGATACTGTGTCAGCATGGCCTTTAAATTAGTTTTAATGAACAAGCGATGAGATTAACGCAAGAAGGCTTTTCAGTGCACGTTACTGTACGAGCCTGTTAAAATACGCGCAAATACAAAAAAAAAAATGATAAAGAAAGAAGCACCAGATGTCGATCGTACCACCAGAAGGGAAAGGTATGCAGTCACGCCATATGCTCAGAAACTGGCCCACGGACTAAAAAACAGTGCCAAACGATACGGTGCATACGGGATGTTTTCGTCACCCCACAAACTCGCGAGAATGAACGCAAAGCTAAGCAGAAGAGAATGGATAAACAAGCCAAAGGTCATGGCGATGTTCCTGCCGTAGTGGGTAGCACGCTTTAATACGTGTCAAAACCAGCTACGATTTTGAGGCACGCGCCGTGGTGGTAGACTACGGAGTAATTTTGATAACGTGCAGTTCTTTAACGTGCACCTAAATTCAAGTACACGCTTGCTTTTTTTTTTTTGCATTTCGCTTCTATCGTGAATCGTACTTTTAAGTGCGTATTTACATTGCAAGTGGGCCATTGTTTACCGAATACCGCTGTCATGGGGCAAAAGAGACATTGACCAGAGATACGTAAACGTTCGAAAAAGACATACGGCATCGAACGATCCCGATCCGATCCCGAACGTTCGGGATCGGAGCCAGAGCCATTTTCCTTTGCCACCCGTTGTAGGGGATGCGGCTGCTCACCGTTATTTCAGGACACGATCTTTACCTTAGGGGCTGGGCTTGTCGGCGTGTGTTGCTGCCGTAGTCACCGTGGGCCCATCCTCGAGGCAGTGCATTCAGGTAGTGTGTGTGCATTTGTGGGCCTATCCTGCAGGCAGTGCACCCGGACAGTGTATGTGTAGGGTTTTCGGGTCTAAAGGAGTTTCTGCTAGTGCGCCCGGGCTGTCGGCACCTAACGTCGTCGTTGTGACAACGTCAAGCGAGCCCATTAGCAACCATTGACGTTTCCTGTGGGAAAAACCGGTGCATCACCGCATGCTTCGCACCTCCCCAGGTTTCACGTTAGCGGAGCTGTTTTTTTCTTTCACACTGCAGACATCAGATGGCAAGGAAAGTGAGCCGAGGCCTTCCATACCAGATCGAAAGGTGACGTGCGCCTTCAACTGCACGACGCAGAATTCACGTACCTGAGGTGCACTAGTGAAATGTGATATCGTAACAGAGTTGACCTGTGATCGTATTGTGTCACGGAATGACATTGTGTCTAGGCGGACTAACTGGACATTCGCGGTATTCACGCACAGGCGACATCGGTGGCTATTCGACCCCTTTCGAAGAAAACCCAGAGGAGATCGCTTTCCGAGCTGAGAACCAGTGACTTGGTGCTTTCTCACGGGCGTCCCCGGCCAGATTCTTGGAACACCGCAGTGCTTTGGATCCGCATTGCAAACGCGCACAGCAGGGCGCCGTTCCGTGAGCACTGACCACGTGCGGACCGTACGGTTTTGTGTTGTCGGCGGCCCCTCGGCTCCGAGGTAGACGACTAATGCGTAGCGGACCGCTTTGTTATGGCAGGCAACGCGGGGACCCCGGCGTATCGGGCATTTACGGCCTGTCAATCAGGCGAGATGAAAGATGATGATGATGACTGTGGTTCGGTTAGGAAAGGACGCTAATTTCTGCAGCCCATGTAGGGAGCACGGCTAAGCGTCCGCGGGGGTGGGGGAAAGGAAGTGAAAGAGATAGAGAGGAGAGAAAGGCCGTAGTGGAGGGCTCCGACTCGGCAACCACGAGGAAGTGTTTGGCCATCGCTCTCTCCCGTGCACTAATTGCGAGAGGTATATTTGTGGGCGGAGCCAAAAAAATTACACATCTCCCGCTAAAGAGGACCATGAGGCGATGCGAAGCAGCACGGGGGGTGCACACCGCGTTTGCATCGGTTTGACTAGGTGTCGCGTTTGAATTGATTCGACGCTAGCAGACACTGCCTGCGTCAGGGTTGTCTCTCGCTGGCGAGGGCGCGTTCTCGTTCCTTGCGAGCTAGTAAAGCGTTCATCGAACAGCTGCGGGCGCTGCGGCGAGCGCGCGGCAGGCAAGGGAGAGAGTGACGTCAGCGTGCACTGCGAGGGGAGCGTGACGTCAACGCGCAGCTGCGGCGTGACCTACTTGGCACCGCTCCAACACCTGCGGCGAGGGGAGCGCGTTGCCCTCGCCCTCGCCGTACGGACGCACAAGACAGCGTTACACAGGCTAGTCAGAGCTGCTTCGCATCTAATAAGAACTGCTGCAGTAATTGTCTATAGACGCGCCCCGATTCCGCAGACAGAGAATCAGGGGAAACGAGAGCGTACTTAAGCGCGGAGTATTGATGGGCACAAGATGCCCGTCACTTGCCGGACATAGCATAGAAGCCGACCACTGCGTGTCGCTTCTAGATGTTGTTAGCGTGGCTTTGTACTGGCTCGCCACCTAACCTTAGCCGTTTCATGTAGTTGAGACGCGCGCTTACCGTCCGCAACGTAGGCATCGGGACTTCGTCTCTAGTTAGCTCAACCTGCGCGAGATTGCCTTCAAGCACTAGCTGCAACTCTGTCGGCATAGAAGTTGTGCCACAACCACAGAACTTCTCGCACCCGATCGTCGAGGACCCTTCAACGCTGCCGGTGATCATCACGTATTCCATCATCAGTTGATACATCTGAACTTTCTTCCTGAGCTTTCATTAGCTGTTGTAAATTTGATTCCTGTACATTGTTCACAATGCCCTACTTGCTGTTTGTTAGTTGTTTATTTTCCTTAGTTGTTTGTCATTTTCCAATGCTATTCTTCCGAAGCGCTCCTCGATCGCTGTTAAGTGCTTATTTATTTGTTTGAGTGAAGTGTTATTTGCCTTCTATTCTTTGCGTTACCCTATCGCTATAGAATAAGTTGTGCTGTTTTGTTTTTCCAAACACGACTCCGATCCATTCACTGTATCTTCTCGCTTAAACAACGGCCGAAATTGCTGTCATTCCCTTCGCCGACTTCGCGGCGGTGACGCTCGAATGGTGGTTCTATAACATATTAGGGAGTAATAGTTGAGCGGCTCAGCGGGCCAGCGGGCCCAGCGATGGAGCGGAGGGGACAGCGGACCGCATGATGAAGAAGAGTAATAGCTGAGCGACGCCCCGCTTCTTTCAGCGGAACTTACCGCTGCGCCACCTGTTGAACAATGTTGGAGTTACTGTCGATCGAGCAGAGGTTTTTATCTGTCGAATAAATTGAAGTTACTGCGAAAAGTATATCGCAAAAGTAATTTTTCATTAGATCACAGGTGTTACGTGGAAACACATCTTCGTTTTTGCTGCATGACATGACGACATGCCGCCGCCGCTTGTGTCGGGGGCTGCCATCTTGCAAAACGCTCGCGCGCTGGCCCGCTGCATACGCTCCGCTGAAGAGACGAAATGAGCGGGCGAGCGGCTCGCTCCGTAAATGCGCTGGCTGTCCCAGCGGGCCGCGCATGCGCAGTTGGCGTCTCCGCTCGTTCGCTGGGCCCGCTGGCCCGCTGAGCCGCTCAGCTATTACTCTCTATTGTCTTATGTGATACGATTATTTTTCCGAATGTAATAGGATGTTTGCGATCCAGCGCTTGCCTTGTGCTTTCTTAACCTTACGTGAGCCAGCCACCAACCAACAGATGACAAAATATGACATATCGCGTATACGTACTCAGCAGTCGCACAAGCTGACTTTGCTCAAACTTACGCGCGTTTCGGGGAGCGTTTGTTGCTGGATTCAAAGCAGTGGAGCTCTTCTACAAGCTCATGTTGTCTTCCAGTACTACTGTGCAGATGTACTAGTTAGCTCTGCTGTCTTGTGCAAAATTCCGCAATAAAATAACAAATACTGCCAACGTGCCCGCAGGGAAATTGTTTATACACCGTTATGCACAGCACTCATATATCGAACAGCGCTCTGCCGCTTGAATGCGTCAACAATCGTCGTCGGTGGTTTACGCGCAATTTTTAAAATAAACGCTCCGGAAATTTCATTGTTCGCCACAGTGCCATGGCAAGGGCTTGTTGTTTTGTGTAGTTTTACGTCCCAAAACCAGTTCTGATTATGAGAGACGCCGTAGTGGAGGGCTCCGGAAATTTCGACCACCTGGGGTTCTTTAACGTGCACTGACATCGCACAGCACACGGGCCTCAACACTTCGCCTCCATCGAAAATGCAGCCGCCGCGGCCGGGATTCGATCCCGCGACCCTCGGATCAGCAGCCGAGTACCTTAGCCACTAGACCACCGTGGCGGGGCATGGCAAGGGCTGGTGAGTGAACAAAACGAGCTTCGAATGCACGACGATGGCACTTCTGGGTGGAGTACGGGTTGACGACTTTGCGAATGCAAATGTGATCAGCTGGTGAAAAGATTCACGGTGCGGGCTCCCTGCACGCGTACACTAAGAAAAGCTTCTACCGCATGCATATACGACAAAGAGTACCCAGACTGAAAATGTCTCCTTCCGCTAACCAACCATGCACCCCCAAAGACACAAGGTTCTTTTTTTTTCTTTTTTTTTACGTTTACCTCTGACGAGCGAATTTGGTCGTCATTGTATAGAAGCCTTGCGTGCACCAACACGCTGCACTCGCAATTACAGCTCCACCGTTCTTCTTTCTGATCGCGTGGGGAAAATTGCGTCGAACGAGGGACCTCATTTGGGAAGACAAGTTCCAGATTGGCCACAGAGGCACCGCGAGCAACTTCGAAAGCCCGAATGCGCATATTCCGTCGGCGATAAGAAATGTCCTTTCAATTTCAAGTTTGTGCCGCTCGTTGAGCGCAGGTGAACAACAGTCGATAGTTTCTTGCCACAAGACAATTTCTTTCGCATCTTTCGATTGCGACCAAAAGACTTCCATTAAGGAACATATGTCTCGAATTTAAGCTTAGTATAGACGCGCCGAATAACCGGCGTAGTGTCCGCATAAAATATAGGCGCCTTATAATATTCGCGCAATCGCTTTGTATGTCAGGCATTAGAAGAAGGAAGCCTCAATGACAATGAGCAAAGGTTTGATGTATTGTTGTGATCTTGCAGTCATAGCGGTCATCCGAAAGCACGCGTTTTTTGGTATAAATAAAAATATAGTAGTCCCAATAAAACAGCAAATCAAGAATTTTAATCGTGTTCCATCACATCTAAGTTGAGGACATGGAAAAGAGGGGATCGCCCCTATGAAAGCATGTCTTTTTTCTTTTTTTTTTTCGTGTACATTTGCGATGGCCCCCATAATTGTACCTGTACCGACTAAATAAACAAAATGCATGCTTTATTTCCAGCCGCAGGGCGGTAGGAATACGAAAACACTCTTGCATACCCTGTTTTTGATGCGCATGGCAGAGGGCAGAAACAATGTGAGCAGAATATGTACGCATGTACACAGTGGTCGGTGAAGCGCGCCGTATGCTTGCTAATGCTGCAGCCCAGAGCTCAGTCATTATGTATTGATCGCTACAACAAAACACTGTATAGCGGTACCCCACGTCCGCGCATGCATTTGCAAAAGTTCAAATCACGTAACTGTTCCACGCGGTGACCTGAACATCTCGTGAATGTTCCACAGCGTGCATTCAAGCTGAACCTTGTTTATACAACTTGCGTGCAGTGCATTGAAACTCGGACAAAAGGGAGCACAGAAATCATATACACTGCCGATCACACATTGTACAGTGAATAAATTTAGAAGCTAACCCATGAGCGGGTTCTTCTTGAACCAAGGCTAAGTAGCAAGGCCTCATGGCGCACTGGTTACATAAGGTAACTTCCTCACCTGACATAAAGGTTGAACATTTCGAGCACACCCAACGTATATTCTATTTCTAGCAACTCTGCCAAATAGTAGTAACGTATCGGCGCGGTGCGCCAGTGTTAAACGCTTGTATACAGATGAGCAAAAAGGTAGTTAGTCGGGGTAGACCTAAAGTATATAAAATAGGTATATGGTCGTTATGGAAAAAGGAAAAAAAAAAAAAAGTAGCGCCGAGCTTTCATTAGGAGAAGTACCGTATACTATGATCGTATGCTATTACCAAACGTTCACTCAGCAAAAGAAACTATTGAACAGCCTAAAATTTACTTAACTAAAACAAAAGCAATACTAAAAATTTCTATAAGAAAAGTTACCACCTCGCTCTTCTCTCTCTCTTTTGTTAGTTATCAACCTCGCTGTTCTTTTACTGACAAACTTTCTAGCAAAATATCCACTCTCAGTATCATATTGAGCGCGATAATTAGAAGAAACGGGTGAATTGCCGGAAGTTGTTTAAGTGTCTTTGATAGAAAACCTGGGTTCGTCCTTCAAAAGGCAACGCGGGTGCGCACGCACAGAAATCAGAAAATGTGATACACTGCAGTAGCAAGTCCGGGTGCTTTTGTTCCCTGGGCCATAAATGAACGTGAGAACTACGTCTAGTCGCTGTGAAAGGTGCACCGACCAGAGATACTGTTCGTGACCAGAGCCGACTGGAAGATGTTTACCAAAGTTTCCACGTGCACCATCACGAGCTCATCAAGTTAGCTCGGTTGAACAACACACACTGCCGTACTCCCCTCACGGAGCAGTGCACGCATCGACAGAAAAGTAAGCTGTAAAACTAATGCTTGAGCTCAGCAGCGCCTGGCAGTTGCAAATTATATTTTAAAAAATGTCTTTTTTTTCTCATGCAACGAAAACGGGGAAATGACCGCGGACTAAAAGGTATACAAAAGTGTTGGTTCGCGCACATCAAGCCGTTGACGTATTCGATGAACTGAAACACACGTGTCCGGAGGATAAGGACACTTTTAGTTTCCCCTGCAACATTGCTGCCTATCAGTTCAAGTTTAATTTTAATACAGAATAGCTACTATAGACAAGAACAATTTGAAATTTGCATACCATTAAGGATTATAGCGGAGGACACCAGAAAGAGGCGCTATTCAGAAACGAGTGCTCACGGCTGCAATTTATCAGGCATAAAAGCGCTTTCCAGACATAACGCGCCGCAATTATAATTTGATACAATGTAAGTTGCCATGGTGAAACAGGGGGAGAGAACAACTTTTTCGAGGCAGATGTATACCCTGAATGGATTATGGGACAAGGAGATACTTTTGGGCAAGCTTCCTTAGTGTAAAGGGACAGTGAAGCGGTTTTGAACTTTCGAATTTAATGAAAATTCGGAATCTGCGACCTTGTGTAACATGCCTACGATGGTTTTTTCGGCGATATTTAATTAAAAAACAGTGATATGAGCGCCCAAACTTGGTCCGAGGGAACGCCCCACGGCGAGCGCGGAGAGTAGGTGAGGAGGACGACAGAGTGAAACGCGGAGCAGTGACGTCATTTTGAGGGCGAGCAGGGAAGCTGCATCGGTTTGCGGCTTTCGTTTGCGCACAGCGCAGTGTCAGTAGAGGAGCTTGTGTTGGTTTCTTGTTACCGCACTGCTTTGTTGTCATGCTTGGAGATTTTTCCGGTAGCAAGTTCACCGATTGTGTTACAATATTGCCTTTGCTGCGGCCTGTGTACTGATTTGACGAAGCGGATTTCCCATATCGAGCCTCTGTGCGTCCTTCAGCTGCGACAACGTCTACGTTTGCGGAGCAGCAGCATTTCACACATTCCCTCAAGATCAGATGTCCACTGAGTGGGTCATTGCTGTTAGGAGAGAGGGAAAGATCAGTCCTGCAAGAGCAAGTGTGGTATGTTCGAGGCGCTTCCTATAGGCAGCGACAACGTAGAAAAAGCGTCTCGGATATAATCGGTACGCTCGTTGATGAAGTTATACACTACTGAACCGCAACGCGATTACTTTTTCACACACACACACACACACACACACACACACACACACACACACACACACACACACACACACACACACATTATATATATATATATATATATATATATATATATATATATATATATATATATATATATATCTTCATTAAGTTTCTAACAAATAAACGAGCCCTTGACCCCTTCCCTTTCGTTATATATATATCACAGTCGTAATCCCTTCTAGTTGAATAGAGTGACGTCAAAAGCACACCACTTCCGCAAAAGCGGTGTCCGGTACCAAACCATTCGTGAGGTCGAGAACCGCAGCAGAAAAATACAGGGACACCGGTTGTGCTCTTTTTCTTTTCTTTCGCATAAAAGCGACTGGCTTCTCTTATTGGTCGTAACATTGGGAGAGTCAAGAACTAGTCGCACATAATGTCGCACAACATGAATATTTAAGCGTTAATCATGGTGCAAACGCAAGCACTGATGAGTTTTTTGCCGGATTGAAAACAGCGTTAGTTGCACTGCCTACCTAGCTATGCCCGCGTCATATTCACGGGATGTCAGCGAAGCCTTCAAGACGGCGCGCTGTTCGCATGTCGCACGAGAAGGGGGCCTCTTATTTAATTATGTTCGTGCGAAACAATAGAGAGTCATGAAAAGTTGCTTGTGTTGTAGTTCTTGTCGAGAATGCGAGGTCTTGATGTACTACATGATGAGCGCTGTACCTGGGCAGAACGTACATGCTGCTCACTCGATTGGATGCTTCATTGCATATTTCTGGAATTGCGGTGTGTGGCACATGATCGAACACACGGCACTGCACGTCGAACCGGTGTGGATACCAGTCGATCGCGATCCGTGTATCGCAGTTCTGCTAGTCGACTGCGATGGTAGCCTGTCGTCTGCACCGTTCGAATGAAATATACATACCTGAATGCGGGCGACCACATGTAGTTGTACCACAAACTCATTGTAATTGCTACAGTTAGTCATAATAATAGCGATATGCTTATATACAGCAAGAAAAAGAACTGATAAAGCGCGCACGGCCGGTCGGCGCGCGCGCACTAGCCCAGCCGTGGCAGTCAGCCCCTCCGAGGCACTCACGATGACGCCATGAAGCTCCTCAACCAATCACAGGCAGTGACAAGGTTTTCGTTGCCGCCCATGACGCGCGCCGCGCGTTTTTGCCAAAATAGGGTCATTTGCTCAAGTTTATGCCCATTTTCGACCCGACTTTCGGGTTCATCGCCCGAAAAATGATTAAACAGCATTATAAACTCAATTTTTTAAAGAAGCGCTTCAGTGCCCCTTTAAAGAGAGCGGGGACATTTCCTCCTTGTGTGGCATAATGATGTGTAGTCGCCACAGTAAGGGCATCTGAACGACTACAGGGCGGGGTGCATAGCTGCTAATGAGGTTGAAGCTGTGGATATGTGCCGATATGTGGCGCCATGTGACACCCCCGCCCCCCCAAAAAAAAAATAAAATGAAGAAGAAACGAAAGTGTCGGAATAAATTTACCGAAGTCGCAGCTTCGTCCGAAACGCGAAGGGGTGAGGCAATAGGGCAATAATACTCGAACTTTTTCTCGGCTTAGTGTGCAAGGGTCGGAGATTTGTTCGCTACCCATTCACTGGCAGCTGCGCTTCAGTCCATGGACTCCCTGATGGTAAAGCAACACTGACCCAATTTTTCTTAGGGGCGAAGTTCTGTGATGATATGTGGATGCGCGGGTTCGGTTATGCCAGAACAACACAGTGCGCCGTGCGGTGGCGACTCGGTGATGACCTGTGCGACGTTTTGAATTTGCGCGCCGTGCGGGGGCGAAATGTGTATGTGCCGTGCGGTGGCGAAGAGGACGGCGATCTGGTGCGCGTGTGGCTCGAGAAAGCGTGGCAGTGCGAGAGCTGTGCGCGGGCATCGGAAGATTCCAGGGCTGTCTCCTTCGCTGGGCGTCTGGTCCATGGGAGAACCAGCAGGCCTACTTCCTGTTGCCTCGGCGTAATCGAAGCACTCCCGCCTGTTCCACTACGAGAGAAAGATCGGGCCAGGGACCGGGCACGAGGCCGGGCCAAGCCTTGCCGCTTTGTACTCACGGTCGCACTGAGGGTTCGTCTACGACCACGCGGGGCCGAGTACGTCTTCGCAGAGCAGTTCCAGTGGGCCGGAACTCCGGGATCAACGGTCCTCTATACGTGACCACGGCGCTCACCGAGCTACGTCATCGGACACTCGACGACTTCGACTCGGTGACATCGTTGGCTACTTCGTCTTCACCTCTGAACCGTATGAGCATCTTTTGACTCTCGCGCGTAGCGGACAGGATATGGATTTTTAACTGTGTTTGTCAACTCTTTTACGTCGTTTGCGTGTGTAATTACGTTCTACGTGTGCTTGTTCACCTGCGTGCTGCGTCGTTCTTTCTGGGGCGAATTCTGAACCCAAACTTAACATCCCAAGTTCCTTAGGGTCGAGGCTTGTCTCCCGTTGTGTGTCGTAGCCACGCTCGCGCTCGGTCTCGGCGCGTGCCTCCCGGCGCGCGCCGAGATCTCTCCTCTTCGACAGCGGCCGTCATGAGTGCAGTCAGACGGTGTTTGTGCATGTGTGGGCCGATCCCATAGGCAGTACACCAAGGCAGTGTCATCTGCTGTCGTGAGAGAGAAAGCGAACGGCGCGCGTTAACTATGGAAACGCTCTTTCTTCGATGAACGCTTTATCAGCTCGCGAGGAACGAAAACGCGCCTTCGCCCGCGAGAGACAACGCTGACGCAGGCAGCGGCTGCTAGCGAGTTTCTTCATTGATACAACTGACTGCTCGCGCGGCACAACTGTTCACCGGCCACCCCGTATATATAGGCACTGGATCTTCACCTGTAATGTAGTGCCGGTGGGAGAGATCTCTTGTGCGTAGTTGAACCATAAGGATTCGCAGCATGCGTGTTAACTAAATTAATCCGGAACTCGGCACGATCTATGTCGTGGGAGCGCAGGAATGTCATAAAGACCAGGAGCATAAATGACAACGTGTGTGTGCCCACATGGCCAAAGTAGTTTACGTCATTGGCGAACGCCTAGTGGCGCCAATTTCACCCGGTGGTTTGTCGTTTTCGGATATCTCCCAAATCGAAACTGAAACTAGTCGGTAATAAACAGGACCTAAATAATTATCTGTTGCGCACTAGAACAATTGATGTGCCGTGTTATGGATAACAGGTCCCCAGCTACATATTGCAGCAAAAAAAAAAAAAGATAGATAAAAGGCAGAAAATGCTTTTGTGTTAGCGCCCTTTTAGACGTCAAAAGATGGTAAAAGAAAGACGATATCGCAAAGCGCTGTACTTACAGCCTCGTCATCTAGAAAGCTCTCCCAGCAACTACTCGAAAGTCATATGAAACTTGAAGGTAATTTTTCCGTCAGATCGAGACACATAACTGTAATTTTGATAAATACAAAAGTAATTGCGAAGAGGATATGATTCATGAAGCCGCTGAACAATACCTAACCACGTACGAGCGCACGTATGTTACTGGCGTGCAGCGCAGGCTTTTCGAACCGTGAAGCACAGAATTTATGGCCTCCGCAGAGTCCTAAAACGAACCGTATATCCTGAAGTAACGCTTACTACTGCAGTAGTTAATCGTCGATACCAAAAACCACGGACGACGGCGAAACTCCCACCTTTGGTCTGTTCTGCCCGTCTACTGTTCTCAGGAAGTGTGTCTTTAGACGAAGCACGAAGGACAATATTCTAAGCTCAGGGAGAAATCAGGAAAAGTGTAAAAGGAAAAATGTACGAAGCAAAAAAAAAAAAGAAAAATGACCCTCTCCCTAGTGATTCGACGGGGCAAAGTAAATGTCCTCCTTTTCCCAAGTGACTGCCCCATCAAAGCTCGGGCGTAGACATCAAGAGAAAAGTATGGGAATGAGCAAACGATGAGCTATTAACCTTTGTTGGGTCTAGGTCTTTTCGATTCCCTGTCAGGTGTAAGAATAATACTTAAATAAAGCAGATTAAAAGAAACAGTGGAACAGGAGCGTAATTCACGGAGACATTGGTTCGAACAAGCCGTTCGCCCGCATTCTAAAAAGTTCCCAACGTCACAATTTGGTCACAACTGCCATTGCAAAATGTTTCAGCGCGAGAACAAGCATTCGCAGGGGAAACTGCCATCCAATTGTACCGTTACATATTTTATCACTGAAAACGGCCGGCGAATGAGCATTAAGAAAGAAGTCAATTCGGTCCCTGATTTTATTTGTCTGCCAGACTAGGTAGAGAGAGAGGGACAAATGAGGGAAAGGCAGCGAGGTTAGTCATAATTAAATAATCTGTCTTGCTGCCCTTCACTGGGGGAAGGGAGAAGGGAAATAAAGACGGAACGAAGAGAAAAGATAAGAAAAAGGCCTGCAAGAACGATGGAAAAAGGAACGAGTATTATAGCCTTCCCAATAGGTCACTTTCACTTAAACTTCTACAAAGCCTTGACCGACTTTCGGTGCGATGACACTTGAGGCTAGAGTTATAAAATTATCTGTTCCGATAGAGGCTTGTCGTCAAAGCGAGCGAACGTGGCCGCTAGAGGAAGCATATGCGCGCTGTAGCGAGGACCATCGGCACAGTACATATTCTATAATTTCCTCACTGCCGCCGTAGCTGCAGCCGGCGCTATCGTCCATACCGATTCGGGAGGCGAGTGATCTCGTGGATGCGACACCAAGCCGCAGCCGGCAATTAGCACTGTTGCCACGAGTCCAGATAGTTCAGACGGTGGTGTTGCGACCTCACCGCTGCCACCGCTTGTCGTGGTTTATCGCTGCCACCGTTTGTCGTGGACTCGTGTCGCCTTCAGGCCAGGAGTCCACGGGGCAGGAGGGAAGAGTACGAGAAGTTGCTTTGGGGATGAGAATATTTACATTTATTTACAGCATGGTAGCTTATGGCCGAATCTCAATCAATCCTCTGGGGATTCTCCCGCTGATTAAATAATCAGCGTCGTCCGGTGACGTCTTCTAGGGAGGACCCCGCTGACGCTTCTTCATCCAATCAGAGGTTGAGGGTCCAAAGGGGAAGATGGTTGTGCACCGCCCCTTTAACTTCGAAGGTGGCCGAGGTGATCTGTACGCAGCCGGACCACACGACGGCGCATCTGGACGCCTTCCGGCCGGAGGTAACGAGGAAATTGTTACCGGCACTCGGCACGTTCGACTCGTATTTTTACAACGACACCTGCGTTAACGAGTCTCTGGTGGCGCCGCTCCGTCTCCGATGTCTCGGACGTAACAGTGGTCCAGTTCGAAGAGATTGGTCCAGTCGGTGTAGGCGTATGTGCGTCGAACTTGGTGTGCCCCATAGAGATCTGTCTTAATTTTCGAGAGCATGAACTTTCACTGCTGCATCTGTTGTCGATGCTAGTGCGGAATTTTTCAAGCCCTCATGCGCAGAAGCAGCGTCGCCACGTTTGTCGCCCATTATGTCATGCTTGATAGGAGCCCCCTGCAACGTGATACCGTGTGCTTGCCTGAGGAGGTGGTGATGGGGCAATCTGATTTCAAGAACTATAGTTGCTCGCAGTCTCCTCGGCGTAAGGCTGAAAATGTATACAATAAAGGGCAGACTTCGAGTCGCAGAAGACGCTCGATTTCTTGGACGGTTCACTAGAAATTAGGCGAAGGCGCAACAAATAGTTGCAAGTTGTGCAGCGGTCAGTGGTGAGAAAGCCGAATGTTTATAATGGTGGCTTTTACAGGAAAGATCATCGACCCCGCAAACCCGTTCGCCAACGTTGAAGCATTGGTATATAGACGAAAATGGTCCTTGCAGGTCTCATACACCAAGAGCAGGGAAAACTGCTTGAGCGCTGGAGATGCGAGTTCGGCTTTTGTCTGCATCCTTAGTACCATCAGCCGAACTTGAGGTTGAGCCAAGCACCATGGGAGAACCGGAACTCCAGCTGGAGCCCTATAGCCTGACGGAAGGTACGCACGATGGGGCTGGACTGTCTCGAAAAAGAATTCACAGCATATCCACGGAGTGAATGATGATGAGTGGGCGAAGCTCCGGAGTTTCATCGTAGATCGTGCCAAGGTCCGGATTAATTGAGTTAACGCGCACGCTACGAATCCTTATGGTTCAACTACGCACAACAGAAATCTCCCACCGGCACTTCATTGCAAGTCAAGATCCAGTGCATATATATATATATATATATATATATATATATATATATATATATATATATATATATATATATATATGGGTGGCCGGTGAACGGTTCTCCAGCGCGAACAGTCGGTATTTTTCAATCAAGAAACTCGCTAGAAGACGCTGCCTGCGTCAAGCTTGTCTCTCGCGGGTGAGGGCGCGTTCTCCTTCTTTGCGAGCTGGTGGAGCGTTCATCGAAGAAAGAGCGTTTCCATAGTCAACGCGCGCCTTTCGCTCTCTTTCTCTCTCTCTCTCACAAGACAGCAGATGGAAGAGTGAAAGAGGTAGCGCGCCGGGAGGCACGCGCCGAACGCGAGCGCGAGCCTCCCGGCGGCGCGAGCCAGCGGCGCGAGGTGGCTACATACATACATACATACTACTACTACTACTACTACTACTACTACTACTACTACTACTACTACTACAGAGGAGGGAACGACCCACACCCTAAGGAGCTTCGCCCCTAAAAAGAGGCATGTTGTCGGTCTTCTGGCAGCAAGTAGGTGACGGGCAAGGGTTCGAGCAATGTGCCTGACGTATGCTCTAGCGCTTCCATAACAATACGAGTCTTGGCTGGGTAGTCATTTGAAAACGATACGGTTTCTGCAGTTCACGAGAATCGGGGCAATCCACGATGCATTAGAAGTGCCCGGGCCTGGACGCTTTCGAGCATGCGGGTATTAGTTCTGCACTATTCATCAGCACAGGCAAGCTGTATCGCATATACTCGAGAAAGAGCTTCCTGTGTAGTTGCACCATTACCTGTGCTCAAGTACCAAGGCTTTTGCTCTCTGTGAGGCGCATCTTTTGGTGGGCCACATGAGGGCTCCATCAGAGGTCATGATCTATGATTACGCTTAAGAATCGATGCGTTTTCACGTAACGTTTTATTCGCCAGTCATTCGGCACATCGTACCCCATCGCATTGAATTTCGGATGAATGCGACCAATGCGCATTTCTCTGGCGAGATCTTGAGGCCCCGTTCATTAAGATACGTCGGTGTTACCGTTGCAGCCTTTTGAAGCCTTGCGCGTATACCTGAAGCCATGTCACGGCAGATACCCTGACGCAGGTGCCGTCGGCATACAGTGACATCTTGACTGTGCTCGCTAGCCGTTCCACAAGAGCACAAGGTTGAAGAGTGTGGGACTCAAGACACGACCTTGCGGAACTCCATGGTGCGTGTAACGCTGCAAGGTTGGGTTTTCTTCAGTGTTCACAAATACCGCGCGCCTGTAAAAATAAACTGCGTGCCTAGCGGTATGCATGACCGTCTAGGCCCACCGATTCCAATGTCTCAAGTAGGGCGTCGTGCTGAACATGGTCATAGGCTCCTTTTTTATTTAGCAACATTCCGACAGATAATCCCTTATGAGGCGTCTTTTGATCTTGAACACATGTAATCAGATCGATATCATTCTCGATGAAACATCGGTGACGTCTAAAGCCAGCCATGCTGTCTAGGTAGATTTTGTAGTGCTCAAGGCAACATTCATGTCCCGCCAAGTATTCCTCGCTCCGTTACTTTTCCAACGCAACTTGCCAGCGCAACCGTTCCCAATAATGTAATTCCCAAGGAAGACTTAGAAGCAGTAATAGGCGGCTGACGTTCCAATTTTGAGGAACCGCGCGCACCATCGTGCAGGCGCTCATAGATATCAAGGATCGCACGAACCTGTTGACCAACGTGGCACAGTATACGCTACGATACGTATCCGGACCAGGCGAAAATGATCGATTTCATTGGGCTAGAGCTCACAGTGAACTACGCTGGATTTCACGTTGTTAGGTTACGCAATACAAATAAGCAATGCAAATGTAGTGAAGTCTTATATTGCACGCAATTTAGGCCAAACGGTAGCAACAACAGCTGCGAGGACTGTCATGCACATTCACTACATCGATTAAATGCAAATTAAACGGACACACACGCACAAACCGTACTAGTATAGGACTAGTACCTCTCGTCGGGCTAGTTGTTTTTATGCGTCCATTTAGTTTCCGCTAAATCCACATGGTGATCACACAATAACGACTAACCGAGCAGGCAGTCTTACTCGTGTTACGTACTCTTTGAATAGCAGCCATCTGAATAAAAAATTCTAAATTTTAGAATTACGTCGTGTCACCTGGTCACTGTGGGCACGCACCACTTCTTCCTGCCCTCATAATATATCGTATCATATCAGCACCTTTCCATTTCTTTCCTGCGCACATCGCCCAAGTATGCCGTAACTGCGCGTCATCTAATATTTTTTTTCTCTCTCTCTCGTTCGTGTTAATAACAGACATACGATTCAACATTGCCTTGTGGTGCGGAGGATTGGCATTAAATAAATTATTAAAAAGTAAAAGCGTTAATTTGAACTCAACGCGAGAATCTACACATTTCACAAGGCTTACATAGATAAAAGTATGGAAGTGACGTTGGGCAAATGACTTTCATTTCCCAATATATATTGAGAGAAAGAAACACGACGTACAAAACGACCTTCCTCATCACTGCTCGCCGGTTATGATGTCGGAGGCAGCGAGGAGGGGCGATACATAGCGAACGCCCGGAGGGAGAACAGAAATAACGACGCGGTCCGAATACGGCCAATTCCGGGGGTTCGTGAAAATGTCGGGCGCACATGCGAACAATGCGTGTAATTTACGCGCGCCGCGAAGTGTCTTCGTCCGAGGAGGCGGCGGCACGTAGCTACCCGAGTTCATTCTGCACGGCAAGCTGCGCGGTTCGCGGTGCAGGCAGAAGCATAATATATATCTCGTCGGGAAAATGAAAAATGAGGGTAATTAATTCGTTCTTGCTCCTTTACTTCTTTATGCAGCACGGTTATATGTGATAACGCGTGGGAAACTTCGCATTGCATCCATTAAAAGCGGTTCATGAGATTCATGAATTGAGCGCTTCCATCTTTCATGCTTTCTGGCTTCCTAAAGTGCGCACAGCGATTCATGACTTCGTTTCTCGTGGAAAACTTTTGGATGACTAGCGCCTTCAGCAGCTTGAGAATTGATTTTTCTGCAACTGCTAACCTTTCTTTATTTTTCAGGTTTATTTGCGCAATAATATAAAATCATCTCAAAACGGCAGCGCATTATATATTACATTGTTCCTTCACCACCTTCAATGAATTATCAGTGCACTGGATAGCTTTTCGGAAGTATCGCCGATAAGGAATGTATAGTGCATGTTTGGCAAGAACGACAGAACTTAGTAGATTGGCGTACACCGCAGAACATTGTGCACTTTGGGTACTTGAATGAGTTACATGCTTTCACGTTTCCTTTCAGTGTTCGACACACTGAAAGCAAACGGTAGTAGGCGCCACAAAGAATATCGCGTCTTCCACCACTGCGATCCAGAAGTACATTACAAAAGAACTCGATCGAGCACATACTAAAACCGACCGAGTTCAAAAGGCTTTTGATTCCGCTAGGGCAGGTCATAGCTGGCTGGCATCCACTCTTACGAACTTTATCACAGAGTTTTTGTGTGCGCGTGACTGAGAAACCTATAAAGGGAGAGAAGATGTTGAAAGACTACTTTTCCGAGGGAGAATATACTTCGTTATCTTAGAACTATCCCCCGTAAGCGAAGCTCACGGCGAGAGCACGTAATGCGCGGTCGAAATGCGCGCTCCTCGCCTCCGGTCAGATGAATGCATCGCGAGGAAAAACGAGAGAATGAGAAGGCGCCCGCGCTCTGCGGTATTGCCGGCTGCACGGGAAACAGCACGCGTGCGCTTCTTCCGCGGTACGTGTGATCCGAGCCGGAAAGCTCATCAGCCGCATATTCGTGCTCGGCAAGCTGCGCGCCATACGAAAAGCCCGGCAGTAAATTGGACGGCCTCGCATTACGCCGACGGTGAGGCGCGCTACCATACGCTGCCTGCAGGACCGTCGGCTCGAAGGTTTACATGGCCGACGCGGGTAACAGCTGAACCACGGCGAGACAAGTATCCCGCTTGACTGCCTGCCGTGTTGTGCGTGCGTGCGTGCAGGGGGGCTCTCTTTTGTGCCGTATTTCTTTTTTCTTTTTGTTCATTTCAATTTACGCGAGCCCGGAGAGCAGACGTCTCCGTCTGAAAAATTTTCGTCGCTTCGCCGTGTTATGAAAGGATACATGGGAAAACGTGTGTTCGTGTAAAGACGGGACATTAAAATTCTTCATGCCCACGCGGTGCGTGAAATCGTGCCCATGTACGCGGCAAGCCAGTGTACGATCAACACGTCACTGGTCGCCGTATTATTACGCAAGAAAGAACTGATACCTTAGTGTGCGTCAGGAAAGTAATGTTCCAGGGAGCTCGCACAGGATATGAATGGAGCGGCGCTCAAATATGGTGGGCGCGTCCAGGGTATCGCGACTGCGAGTTGATTCAATTCGCCAAGCGCGGTCGACGTTGAAAGCTGGCGCAACGGGGGTCGCGCAAAGCCCAAATTTCGGCCCAGCTTTAACTCGCAGCCGACAAAACCAAACAACAAGTGCAGGACGCGTGGACGCAACAATGGACATCGACAAATCGAAATTCCAAAGTGCACATCCGTAGTCTAAAAGCCTAATGTTTTTATCTCAGATTACGCGCTCTTTAAACATTCGGTAGTTAACATGCCATGAAGGCATGTTAGCGGATAAGCAACAACCTTGTTTCATGCAATAAGTTGCGTTTTATGAAGACCCTTAAAAGAATAGGAATAGAAACATGCCCCTGAATGGTCTATACTTTCCCTGTTGGCTTTCTACTGGCCGTGCTGGGTTATTATGTCCTCATGACTTGATTCGCAGAAAGCCTCGCCACAGTGTTCTAATGGCTATGGTGCTCGGCTGCTGATCCGAAGGTCGCGGCATCAAATCCCGTTTGCGGCGGCTGCATTTAGACGGAAGCGAAATGTTGAGGCCCGCGTACTGCAAGATGCCAATCCCCAGGTAGTTGAAATTTCCGGAGCCCTTCACTACGGCGTCTCTCACAATCATATCGTGGTTTTGGGACGTAAAACCCCGGAAATCAATCAATCGATTCACAGAAAAGTGCAGGCCAACCTATATGGCCCTCTAAAGAGTGGGTTATTGTTTAACATCTGCGATGCCTAAAACCGTAAAAGTAACATGCTATCAAGGGAAGGAAGAACACACGGTGTGTAGTGAAGAATAAACAAATACGGCGGGATCCCAGCGCATCGAAACGAACTTTATATCTGAAAGGAGAGAACGCCACAATTATCCGAGAACTGTGAAAGTATGAGGCAGTGTATATGCCGCAAGAAATTAGGCACGAGTAATCGCTTCGTACAACGGTGAGTACGCACAGCAATGGAAAAAAAAAAAAAGAAGTTTAGTACAAGCAACAATTTTTCGACGACAAAGTAGCGCGTTACTCGACGTGAATATTCCGACGTGTAGATCGTTCGATTGAGCAATTGCTCGCGGGAGTAAAAAGAAATTTGAAAACATTTATCGCTCGCATGAAAGTCAGGATCATCGCCTCGGATCCATAGTGCCCATTCCGTCGGAACGATAGCGGCTGGAAGTGGTACTCGGCATCGCACAGTAGGTCACATTTTCAGTCGCGCTAAATAAATAAATAAATAAATAAATAAATAAATAAATAAATAAATAAATAAATAAATAAATAAATCCGCTGTTATGCTTTTCCACGCATTTAATGTGGTAGTTTTAGTCACATTTATCACTTCAGATGCGAAGCTCTAACTTGTACACCGATTACTGTAAATATGAAGTGGACGTATATCGACGAGCTCCAGTTTTCTCAGCCGACACAGGCACATTCCATTTTATATTTTACCACCACGTTGAACGCTAACTACAGTTTTACACATGTTTAGGTTTATACCTTAAGGCCTAGTTTACGCCGGGGAGACACACACAGACATTATCGATATCCTGTTACCGCTTTGCAAGCGGTAATTGATTGTGACATCCGAATGCTTAAGAACAAGGTTCTGTTTGAATAATCGCAGATATATTAGTAGTTCAGTGAAGTGTTCAAGGGTGTTTCTCATCGGTGATGCCCGTAAACATGTTTTTCTCGTTAAGTTTCATTTTCCAGTCGTCGCACCAAGCAGAATATGTCGCTATACCACTGCGGGGAAGAACCGAGGGGCTTTTGTGCATTTGTTGCAGCACACACAAGCTTTCTTGTGCCCCGCCAAAGTGCTCTAGTGGCTAAGGCACTCGGCTGCAGGCCCGAAGGTCGCGGTATTGAATCCCGGCAACGGCGGCTGCATTTAGATGGAGGCAAAACGTTGAGGCCCGTGTGCTGTGCGATGTCAGTGCACGTTAAAGAACCCCAGGTGGTCGAAATTCCCGGAGCCCTCCAGTGCGGCGTCTCTCGGTAATCATATCATTGTTTTGGAACGTTAAAACTACAGAAATCATCAAAGGCTTTCTTAAGCTGCGCATAATTTCTCTGGCATGTTTTTGCCCTTAGAGAGCCAGCATGTGCCGCTAATGACAAAGCACTTTTTTGTTTTACAGATTTTCACTTCATATTTGCGGTGCTTGCGAATTTCCACGGTCTTTTTTTTTTTTTTTTGTCCTTCACGTCTGAATTCACCCAAAATTCAATGCTTTAGTGAGCGCCCGAATACCTTCAGTTTACTCTAAACATTGTCATTTTGAATGTCGCGCCCTTGGCTTTAATTATATATACACTCTTAGCACGGTGACCTTTAGTTTATCTTATAGGTATACAAAAATGTGAAAATATGCTCCTTTATAAAGGCTCTAACCTTTAATAAAGGAGCATATTTTCACATTTTTGTGTACCTATAAAATAAACTAAATGTTACCGTGCTAAAGTGTAGCCTTGTGCACACTGCCAATCTCACTGTTCTCGGAAACGTTTCGGATTTCGCTAACCCATTAAACGCTTTCTATCGCTCTCCAAATCAGCAAAATACTCTCTACTGCATTAAGGGAAAAAAAAAGAAGATTTTCATGCAGAATAAGGACAAGCTTTCTCAGACGAGCTGGCAGCATGAAGCTAGCGGAGTGAAACTGGACATGCAAACATTGAATTGTACATACTAATATGGGCAATTGCTCAATATATCCCCGTCATAGCTACGAATGTAGCCCCTAAAGGTAACGTTGCTTCTGGTGGAAGTACACAATGTTACGTCGATGGGACTCAAAGACGTCAGAAACAAAAGGACGTGCATCACGTAGCCGTAAGTTTTCGCGTTTGTACCGTACATCAATGAAAAAAAGAAGCCTGAAAGATGGTTCTTTCTGAAAAAGAAATACATCAATATAATCTAGGTAGAACATTATTTGACATCGTCCGTGACAAAGGTGTGTGCCATGGCAGCAAATGTGAGCGCCCGCACGGTTGCGTTAGGTACCACCTCTTACTCCTCATTTGTGCATAAACGAGCGTTAAAGAAATCATTTGCAACCGGAATTCATGCAAGAAGAATTTTAGAAGGGTTTAATTATCAGGATAAGTTCAACAACGCGAACGGGATGTGCTCTTGCGCGAAACAAACTATGTGAAATTCAAAATAGAAGAAGAATAACAATAAGACCACGAAGAATGGCCGTCTCATAAAGTGTTTACGCCATCAAGTTACCAGTTTCAACGGGAACTACGAATGGATAACTTCGTCGAACCTTTAATCCTAAATTCAATTTGAATTGTTAATACGGGGAGCACCATAGCGTCCAATGAAAGACGAACGCCGTTCGCTTTGGAAGGCATACTTTTGACAGCTGCATGGCCTCGCTCTCTCTCTCTCTGGTCTTATTCAAGCGGTATTCGCGAGACCCCAGGGCGGATGTCTTCCAACATTGCGTGGCTTCGCTTGTGCTTCGCTCCCTCCATTCGTGCCTGCGAGTGCACGAGATGCAGTCAAATCTGGGCGGAGTAATTAAACGAATACAATAGGCAGCTGACAATATGCAATTACTCCGCCACCGATGCGGCGCACCCGGGGCACCACCGAACCGCCAAATTAGTGCAACTACAACAGAGGGCGTCCAGCACCCGAGCAGCGGAGACATGCGCGCGCGACGCGTCGCTACGTGCCCGGTGGTCATTATGTGGACGCCAGGTGCTGCACAAAAAAATAAAGCTGCGAAAAGGCGAAACGGGGCGACTGAAGTGGCCGAATCGATGACCGCCACTCGCCACAAGTGGCCAGCGGTCCCCCTTCGTGGAGCTTAGCCGTTCGGCAGATTTCTGCAGTCGCTCGCTTTTTCCCGCGTCGCGATGCGGATTGCCGAGACTGCGCTAGAATAAAAGCGCCGGCTAAGAGCTTGGAAATTACTTCGAGAAAGTGGCACTGCCGGCCGAGTGGCCCCAGGAGAGCCATAAGGCGATATCGTTGAGCGCTGCCGTGCAATGCGCGCGCTCCACGAGGAAATTGCGAGTCACCGGGAAGGGTTCCGTACAGCGATAATTCTTCAACGCGCGCCTTTCTTATCACGCGGGAGAACTATCCATAACCACTCAGGCGAGAAAAGTGTGCTATAGCGTACAGTGCCGTTATAGCCTTTTATGCATTCTCAGCGCAAGCAATAAGTGAAGCCGCGCGTTCTCTTTACTTTCACATGATCCTTCATCCCCCCTCCCTCCCCCCACCCTTTATCAAAGCATGAATATGCTGCAAGGGCTCACGTAAATGTAATTACAGAAAGCCGAGAGCGCTGCACACTTGCGCGTAGCTTCTTTCTTACGTTTTTACCTCAACTTGACCCTCGTGCATTTGTTCGGAGCGCTGCGGACTCGCATATTTAAGCGTAGCAGCTTCACTGATCAATACTGTACTCTCAGGACAGGATTTAAAGCCGCTGCTCCGCTCATGAAATTTTTTTCTAATAGACTATGTGTCATTCCGCGTTATATCCCCTTCATGCTGGCACAGCTTTTTCTTCCATCGCTCTTCTTTTTATTCCATCTCGTGTTACTTCTTGCATTACCTTCCCTTCACGTTTCGCATTTTCTCCGCCAAGGCTTTTCGACAAGACCCCTTAGTACCGCAGTATACTTAGTGCTGGATGTTGTAACGGTACTCTTGCCTGCTTTTTTTTTTCTTTTTTAACACGAAAGTGCCTTATGCCGGAGTTCACCAAGAAACCACTGAAGTGCTTCCGTAACGGAAGTGGATGTCTGAAAAAAAATGAACACACATTGCCTGATATCTTCACTACAGCGTTTTATAAGTTGCTTCTAACTGACGTTCGGTTAAAGTAAGTGTTTTTATCAAGCAAAGTTACTGTTAAATTGACATCGTCTCGTTTACACTGCACTCTTCGCTTAGGTTCACTGCGGTGGTACCGCCATCTAGGAACGATAGAGCGAAGCAGATTGTCCTGCTAATGCGCGCCGGCAGTCAGCGCTTCGGTAGTCCTTGCGCCTCAATCGCCGTGGAAGTTAAGGGCGTCGCGGCGTCGTGAGGGCGCGTTCCTGGGGCAAAGGACAACCGCCGCCGCTACGAATTCTCCTTGTGCGGCCAGGTGTGTTGAGTTGCGACGCGCATTGCTCCAAAAACACAAATACGGCAGTCAGCCGTCTTTGTGTGCCTTTCACTGCAGCGGGCTGTGTGTACACAAAACGATCCGCTGACAGCCCGTTCGGTTTAACCTGCAAGGTGTCACCATTTGCGGACGCTCCTGGTTTATGGAAAGTTTGCGCAGGGCTCTGGCGCGTGCAATTCAGTGTCTCCGAAGCAATGTGAGTCGTTTGAAAACTTTCCCCCATGTACAACTTCTCGAGGATCCCTGTGCCATGTCGAGGTGCTGCTGCAGTCTACATTCAAGGGGTTTACATGTCCAGAGCACCCAACCCATCTCCTCCCCCCTCGATTCGCCAGGTTGCCACTTATGCGTACCACAGCTTCGCGAAGGCAGGTTTCACTTTCGTGTTATACCGATGCCTATGAAAGAGGGATCAACCACATTTTTTGCTTGTGTTTCTTGCGCTTACACTTCTTGGATGCCCATATAAGTAATTTCAACCACATGGGTTTCTTTGATGTGCACCTAAATCTAAGTACACGGTTGTTCTTTTTTTTTTTTCATTTCGCACAAATTAAGGTGCGGCGGCCGTGGCCAGGATTCAATTCCGCGACTTCGAGCTTTGCATGCTATGCTACCTAGATGCGTGCGCCTAGGTAGTTGGTGAATTTTTGTTGTCTTTATTAATATTTGTCTACTTGAATGGCTTCTCTTGTGCGACTGGTTGTGCGGCGTCTAAACTGAGAGCGGAATAACCCATCGCGCTTTGAGGCGTTCGTGCCTGTATTGCCATACAGTCATCTGAGTTTTCTGGGGACAGACAATTTCCCGATTATCTTTTACCGCCAAACTATTAATGGTTGGCCTAATGGCTGTCCCGTGAATTTTCGTCCTCTCCCTAATTCATCAAGTCCTAACACTGTGTTGCAAAAACACCTTCGCTCTCTGACTCCTTTTTTTTTTCAGCCTTTCGTGAGCCCCTACAACTGTTCGAATATATATTTATCACAGAGCGTTCCGACATGCGAGCTCTTTTCACAAGTAATCTCGCCTCGACAATGCAAGCTGCCAGGCGAGATCGATCTGCTGAATGTTGATAGGCGGCGATATGCTGCCACATAACAAGCCTTTCCGGGGCTTCTGTAAAGACTGTGTCATGTGTGTCACATGACCAGTTGGTAATCTATCGAGTCACACTTATCTGCTGCAGCGAACACAGTAACATAAGTACACAAGGCAACAGTTTTCGGTAATGACGTTGCTAATTATTTCAGATAATTAAAATCAGCACTTCTTCCAAGCACTTAAAATCAGCTAGCGGCACTTCTTCCACAGTGATACTGCAGGACGATAACTGCATTATACACAGTGTAATGGGGAATACTAACCATGTTTGGGGCTCTGGCAATGGTGAGCGCGCACGCTGTGCGTGTGTGTGTGTAGGCAGTGGCGTAGTAGCCAGGAAGTTTGTTCGGGGGGAGGCTGGGAATTTCCAACTGGGATGCAGGGGGGGGGGGGGGTCGGAGCTCCGACTGCTTTACACACACACACACACACACACACACACACACACACACACACACACACACACACACACACACACACACACACACACACACACACACACACACACACAATACTTTCACGAAAAAAGAATACGGGCGCTTGTGTAGGCCGCCGCCGGTTGAATGAATCGGAGCGCTAGCTGAATTACGTATGACTGTCAATGCACTGCCCCGAGCGACACAGGCGAAGCAGCAGACTTGCTCTGCCATACTATTAGTACGTGCTCATGCAAAGCATGTACTATTACATGCTTTGAAATACTACATGCTTTGTAATATAATTATTACAAAGTGTGATTACTGACCTAAACAGGCTGTTACAGGGCCGTGTTCAAGCTCCCCGGCGCGAAGTCGGTGAAGGGAACCACGGCAGTTTCGGTCGTTCCGTACGCAAGCAGACACAGTGAAAGGATCAGAGTCGTGGTTGCAAAAAACAAAACAAAATTTAATCTGTAAAGTGGCACGATAAATACAAGACAACAACTACGCTTCACTCAAACTAGGAATATAACAGCGAAGATCTAGCTTTACAAATAATAGCAGGCAAAAAATGACAACTAAGGAAAGGTAAACTACGAACAAACAGTAACTAGGGCAATGAGAACAATAAAGTCTAATTTACAAAAGTTCAGGTAGAGAGTTCAGGGGTAGAAACGGGTGGTGGCATACGTGCTGATGGACCGGCAGCGTCGAAGGGTCCACGACGGTCTGGTGCGGCAGTCTGGTACGGCACAGCGTTGAGGTCGATGGAGTTGCGGCGCTGATGTTCCCGGGGAGCTAGTGCTTGACGGCAAACCCGAGCAGTTTTAACTAACTCGAGCCGAAGTCCCGATGCCTACGTTGCAGACGGTAAGCGCACATCTCAACTAGGCGAAGCGGCTAAGGTTAGGTGGCCAGCCGGTACAGAGCCACGCTAACAACTTCTAGAGCGATACGATGATCGGCTTCTACGCCGTGTAAGCCAAGCGACTAGAACCCCGTGCTCCTCAATGCTCCTCGCTTAAATACCCGCATGTTTTTCCCGATTCGCTGTCTTCGGAATCGGGGCGTGTTTTTGAGACAATTGTTCCACAACTTCATTTCTGGCTCCGCCCAAAATATCCCACTGGAGAGAGCGATGACCAAACCCTTTCTCGTGGCCGCCGACGGGCCTCTTCCTTCTGCACCCCCGATTGACAGGTCATCAGCGTAGCGGGGGGTGCCCTTCGCCGGTCAACAACGGTATGCATACTTGTCCCCTTCGGACACGGTGGCCGACGAGCAAACAATAGTGCACGCGCGCACGTGGCCAGTGCACGTCAAACGGCTGCCCGCTGTCTTGCCCCGTATTGTTGGTCCGAAGCACCGTTGTTCGGCCATCAAGAACCACGCCGGGGGGTCGCAGGAGAATGCTTCAAGTTCAAGCTTCCCCGCTCAGGGAGGCCATCATCTCCACGTCTTCTCCGGAAAGGCCGAGAACTTTCGACGTATTTGGAGAGCGGTTGAAGCGCTTCTAAAATTGCACGTGCGGCCCTGCCGTACATCTTCAGTTATATTTCACCACGAGGCAATGTCAATCCGTGACACAGGCAAAGTAGAACAGCGGGCCTGAAAATTAATGTGCAGAAAACTAAATTAATGTTCAATAGCCTTGGGCGACCGCAGCGATTTGAGATAGCTGGCGAGGCATTGGAAGTAGTAAGTGAATGTCTGCTTTGGCCAGGTAGTGACCCCTGGTCCGAATCATGAGGCTGAGGTAATTAGGAGGATTAGAATGGGGTGGAATGCATTCGGCAAGCATTGTCAGATAATGAATGGTTGCTTACCATTGTCTCTGAAGAGGAAAGTGTATGACAGCTGCATCTTACCGGCACTCACCTACGGGGCAGAAACTTGTAGCTAAGAGGGTTCAGCTTAAATTGTGACCGACGCAACGAGCTATGGAACGGAAAATGGTAGGTGTAACCTTAAGGGACAAGAAGAGAGCGACTTAATGAGCAAACAGGCAATGAAGCCAAGGAAAGCATAGGGGAAGTTACTTGTGGTATTGTAATTGTGGAGAAAGTAGAAAGGAATTAAAGTGAACGAAAAGACAAACCTGCCTTCGGTGGGAACCGAACCCACGACCTTCGGATGACGCGTCCGATGCTCTACCAACTGAGCTACGAAGGCGGTCGTCCCTCCGTCCACTTTATTGGGTATTTTATGTACGTATTATCCTGGGAGTGTTAGGCAGCGCCACTCATGGCCAAGGCGGCGTGTGGGGAACACACTTTCTTGCCAGGAGGCGTCACGTAGAACGTGAACTTAGACGAGATGGCTGCTGCCCAATAAGCCCTCGCATGCTACCTAAGGCACCAAGTCTGCCGCAACGAGGCCCAAGCTATGGGATAACGAAAGGGAAGGGGTCAAGGGCTCGTTCTTTATTTGTTAGAAACAACTTAACATTGTTTCTAACAAATCACGTTCTACGTGAATCACGTTCACGTTCTACGTGACGCCTCCTGGCAAGAAAGTGTGTTCCACACACGCCGCCTTGGCCATGAGTGGCGCTGCCTAAGACTGCCAGGGTAATACCTACATAAAATACCCAATAAAGTGGACGGAGGGACGACCGCCTTCGTAGCTCAGTTGGTAGAGCATCGGACGCGTCATCCGAAGGTCGTGGGTTCGGTTCCCACCGAAGGCAGGTTTGTCTTCTCGTCCACTTTAATTCCATTCTACTTTCTGCACAATTACAATACCACAAGTAACTTCCCCTATGCTTTCCTTGGCTTCATTGCCTGTTTGCTCATTCAGTTGTTTCTAACAAATAAAGAACGAGCCCTTGACCCCTTCCCTTTCGTTATTCCATAGCTTGGGCCTCGTTGCGGCAGACTTGGTGCCTTAGGTAGCATGCGAGGGCTTATTGGGCAGCAGCCATCTCGTCTAAGTTCACGTTCTACGTGACGCCTCCTGGCAAGAAAGTGTGTTCCCCACACGCCGCCTTGGCCATGAGTGGCGCTGCCTAACACTCCCAGGATAATACGTACATAAAATACCCAATAAAGTGGACGGAGGGACGACCGCCTTCGTAGCTCAGTTGGTAGAGCATCGGACGCGTCATCCGAAGGTCGTGGGTTCGGTTCCCACCGAAGGCAGGTTTGTCTTTTCGTCCACTTTAATTCCTTTCTACTTTCTCCACAATTATAATACCACAAGTAACTTCCCCTATGCTTTCCTTGGCTTCATTGCCTGTTTGCTCATTCAGTTGTTTCTAACAAATAAAGAACGAGCCCTTGACCCCTTCCCTTTCGTTATTCCATAGCTTGGGCCTCGTTGCGGCAGACTTGGTGCCTTAGGTAGCATGCGAGGGCTTATTGGGCAGCAGCCATCTCGTCTAAGTTCACGTTCTACATGACGCCTCCTGGCAAGAAAGTGTGTTCCCCACACGCCGCCTTGGCCATGAGTGGCGCTGCCTAACACTCCCAGGATAATACGTACATAAAATACCCAATAAAGTGGACGGAGGGACGACCGCCTTCGTAGCTCAGTTGGTAGAGCATCAGACGCGCATCCGAAGGTCGTGGGTTCGGTTCCCACCGAAGGCAGGTTTGTCTTTTCGTCCACTTTAATTCCTTTCTACTTTCTCCGCAATTACAATACCGCAAGTAACTTCCTCTATGCTGTCCTTGGCTTCATTGCCTGTTTGCTCATTAAGTTGTTTCTAACAAATAAAGAACGAGCCCTTGACCCCTTCCCTTTCGTTAAGAAGAGAGCGAGTGGGTTAGGGAACAAACGCGTGTTAGGGACATATTAAAGGGACAGTCTACCGCTCGGAAAATTTTTTAAATGGTGGAAAAATGGGCAGATCATGCGCCATATTTACGGGAACGAGCACGCTTTCACCCCACAGAAAAGGAATTCTATTTTTAATTTTGCTCTGAAAGTGATGTAAAAAACACCGCTAGCGACACCCAACAGCGTGTTTGTCAATTTCCAAGTGTACGAGAACCAGCCCGCGCAGACATACATATTCTGCTGAAAACCTATTATGTATGTCTTACAAGCGTACTTCACCCTATGAGACACCTCTTCACAACGTGCAAGAGCAATTCGCTCTTCTTTTCGCTACTTTCGGGGCGGTGCAGGTGGCGCTACCTTCGTATTTATCTGCCTGTACAGGCGCGTAGTACTGCGTTTGTCATGTATGCGGCGCTGCATGTCCGAGGCGCACCCCTTCCTTCGCCTCTCCTCCTCGTCACCTCTACAATGTCGTCCTTGGAACCGGTTCCTGAACTAAGAAGCCTCCCGCGCCCGAAGGGGTTGCCAAGGAGACAACGACGCATCACGCCCACTACCAGTGTTGTCGGCGTCTGCACACGTAGTAAAGGAGCGACTTCGTAGATGAAAAAATCCTGTTTTAATTATTTCTACTCAGTTTCTGGAGTAACCACTCCACGCTGAGACACTTCGAAAGGTGCGCTTTCTATTGAGCCAAAAAAAGTGAGAGCGATGAAGGACGGTAGAAAGTCCCTTTAATAGAAATTAAGAAGAAATGGGCGAAGGCGGGCCATGTAATGTGAAGACAAGGCAACCGTTGGTCGTAAAGGGTAACAGAGTGGATCCCTAGAGAAGGCAAGCGTGGCATGGGGCGGCAGAAGGTTAGGTGGGCAGATGAGACCAGAAAGTTTGCGGGGATAAATTGGGCTCAGTTAGCACAGGACAGGGATAATTGGAGATCTATGGGAGAGGCCTTTGCTCTTCAGTGGGAGGAGGCAGGCTGATGATGACTATTAGTACAAGTGGGAATGGCACAATAGAGTAGGTAGTGCCATGGTTGATTTTTCTTAATCCCCATAACAAAAAACGGCAATACGCTGCAACTCGAGTGATTCTTCTTATGTGTATTTGCCGTGGCCAAGCGTACTCCATTCTGCGCTGGTGCTCATCAGAGAGCCCCTGTGACATACTTTATCTCATAAATTCAGTTTTCTTGTCAACTGAGTGATAAAATAAAGATACTCTCACGCAGTCAAAACTTTCACAGATGGCAAAGAAGTGTCGACGAAACCTAGTATATAGAAAGGCTTTTGTTTACTCGCCACTAGTAATAGGGGTTAATAGGGTTTAATAGGGGGTTATATTACAAAAATATAATGTGCATTATTACCTTTGCTGGATTTGGTGTTATGGCTTGGACGCTTTGGTGCAGGTGAAAAAAATGACGATATTCTTTTCTGCGACATGACCGCACAAATGAAGCGCCAAATCGCTTCGCGTCGGTGCACTTGACTGCATGCTTTTGTCCCGTTATAATCCCCCCATCATAAGTGAGCAGGGTACGCCCCAAAACGCACTAACAAAACGTTCGATTTTTCACTTTTGTTTAAGCACACTCCAAGGCGAAGTTACCCAAAGGTAGAGTAACGGAGCCCAATAAGCGCGCGCGATGAACGGCTAGACTGGTGAAGGAGCAACGACAAAGGGATGCGTGCCGTGTGCTAACAAGTTAGACTGTGAGAGCAGCTACCCAGCACATCGAACAACGATGGGGACGCGCAGGCCGTGTACAGAAACATGTTCCGTGCGCAAACCGTTGTCAAGGGAACCAAAGGGAACTAAGTGTCCTCCTCGCTGTTCCTCCTCACTGTTAAGTCAGTCTTCCCAGTTTGTGTTCGCGGTGGCGTGCTGGCGGTAGTGCCGTGCTTCGCAGTTAGTTCAACGGTGTAGGTGCGAAGCCTTGGCGCCTTATATGCACGTATGCGTGGATGAGCTTGGAGTGCTGCGTCCTTTTAGGTTTCGCCGCACCCATGAATTCTGGAGCTGGTTTCGACGCGACATTAGACATTTATTAGACATTTGACCGTGAATCTGCTGAAAGAAATAAGAAATTGCATATGTATATAGAAAAATAAAACATTTCATTGTCTCACTTTTGTATTTAGTTGTCGCATTGACAGCGAAAGCAGTGAGGCAGGGAATGCTAAATATTTTTTAGGGGCGAAGCTCCTTAGGGCATAGGCTAGTCCCTCGCCGTTGGCGTAGCCACCTCTAGTTCTCAGAATGATCACGAGATGGCGCTGCGGGAAGGCGCGCCGGGAGGCTCGCGCTCGCCCTCGACGCGTGCCTCCCGGCGCGCGAGCTCTCTCACTGTTCCATCTGCTGTCTTGTGTGTGTGTGTGAGAGAGAGAGAGAGAGAGAGAGCGAAAGGCGCGTTGACTATGGAAACGCTCTTTCTTAGATGAACGCGCTACCAGCTCGCAAAGAAGGAGAACGCGCCCTCACCCGCGAGAGACAACGTTGACGCAGGCAGCGTCTTTTAGCGAGTTTCTTGATTGAAAATACCGACTGCTCGCGCTGGAGAACCATTCACCGGCCACCCCTATATATATATATATATATATATATATATATATATATATATATATATATATATATATATATATATATATATATAGGCATTGGATCTTGACTTGCAATGAAGTGCCGGTGGGAGATTTCACTTGTGTGTAGTTGAACCATAAGGATTCGTAGCGCGCGCGTTAACTAAATTAATCCGGAACTCGGCACGATCTACGACAAGGGAGCGCAGGAATCTCATAAAGACCAGGAGTATAAATGACATCGCGTGTGTGACATGCATGAGTGGGAAATGTGGGGCATGAGTGGGACCAACGAAGAAAACACGGCTCCAGTACGCAAACGGAAAATCACGGCTCACGAATAAAAAATTTCTTATATATATACACATAGTGTTTGTCACGTCTTTGATGATGTATTGGGCAAGATTGACGGAAGATTCACGGTTTTTACCGATGAACCTCCGGAGCTTCGCCCACTCATCATTCACTCCTTGGATATGCGTGGATTTTTTTTTCTTGTGTTCTTTTCCACGCGATATTTCTAACCACGGAAGACAACACGCGAAAAAAAAAGTATTCGCGCCTTGCGCTAAATAAATGTGAAAAATAATCCCTGGGGATTAACAGCTCATCTGAACTGGGGATGAAAAGAACATTCGCATGGAGTGTGTAAGCGGACCGACTATTCGTCTGATGAGGTGATCTGTGAGGACTACAAGTTGCCTTCTACAATTGCATGGATAGTAACTGTTAGACCCGGGAAGATTAGTCCTTAAAAAATTAATGTACTTAAACGTGCGTCGCCTTGTACACCCGTGGTTAGCAAGAACACAATGGCAGACGCCGGCTGCGTGAAAGTAAGGTAAAAATAGGAATAATCTGACCAGAGTCAATTTTCTTTTTATTGTTCAAAAAAAGATAAAGAGTGATACGCTGTTTTATAAACTGCATGGTTGAAAAAAATCTTGCAGAAGAGCCACCATTTAGAACCTTTCAACTGTCCATGGCATTGTCGTGCTCAAAAAAAAAAAAAACAAAAAAAACAACATTTTAGACGACATGCTAGGTGGTTTTCGGTGAAGGTGGTTATTTCGGACGGCGGTTTATAACAAAAACAAAAAAAAAAGAAAAAAGTTCAATGGGGATGGGTGGGGGTGGCGAGGAGGCTGAAGCCCAATAAATTCCACCCCCCGGGTGACGCCCCTGTTCGGTGGTGTATGAGAGCACGAAAAATTTCGGGGGGGGGGGGGGGGGGAAGGCTGAAGCCCCATAAGCCCCCCCCCCCCGGCTACACCCCTGTGTGTAGGAGCGGGGGGGGGGGGGCGCAGTCAGGGAATCACATGCTAGCGCCCGCATGGGAAAGGGAGGACGAATTCGTTGCGGGAATTCGGAATTTCTTGCAGTCGGGCTAAGCAAACTCAGCCCTTTCGACATCCAGGGCGCCAAGTGGTCAGCGGAACTCACTGTTAGGCCACAAATTGACGAGAACAGACTATCCGAGTTCTGCGCGCTAAGGACTCGTCCAGAAGGCAGCTTGAAACGGTGCAGCGAATCGCAACCAAACACGCCACACCTTGGGCTGCTGTGACGTGTCCTACGAGGTAGGGATTGGAGTGAGTGAATAACCGTTTACGTTCGATGAAATTGTTCATTGCTACGAAGATGTGCGTCAATCTTAAGACAAGCTTGCACTGCTACAAAATGTCCTATTATGCATAGCATCACGATTTTAAATGTGCGTTCTTATACCAGAACCACGTTGTTTTTGCGCGACCCGAGTGGCGCTGCGCTGCTTTTGTTCACTCAAGCAAGCATCTCTGTATCGCTTGCAATTACGTGTTTCATGTGTTAACGAAAGAAACAAGGCATGCACACGTAAGGGTGCGCCGTTAAACAAATAAACGAAAGAGGTGACCGCGACGGCCCGAGTACGCAAAGATCTTTTCAATGCACAGCGGTTACTTATAACGCGTTCTGACCGTGACATACCATGCGGATTTGTTATTGTCGCTGTTACCAGACATACTTCCGTGACCAATACACATTCATTCATTTCCATTCTGTCATGTTCGATCATTCATCTCGAAAAGCTTTTCTTTAATTAGTGAGCAGCAAGTCTCGCAAATATTTCACCCTCGTATTTTCGAATTTGCGCCACTCATATCGCGCTGGCTACTTACTCATTTACTCATGTGCACCGATGCACTCACCCCACCACGGCGGTGCTGTATGGCACTCGACTGCTGATCCGAAGGTCGCGGCATCGAATTTTGATGGAGGCGAAACGTTGAGACCCGTGTACTGTGCGACGTCGGTGCGCGTGAAAGAACCGCAGGTGGTCGAAAGCTCCGGAGCACTGTACTACGGCGTCTCTCGTAACTTTATCGTGGTTTTGAGACGTAAAACTCCAGAAAATTACTACCCATGTGCTCGATGTGAGTATTCCTCGTTGTCCTTAACGCTACGCATGCGTCCCTTTACTGTACAGTACATTGCGGAAATATTAAGCCCCTTGCTTTTGAAGTACACAGCGGTGTTAAATACGAGGCACGGTATTCATGCAGCAAGGCGGGTGTGACAACAGACGGCTGCAGCATTTGGCGCAGCGGTCCTATAGGAATCAACGATGGCCTCCGCTGTGGTAACCATATGTGCGGTGTGGCCTTTACTGAAAATCAGCATGTTTAGCCAGCGTGAAGTACTCGCCTACTTATTTCTTGCGATCTTTCTGCGAAACAAGCTGCCCACAGCGCAGCGCCCAGCTGTATCGCTGAAGTGGCGGTTCCTCAGGTGCGAAAAGTTCCGTCAATTAGCCGCGCTACGGGAGGAGGCTCTGGTATAGGTTAACTGTGACTCAACATCGATATTCGCTTCCTCGAACGCCTTTGATAAAATCGATACAATAGCCACTTTAACGCCCTCCGTACCAGCGCCAGCATTAACGAAGGACGCGATATTTCACGTATGGTTAGCGTCACTTCTGTAAAGCAGAATAAGCTGCACACATTTTGGCAAGTTACTGCTGAATGGGCATTCACTCTGTCTAAACCAAGCGCTCGGGCTCATTTGTCACCGGTGAAGTGAAAGAAAAGTTCGCTTCGCTTAGCACGACGTCGATAATAGACACCCGGAAGAACACTTGTGGTCTTCAAATAACCCAAGAGATACGCAAGGAAAATAGAGAGAGAAAAAAAAAGAAAGAAAACAGGAGGGTGGAGAAGTGGGGGGGGGGGGGGGGGGAGAGAGAGAGAGGCAACGAGCAATGCACGCCGTCTCCAGGCTGACGTCATTAGCGATGGCTCCTTCGCTTCTCGACTAACTACAGTGTAAGCTCCCAGGGAGAATACCGTCAGAACGAGCCAGGTTCATGTGTCACAGCGTTACTACACCGATTCCTTGAGGGAGAACTGCGGTAAACCAAATTTGCTTTTAATTTTACTCGTGCTGCCCAAGTGAAACATTTGTTTTTCTGTTTTTGGACTTTGTTATGGCTGAGCGAAGAAGGTTCGGTTTTGTGAATGAACTCAGGAACGAAAAAAGAAAGAAAAAAAAGCTGTGTAATATCCAATTCAACCGGTTTATGATCATTTGTATAAGATAAGCACAGGGAACCTGCATAAATATTTTGTGAAATGAAGGTGAAGACGGCCCCGCCGCGGTGGTCTAGTGATTATGGCACTCGGCTGCTGATCCGAAGGGCGCGGGATCGAATCCCGGCCGCGGCGGCTGCATTTCGATGGAGGCGAAATGTTGAGGCCCGTGTGTTGTGCGATGTCAGTGCACGTTAAAGAACCCCAGGTGGTCGACATTTCGGGAGACCTCCACTACGGCGTCTCTAATAATCAGAGCTGGTTTTGGGACGTTAAACACCACAAAACAACAAACAAGGTGAAGACGCTCCTGAAACACACAGGAAAAAGAAAAAAAAAAGATACATACGTTCTGCTGTTCATGCTACGAATATCAAAAGCCATACGCCACAAGCACTGAATAATATTGCTATTTCAGCATACATGCCCAGAAGTGCTATAAAAAATGACCACCAATGCACCGTTTAGCTGTTCAGTGCTAGCTTAGCAGCTAAGATATTGGGCCACTTTAGAGGAGTGATGCTTCTGCGAAGTGATGCCCGCGTCACTCTGCAAGCCTATACACGACGTACAGTCGACCAAATCTTTAACTAGAGCACGAGGACCACTCATTTTCGGCGCGTCAGGGTTATATGACGCAGAGAAGTTGCTAACAGGTTAAGGCAGCGGCGTAACGCGCTCAGTTACGGTTATGCCTCAAAGTGTTTGAACTTTACCGCCTTTGTTAAACTATCATATCTTACGTGAAGAAAATTTGCCGCTCGCATGCTCCGTCCGGTTGAAGCTTTGGCAGGCTGCCATCATCATTGTCAGCCTTTTTTAAGTCCAATGCAGAACGAAGGCCTCTCCCAACATAGAGTTTCCTACAAAAAAAAAAAAAAAAAAAACTAGAGGGAACTCTGGCGCTGCAATCGTGAAGCCGCCATGGGAATGGTGGTTAGTACATGGAATTGTCTACTTACTCTCCGTGCTTGCGGCTTCAAACGTCCTGGTGGATTTGCTTACTGCTGTTTTGTAGTTTCGGTGACGCTAGTGACATGACTACACTTCGTCACGCGACGGACGAACGTGCCTGTATAGTGCACGCTTTACTGCTAGAGAGCATTAGAATGACGCACTTACTAACGTCGTCTGCAATTATCAGGTGCCATGCAGTCTGTTTTAGTCTTGTGTTTGTTGATGGCCACATATATTATTCGCAGCGGTGTGTTACTTTAGAAACATTCCCGCCGGGTTTCGCGAGCCTTATCGACGCAGTTTTGCTGGCTGTTTTTCTTTTCTATCAGATGGGACAGAAATTGTAAGCATATATAGGGCCGCTCTCGAGGCTAACATACAATTCCTTGTAACAAGGCTGTTCGTACATCTTGTGCTACAGTTTTTAAATTGCGCTATCTGGTCAATTCAACGTCGACTAAACGCGCAAAGCAGGCGTACAGTTATCGTGACCAGACGCAGATTGGACGACAGACAGATGCACCCGCAGCTGATGCTCAAAAAAAAAAAAAAAAGGAAAATCAGGCTCAGATTCATCGAGGCTCAGACGCAGTTTCCAAAGCAGTTTGACTGCACGGCTATTTGATTTAACATAAACTTTTTATAAAACAACCACCAAACGCTGGGCGCTACTGCCCTTCTGCTACGGCCTCGCGCAGCGGCCTGACCCATATAGGAAGCATATGCATAGTCTGCAAGAATGCAGTGGAACACTTACCCTAAACTTAAAGAAGCGAGCGATAGCCCGTTTGTTATATTTGGAAGACGCATCTACCTTTTAGTTACTTGAAAACGTTAACAGCAAGACTAAAGCTGTTTATTTTAAATTCGAACAGGATTACATCAGGCACTTACGTCTTTACGGACGCTGCTAAATCTGGGCACAAATATAGGAGGCAACATTGATATTATTGCATCATTATGCTAAATTTCTGAGCATTCATATTTTTCTAAACGAAAAAAAAAAAGCAAGTACCCATGCGGGTATACATAAATATTGCGAACTCTTCCGTTTATAGCGCCATATTATGTCGTAAACGACCCATTTTTAAAGTCGCAAAGCCGTATGAAGCCAGACGAACGAAGACTAGGCAAATCCATGTAATACCAATCATTCCCATGCTGGTTGAACCGCCTCGCTTGAAACTCCCATAGAGACTAGCGCCACATTACCCTCTGAGTATTTTGTAGACAAATCTACGTCTCTCAACGATTTCCACCTTGCCCTATTCTGAGCGAGTTGGTTCCACTTGATGCCGGCGATAATCCTAATTTAGTCGCTCCACATGACATTTTGCCTGCCTTTGTTGCATTTTCCTTCTTTTGGTGCCCATTCTGTCGCTCTTACTGTCCATCTGTCACCTGCCCTCCGCATGACATGTCCTGCTCAGGTTCACTGCTTTTTTAGGGGCGAAGCTCCTTAGGGTGTGGGTCTGTTCCTCCTCTGTATGTATGTATGTAGCCACTTCTAGTTTAGTTTATGAAGCCACCTGCAGAAGAAAAAAAAATGTATGGAAGGCTAGCCATCAAAAAATAGCTAACTTTTAAGGTCATCGAATATACGCGAGCCGGGAAAAAGAAGGAAAAGCGACGGGGCATTTGAACAATCAGCCATTCGTCTAAATATTCCTGTCCACACGAAATAAGTCCTTCGTTAGGAAGCTTTCCTTTTTTCTTCTCTCTCCCCTTCTTTCCAAGTTCACACGCGGAATCAAGGAAGATAAATACAGAAATTCGCTAACAAAAGAAGAGAGAAGAGAGCGCGCAGTGCCTAATCTATTCGCTGATTCGAAATCATTCGAGTCCTTACAGTCGCAGGATCCAGCCTATGCATGCGTTTGGCGCCTGGAAACCGGTTTTTGCCGCGAAATTCCGTAAAAGATCGAACCCGAGGCGGCCCGTGGACTGCGCGCGCGTTTTATATATGAGGTACGCTCGCGTCCACCGAAGGGCACCGAAGTACCCGAGAGTTCGCCGTTTCCGTGCCTAATCTAAATTACGAGCACGATTTTCTTTCTCTTTTTCTTCTTTTTTTCTTTCTCCCAAAGGACTGCCTTCAAAAAAAAAAAAAATTCGTTGCCTCAGGGGGGAATCTTGCGGGTACACATTCTCTTTATGAGTTTCAGCTCGCACGGGATTCGAGTTAGCATATAAAGCCTTTGCTCTTGCGGTGTTTTGGATAGAGCACTTTCTTCTGCCAAGAAGACTTGCACTGCTCTCGAGGACGTGTTCATATGACAGGGGATTTAAACACGGTGTCGTCTAAGAGGCGGTAAGCGGTGTACAGTTTTGTTCGGCGGAACGAACCATCCAAGCAACTGTCGCAATGATATAACGGACCGGCAACGTCACTGTACGCGGCGCTATACTGTGACGAAATACGCAAGAAGCGAAAGCGCTAGTAGGCTGTAAATATACTGAAGAGTACTGAGGTAGGGGTCCGTGTACAATTGCACTCGAAAGATCTCGAGTTTGCGTGTCACTTGGGTATATCAACGTCACGTTTGCAATACATGAGCAACGATATTCACCAAGGCACACGCGACTACCTACCAAACTATCTCGACTGTGAGTAATGGCTCCGCCACGGTAGTCTAGTGGCTATGGCACTCAGCGGCGGATAAGAGCGTCACGGGATCGAATCCCAGCAGCGGCAAGTGCGCTTCAGTGGAGGAGAAATGTTAACGCCCGTGCACTGTGCGATGTCAGTGCACGTTGAACAACCCGAGGTGGTTGAAATTTGCGTAAACCTCCACTACGGCGTCTCTCATATCGCGGTCATGGGAGGTAAAACCTCAGAAATTACTGTGACGAGTGGCAATGGTTGACGGCAAGCTTACCGGCTCGTTGCCAGCATGCAGCGCCATGCACGCATCGCTATTCGGCCGCTCCCCTCGCCGTTAATATGTTATAATCATCGTGACTTTGCGCTGTATACGCAAAACACGCTGGAGCACCGGCGTAGTTGTCCTCTCGCTTGGGTCAAAATGTGTTACGCGCGGAGATCCAAATTCGCAGTTAGGTTCTTCAGCGATACATTGTGATGCAGACAGACAGACAGACAGACAGACAATGAACTTTAATTAATCCTGAGGAGCTACGTAAGGACTCCCTAGCGGGAGGCCGTTGTAACCGCTGGCCGCACCCACGTGGAGGAAAGAACGCCATGACGCTCCGCCCTTTCGTGGGCCCTCTGGATAGCCTGGGCTTGCTTTTGGAGCACCGTGCTTGTGATGGCCTCCTCCCATTCAGCTTCGCTGGAGAGAACGTCGTTAGGCAACGCGGGACATCGCCAGAGCATGTG
The DNA here is from genome assembly GCA_013339685.2 of Hyalomma asiaticum. Taxonomy (NCBI): domain Eukaryota; kingdom Metazoa; phylum Arthropoda; class Arachnida; order Ixodida; family Ixodidae; genus Hyalomma; species Hyalomma asiaticum. The sequence continues at coordinate 235,515,619 of CM023481.1, forward strand.
AGCCAGAGAACAAAAAGTTTCACTGCAGTGATGCAGAGGCATTTTTTTGGATCTGACAGGAATAGCGGGGGATCCAAAACACAAAATGGCGTTATAAGTTCATTTGCGAAAGAAAGCAACGCAATTCTATGGCAAATTCGCCTAGTTTCGCATAAATAAATAGCAATAAATATGTCAGAGGTGGAGGATAGCGTCGGAATGATAGAAACAACGAAGCATCTCTGGCGGTACGACTGCGCCCCAGAAAGGCCGTCCGCGAAAATATGACGACACGGAGGCACGGGAGTTCCGATTTGAAGACAAACGTAGCACGCCGAAGCGTGGCGGTTTCACTAGAAATCGGCGTGCTCCGCTACATTCAGACACTGACGCGAAATCTGTAATGTGTATATCTTGCCAGCCTTTCATGCAGCAAAACAGAAGCGAAATTTTGCTTCTCTTTTGAAGAAAGATCGTGCGAGTCTTCTGTAGTAAGCCCGGACGAGAAGGTCGAAGTTACAAAAAACGGTGCCCCTTTCGTCGCAAAAAAGAAAAAAAAAGAAGAAGCTTCTAAGGATTGATCGAGCCATGAGGGCTGGTAGCTTCACGGGAAGGTCTCCACCGGCATCCTTGAATCTCCGCTCACCTAAAGCTGGAGCTCCCATTCTCTCAAATAAGCGAAAAGAAACTGAAAGTGCATGTTTACTCATTTCTCATCGTCGTGTTGTAAATGCCAATGTTGAGTGTGATAGGGTAAGATGTGTTCTTGTTAGCCTATGCGCGCTGATACCAAGCTCGTTAATTTGCGTACTGCGCGAATGTATGCTGCAATAGGGACATAATGCCACGAGGCTTTCTTTTTGTTTAGTTGATCGATTTACTGTTATCGTTATCAGTGCTTAGCCTTTCGGGCAAAACTTCGACTTGTGGTTTGAAGCAGGTGAGCGATTTCTCAGGAAGTTATTTTCGTCTGCTCATTAAAGCTACCCCCTTTCATCTAAGCGTAAAATCCGAAGCACTGAACCTTCGGTGGATATTACGGACTTTAGACGCCGCTCGCAAATCAGCCTCCAATGTCACCAAAAACGCGAACTCCAAATCGGCACCCGAGAAAGTAAAGCAACGAGAGATGGAGAAGGAAGTTGAAATGGTGGCGGCAACACTGGAAAAGAACGAAGGAACGACGGCTGGGACTTCCGACAGAAACCAACTGTCAGCTCTGTTCGCACGGGACGCTGTCGTCATGACTGGGGGCAGACCGAGCCTTTCTGTGCACATACATGTCAAAGTTGTTCAACGGATAAGCGTAGGTGAAAATGACATTGTGGAGTCGCGCTATCCAAAAAGGGGTGGGCGGGGGAGCATGCCCTAAGACCATTACGTGCGCACTTCCGCACTGGTCCCCAATCTCTATGACTCATCAGTTGTAGTAAAAGCATCGAGATATGCAAGAGCCCTAGAACCAAGAGCCGGTGGATTTCTAGGGAGACAATGAAATTGAGTAGGCAGGTAAAACGATTAAAAAAGGAAAGTAATGCTCTTTCTGCTGATTCGAGTTTTCAAGAGAAAATTGCTGCATTTACATCTCAAACTATAGTTAAGATTAGTTCAGATAAACACCGTTACATTGATGAGTAATTGCCCACCTTCATCACTACATCGCCAGAGAAGTTTTGGAGAACAATTTCAACAAAGTGAAACAAATGTGGAACGTTTCATGACCACAGTAGAGAGATTAGTGACACAGAGTCAATCACGAACCTTTTTAGCAGCGAAGCTGCTTAACCGTAAGAACTCTCTCACGCAACTTTTAACAGCGAAGATGTCTATGCTAGCCATAACTTGTCAGGTATCATGCAACACTACGAGATATTGCGTTACGTAATTTTGGCGGAAGCCTGTCACGTGACATTGCGTTACGTGACGTTGGTAGAAACATGTCACGTGACATTTCGTTACGTTATTTTGGCGGAAACATATCACGTGATATTAAGTTGCGTGATTCAGGCAAGAATATGTCGTGTGAAGTTTCGATATGTGATTTTGGCGGGAACATGTCACGTGACATGGTGTTACGTTGTTTGGCAGGAACATGTCACGTGACGTTACGTTAAGTGATTTTGGGGCAACATGTCAAGTGACATTTCCCTACGTCATTTTGGGTGATCACGTGGCATGTTCCCTCAAAAATGACGTAGCAGAATGTCACGTGACGTGTAACTGACCTGTTACAGTGAACTATGGGCCAGCTTCGCTTTTATCTGGCCTTGTGCGACCTAGCGGAAGCTGCGTACTTTTTTAATGAACACTTTAGATCTGTTTACACCCAAGACAATGATAACTTGCCAGCTTTTAATATCTCTCTACCTGCCATGCTTGACGTTCTCTCGGAAAGTGGTATATCTTAAACATGTTAAAACTAGATACGAAAAAATCGCCTGAACCTGATTGCATCCTGATGTGCCAGAGCTACGGCTCTTTCGTCGACCCCTCCGTCACAGCGGGAGGGTGAAGTTTTCCACTTTTCGGCGGACCTTGCCACACCATCAGTGGAGGCCGGCAGCGTGTCGAGAAGCCTCCGAGCGGGAATGGTCGCTTGCTCCACGACTTTCGGAGAATCCTGCAATCCCCCACCCACGCAAGCCCAGGGCGTCCGTGGGAACACAGCGGCCGGTGTCTTCCCAGCGATAAGGCAGTGCCGCCCTTTTGTTAGGAGGCAGTCGCCCAAGCCGACTAGCTCGTGCTGGCTGGCCCTGTATTCAACCATGTTAACCATTTACTATAAGGTTGTTTTGTTTTCTAAACGCTCGTGGTCTACCTTCCCTACCGCTATGTCTTGCTATGCCGCACACTTTTCCGTCGATAGAGATCCTGCCTGCCCGCTAGCCACGTTTCGCTAGCTTAACTTCAAGACGTTCAATGATTTACAATGATTTTTGAAGGACTTCTCTACGGACCTTTTAAGTAAGCTTAACTTTCATCCTTATCACTAATACACTGTTGCACAAGGCTTAAGTTTTTGTATGAACTAATTGACGGCCAATATAAAGTCAATATAGTCGATACTTTTTCTTCTGGCTGCTCTGCTAGGCAGAGGCTGACATCACCATAACCCCCTTTTCCACACGCAACAACTGTTTTAAGTATTCGTTCTTTCCTCGCACCATAGTCGACTGGAACAGGCTAACTAATGCAATTGTTTCAGCACCCTCAATGGCATTGTTTTCATCAGAATTAGCAGAATTAGAAGGTGCGCTCACCATCTGAGTAATGCCTTCTACTGTATACTTGCGCTCTTGTTCATTATGGCCCGTAAGAAGTTGTATCTGCCCTATACATTGTATAACCTGTATATATTATATGTCAATATATTTGCCATTTCTTCAACGCTAACTTCATGTACCACACTGATAATATAACCCGAATGTTGATGGCTTTAGGAATAAATAAATAAAATATATACACCGCAGCGAATCCTGCGTTTATACGTGGGCTAACACCCATATTCCAGCCATCATCACATGTTTAGCAACGCCATGAACACCACGACAGGACCTCTCTTAAAAGCTCGTTGTTGTTAGACAGTAAAATCAGGTATCCATGGACGACACAGCTGCCTTTTCCATGGTTAATTAAAAGCTGGCAAGATCGCCCGTCTGACAGGCCAACCAAATAAATGGCAAGACCACTGCGAAATGTCTACGGCGTCCTTATTTCACGCAAAAAGAAAAAAAAAAGAAAGGTGAAGCGCCCGTGCCTTCGTATACGCTCCAAACGATTACTTCTTAAAGAACATGTACCAAGCAGCCCAACTAGCCTCCTTCTTGAAAAAAATTGACGGCAGATCCACGAGGTGAATGATGATGAGATTGGGCGAAGCTCCTGGAAGTAATCATCGGTTAAACCGTGAAATTTCTTCCGTTAATTCGCCCGATAAAAATGACGTGAAACGATTGATTAAATGTTTTATCAAAGATTTATTGCTGGTTTCCGTTGTCCTTTCATTATGACCGCTTTGTGGTCGGTGAAATGTAAGCTAAGTGGTTCTTGCACTGGTTGCAGATGAAAACCATTGCTTTACCTGGCGTCTTTCGTTAAGCAGCTGGCGTCTTTTCGTTTTGCTTTAGAAACATCTGGCGTCTTTCGTTAAGCAGCTGGCGTCTTTTCGTTTTGCTTTAGAAACATCTGGCGTCTTTTCGTTTTGCTTTTAGAAAACATCTGGCGTCTTTCGTTGGTTTATTTCATCAATCAACGGCGTTTTGAACAAAATTTTTATTGTTTAATCACGCACAGGAGAAATCTCACCAGGCACTACCTTGGAGGTAAACAATGGCTGCTACTGGGAATGAGAGACAGCAGAAGTCGGCTTTTAACACTTCTACTTCTACTAACGTTTCCTACTGGAACATGCCAATGGCTGCTAATGGGGAATGAGACAGAAGAATTCGGCTTTTAGTTAACGCGCACGCTGCGAATTTTTTTTATTGTTCAACAACGCACAGGAGAAATCTCCCACCGGCACCACCTTGGAGGTCAAAGCGTAAGACTGGTTACGCACTACGACTACGACTACGACGAGGGACGAACGGGTGCCGCTTTAAGGAGCTTCGCCCCTAAAAAATAAGATACATTTGACTAGGCGACCACTGAAAAGGTCATGCGCCTTGTCAAGCATGCGCCTGACAAGGCGCATGCCCCCATAAAAACAGAAAACGTCTCCAAAAGTGGCACAATGCTCAGTGTTTAATAAACAACGTAACAGTACAGTGATGCTTATTTGCATCAGTGAAATTATTACACAAGCGAAAACCAAACAGGTGACACTGACAGTCCATGTGGAGGAAAGCCACATTGATTTTCGTGATTCACAATAGAGAGAAAGTGCGAAAAAAAATGGCGGATCCCCCGCATTGTAGGAATCGATGACATGCGAAGCAATCAGCGAGAAATTGCCTATGCCGAGTTATTTGGCATTCGGCGAAGTGTTACGACTAGTATCAACGTATGTGCCAAAATTGAGCACAAGCGACGTAACCACGACTGCTGATGCGATATGTTTCTCTACAATGCGTGAAACGATGGAACAGCACCTATGGACGAGTAGTAGCGTGCTTGCCTGGCACCTCGATGTCCCAGGTTCGATTCCTACCTAAATATGAGTGGTAGGCTGACGCTTGGCTGTGTATGTCTGCTTGTTATGTCTACATTTTAATTGCAAACTATAAGAAACGGTGTGCCTTCTTGCTGTAAAGCGCGCAAACTGTATTCTCGTGATTTTTTTTTTCATTTGGTTGGTACTAAAATTTCTTTGTCTGTCTGTCTGTCTGTCTGTCTGTCTGTCTGTCTGTCTGTCTGTCATGATCTGTCATCCGATGATTAACATGAGCTGCGATGTTAAGATTCAATCAGTTCCAGTGCACACCTGGATAACCCAGGGCGAGAACTATGGGCATGAGCCACACATGATTGTATTGCCGTAAATCGTGATGTACGTGACAAGTATATCGTGCCCAGATTAATCATTCATGTTCTCCATACATTAATACCCTATACCATCCCGATCTTGATATGCACGAAGCGAATGAGACGACAAGGAGAGCGCCGAGACATAGGCGGCTAGACAGACAGACAGACAGACAGATAGATAGATAGATAGATAGATAGATAGATAGATAGATAGATAGATAGATAGATAGATAGATAGATACGGTTAAAGTTGCTGAAGTTCGCCAAGAAATGCTCCGCTCTTAAAAAGCTAACAGCAGATATTTTAGTAAAAAACGCTGGTATTGATAATAACTATGACTGTACGTTTCTTTTAAAGACAGAGTAGGGTGCTACTCTCCTTAAGCAGCGTAACTATAAAAGGGAGGTGATTTAAGCAATGTGGAAACCAAGACGTTAGTTATTGAGGGCCAGAAATGGCACGTGCTTTTTCTTTTCTGGAAACCTAATGGCCGCAGTTTGTAGGAGTGTTCTTTCGCAAGGTGCCTGTGATACAAAAAAAAAAAAACTGAGGAACTTTATTTCATTTGGTCGCAAATACCGACCTCCACCCTATTTGTCATGACGTCTGTATAATTGTAAGCACTTCCGACGTCCTTTTTTAAAGAGGCGCCTTGCGAAACTTGTGTGGTACTCTTTGTTTTAGTTCCACAGCTTTATTTTTCAAGCCCAGAACGCTGTCCGTGTTGTTTTAGCCGTATTATGCCATACAAGAAGGCAGTAGTGGAGATACGAAGTAAAGCTCTTATAGTCTAGCCTCTGTCGGCGTAGTCAGCGTTATGGTCGTCACGCAAAAAACTCAAAGAAATGTCGAACCCCTGGCGCCCTCTATGAAGTGGCGAAAGAAACTGTAGTGGAACCTGCCACCGCCGAACGCGCGCAGTAGAAAAAAATTACAGCATATCCACGGAGTGAATGATGATGAGTGGGCGAAGCTCGGGATGTTCATCGTAGATCGTGCCGAGTTCCGGATTAATTTAGTTAACGCGCATGCTACGAATCCTCACGGTTCAACTATGCACAATGCACAAGTGAAATCTCCCACCGGCACTTCATTGCAAGTCAAGATCCATATATATATATATATATATATATATATCTATATATATATGGGTTGCCGGTGAAACGCTTCTCCAACGCGAGCAGTCGGTATTTCTCAATCAAGAAACTCGCTAGGAGACGCTGCCTGCGCCAACGTATATATGCGAATATATGCGGGAAGGAAGGCGAGGAGACCAGGCGGTATCCATACAGGGCCAAGAAATACCGAGAGTAAGCTAATACAAGTACCTTGGCGTGTTCATTGTCTGTCTGTCTGTCTGTTGGCGTATGGGTAAATGAGGGTGATACATACATGAAGGTACAGGAAAAAGCCTTGGCAGCAAAGGGAAAGAGGAACGCAGGAATAATGAAGCACAGAGCGTTATGGGGACACAATAGGTACGAGGTGCTTAGGGGTCTGTGGAAAGGGGTAATGGTACCGGGGCTTACATTTGGGAACTCAGTGGTGTGCATGAGGCCAGAGATACAATCGGGAATGGATGTGAATCAAAGAACTGTGGGACGCCTCGCTTTGGGTGCTCACGGGAAAACGACAAAAGAGGCTGTAAAGGGCGATATGGGATGGGCGAGTTTTGAGGCAAGGGAAGCGCAGAGCAAAATAAGGTTTGAAGAAAGGCTAAGGAATATGAAAGAGGTTAGGTGGGCAGTGAAGGTGTTCCGCTATTTATATAGAAAGAGCGTTGACACGCAGTGGAGAAAGAGAACTAGGAGGCTCACCAGTAAATATACGGCTCTAAGAGAACTGACAACAAAGAGCGTAAAGGGAAAAGTCAGAGAGGCGGAGAAGATTTACTGGAGGGCAGCGATGGAAAAAAAACCGACTCTGAATAACTACCGAGAGGGCAAAAACGAAATAAAGAGGGAGGCATTTTATGATAATTCAAGAGGAAGCGCTTTATTGTTTGAAGCGAGATCGGGCTGCCTTAGAACGCGTGTTTATAAAGCGAAATTCAGTAAAGAAGAAGAAAAATGCACATGCTGTGAGGAAGATAGGGAAACGACGGAGCATGTTCTGATTGAATGCGGAAATATCCACCCAGGTGTACGTTTGGGCACCACCCTACATGAAGCCTTGGGTTTTAGGGCGAACAACGGGAAGCTGAGCATAGCCGCGATTGAAATAAGTAAGAGACGGTTAGAATACTGGTGGCAGAAAACTAGAGAGAACGGACAAAAATAATTATAGGGAAAAATATGGAATTTCTGCCATAAGGGGCAGGGAACTGGGCTATGAAATTCCGTTTTTGATATGGCATGATCGATTTGATTGAAGTAAATTTAAAAGGCATGAGGAAAATTAAAAGAGAGAAAAAAAAGTTCTTAAATCTTCTTAAGAGCCTGGTGGCGCACATGTCACCGCCCCGTTACAAAGGGGAAGCTCATAGCATCCATCCATCCATCCATTGTCTCTCGCGTTTGCCGGGGCAGTGTCGAGTTTGCCGGGGAGCGCGTGGCTCCCGGCGCTCGCGGCGAGGGCGAGCGCCGGGAGCCACGCGATCGCCCTCGGCGCGTGCGTGCCTCCCGGCAGGCACGCGCCGGTGGCTACCTACTACTACTACATACATCGGGGACGCACGACCCACGCCTTAATGAGCTTCGCCCCTAAAAAAAAACCGGAACCACGCGGCTCCTGTCACTCCTTTGTGTAAACACGCGTGGTGACTTTCCCTCTCGCATGGCTTCCCCGCGTATCGCCTTCCGCGGTTTGCTAGTCGAGAAAATAAAGGCAGTTGCACAGCAAACGTGGTCGTTGTCGGTTCCTCCTGCACGCGCTGTACAACTTGGTGACCCGGTTATAGGCACTGCACAACTGCTGCAAGGAACCGTCATGCCACTAGACCAACCAGACCCGCTGAACATCGGCCAGAATTCCCGTACTGCAGAAGCGACCGGCGACGCAATTTCTATGGTATCCCGACTACTACCACAGTACTGGGAGCACAACCCAAACGTCTGGTTCCTGCAAGTGGAATCGCAGTTCCACATGCGCTGAGTAACGTCGCAGCTTCAGAAATTCCACCATGTCATCAGTGCGCTGCCACCCACAGCCGCAGAAGAGGTTTCCGACATCCTGGTTTCCTTATGCCCGAACCTCCCGGCAGCTCCCTACGACGAACTAGAGGCAGCGCTGCTCGACATAACAGCTGCATCGGAACGAACGTGAATCCAACAGTTGCTCTCAACTGCGGAGCTCGGTGACCGGAGGCCTACGCAGCTCTTGCGACAAGTGATGCAGCTCCTTGGATCGCGCGCACACGCCTTGGATAATGCAGTGCTACGCGAACTCTTCCTCCAACGCTGGCCGTCCAACGTGCAAATGGTGCTGGCGACTGCATTCACCATGGATTTGCCGTCACTTGCCACATTGGGCCCAGTTAGCACAGGACAGGGAAAATTGGAGGTCCATGGGAGAGGCCTTTGCACTGCAGTGGGCGTAGACAGGCTGATGATGATGATGCCACATTGGCCGACAAAGTCATGGAAGTGGTAACACACCCCTTGCAAGTCGCTGCCGTCAGCACCCCTCCCACACCGTCCCCGTCGTCATGCGCTGCTTCTCGCCCGACTACTACACTCTTAGCACGGTAACGTTTAGTTTATTTTATAGGTACACAAAAATGTGAAAATATGCTTCTTTATAAATGTTAAAGTGCTTTAACCTTTGTAAAAGAGCATATTTTCACATTTTTGTGTGCCTATAAAATAAACTAAAGGTTACCATGCTAAGAGTGCACAACAACTTCTCACACTGACTGCCTCTGCGACAGATTAGAAGAAATTCTGGTGACAGCCACGCGGCAAGACAATCCTCCACGCCGTTCACGACAGCGTGGGCGATCCTCAACACCCCCACGGCGCGGGGAGCATGATCGTAGTAAGTCCACCGGCCCTCGTTTGTGCTACTACCATCGCCTCTTTGGCGCCGCGGCTCGCCACTGTCTCTTGCCATGCGCTTGGACGGGAAACCCGCCCGCAGACGGCGACGAGTGTTCAGGGCCTCGAGGAATGTCGTCTTTTCCACGTCACCAACCTCACCACCGGACAAAAATTTCTCATGGACACCAGAGCCCAGGTCAGCGTCCTCCCAGCCACAAGGTCAGAACGCAATTCGCCTGCCATTTTGTACATCCAAGCCGTAAATGGCACCCGCATTCCTGTGTACTCCCAATGTTCTGTCACACTGAACCTGGGGCTTCGAAGGCTGTTAGAGTGGGTCTTTTTAGTCGCCGACGTTGGTTCTGCAGTTATAGGGGCCGACTTTCTTGCTAAGCAGGGGCTACTTGTTGACCTGAGGCACAAACGTCTTCTCGCCTCATTAACGAGTTTGTCCGTTCAAGGCATGGCTGCGGCCGCAACTACGGATGTGGCGCCTTTCTGCGCTACAGTTGCCACAGAACCGTTCGCCGCCTTGATAAATGAATTCCCATCCCTGACATCTCCACCAGACTGGACTCAACCTGTTGCCCACGCTATTCAACACCACATAACATCCGGCCCAACTATTTTCTGTCGTCCACGGCGCCTGGCTCCCGACAAGCTCAAAGTGGCCCGCGCAGAGTTCGAGCACATATTGGAGCTGGGCATAATTAGACCGTCATCCAGCAGTTGGGCGTCACCTCTCCATCTCGTCCCTAAAAAGTCGAGTGACTAGATGTCATGCGGAGACTACAGGCTCCTCAAGGTTAAGACCATCCCTGACCGGTACCCACTACCCCACATCCAACACTTCACTTCTACTCAGCACCGTGCTACAATATTTTCGAAAATTGAGCTTGTTCGGGCATACCACCAAATCCCAGTTGCCGAAGAAGGCTTCCCTAAAGCTGCCATAACGACACCATTTGGGCTCTTCGAGTTCTTGCGAATGCCCTTCGCACTGCGGAACGCTGCACAAACATCACAGCGTTTCATTGACACCGTCACGAGAGGACGATCTGCTCGTGGCAAGCTCATCCTTCGCAGAGCACCTGCAACACCTTCGCCTTCTCTTTGAGCGGCTTGAAGCCAACGGAATGGTCATAAACAGCGGAAAAAGTGAGTTTGGAGTGCACGCTCTCTAATTTCTCGGCCATTACGTCGATACCAGCGGCAACCGCCCACTACCTGACAAAGTAAAAGCAGTCGTCGAGTTCCCCAAGCCGACTTCGCTTACCAAGCTCCGCCAGTTTCTGGGTCTGGTAAATTTTTACCGCCGTTTCGTCAGAAAATGTGCAGCGCTCCTTGAATCACTCGATCGCCTGCTCTGTGGCACGCAACAATCTGCCACGCTAGCCTGGGACAGTTCTGCGGATGACGCATTTCTTGCCAATTAACGCGCCATGGCCGAAGCAACTTTCCTCATTCACCCAAATCCGGACTGCCCCCTGGCACTCATGACCGACGCATCAGGCTCTGCGGTGGGAGCCGTTCTCCAATAGCAAGTTGATGGCGAATGGCAACCCCTTGCTTTCTTCTCTAAACGCATGAACCCAGCCCAAACCCACTATAATGTGTTCGGCCGTGAACTCCTCGCAATGTACCTGTCCGTGCGTCATTTCCGTCATCTGCTCGAAGGCCGATCGTTCAACAACTGTACCGATCACAAGCCCCTGACCTACTCCATCGTTCGTTCTGAGTCCCAATATATGCCACGAGGAGTACGTCAGCTTTCTTTCGTATCGGAATTGACAACGGACATTCGATACATTAGTGGCTGTGATAACACCCCGGCGGATGCTCTCAGCCGCGTGGACGCCGTCACACGCAGCCACTCGAAGAACATGACAACCTCGCTTCCATTCGACATCCGCGAACTCGCGAAAGCGCAAGAGAACTGTTTTGACTAATATGCGCGAAGCGACCACGTCCCTGCAACTGGAGCCAATAACTTTTCAGACTGTACCTGTTTTGTGCGACACCTCCGCAGACACACCGCGGCCGTTTTTACCGGTCACCTTTCGCAAGATAGCCTTCAACTCCTTCCACAACCTGGCTCATCCTGGTATTCGAGCTACTGAAAAGCTCGTCGCAGCTCGATGCGTGTGGCCCCGCATGAACGCGGACATTCGCGATTGGGTGCGCGCATGTGCACCTTTTCAACGCATGAAAGTTCACCGCTACCCAGTACCGCCTCCCCGCCGCTTCTTGCAATCTGATGAACGATTTATTGTAGTCCACATTGGCATAGTTGGACCGCTTCCGCCTTGCCAAGGCCACCGATATTTGTTGACATGCGTTGACCGTTTCACCAGGTGGCCCGAGGCGTCGCCAATGCCTGACATCACTGCAGCCGCAGTCGCAGAGGCGTTCGTCTCCACTTGGGTGTCACGGGCCGTCAGTTTGAGTCTTCACTTTTCGCAGAGTTTCTAAAGCTCCTTGGAACGACCCGTCTGCGAACAACCGCTTACCATCGCCAAACAAACGGTCTCTGCGAGCGCTTCCATCCGCATCTCAAAGCAGCATTGACAGCACCCGGGTCACACCGGGCGCTGTACCAGATGGGTAGAAGCACTTCCCCTCCTTCTGCTGGGCATCCGATCCGCATGCAAAGAGGACCTCTCCTGCACAACGGCATAGCTCGTTTATGGCACCACACTGCGCCTCCTGGCTAACTTCCTTGAGGACACCGCGCACCCAAGCGCTCCGGCAGCCAGCGAATGAATATGTGAGCCCCCTCCGCACTGCTTTCTCGAGCTGCAGCCCCAACCGACGCGACGGAACCCAGCCCGTGCAGCTTACACTGTGCCAGACATGAAAAAGGCTACACGTGTGTTTGTGCGGTACGGCCCTGTGCGTGGTTCACTGCAGCCCCATTACCTCGGACCCTTCCCCGTGCTTGAGCGGCTCCCCTCGAACTTTGTTGCGGATGTTAATGGATCCCGAGAAACTATTGCACTCGAGCGCCTCAAGTCCGCGTACACTGAAAACACTGTCTCGTCCGTGCCGGCTTGTTTTCAAACCGTGTCCCAACCAGTTCTGTGCTCTTCGCACTCTTCCCCATCTCCTGCGCGCAGTGTCCACCGGGACAAACTTTCCCGAGGCAGTTGTAATAGTTCGTCGTATTGGTCTCCTCTCTTGGGGGGCGGGAAGGGGGTGGGGGGGTAGCCCTTCAGTGGCACCTGTCAGCGCCGAACGCGCGCAGCAGAAAAAAACCGGAACCACGCGGCTCCTGTCACTCCCTTGTGTAAACCCGTCTGGTGACTTTCCCTCTCGCATGGCTTCCCCGCGTCCCGCCTTCCGCGGTTTGCTCGTGGAGAAAATAAAGGCAGTTGCACAGCAAACGTTGTCGTTGTCGGTTCCTCCTGCACGTGCTCTACAAAACTAAAGCATTTGTTTCTCCCGCCACTCCATAGGCGTTGAGACGGCATCAGAATGCTGGCGTTCATTGCGCTACAGAACGTGGATATCTTAGTGAAACAGGCGAAATGCTTGAGGGGTTCATCAACGAAGACGGCCAGCATAGCGCATGGCGCTCCGCGTCGACAATGAATGTTCGTCTATCCGGATAAGGCCGGAGCGTAGTAAGACCCCAGGGCCAGTTTTCACAAAACACCTTGAGCTAAAAATTTTCGTAAAAGAGTATTTCATCCAATTTCGCATCCAATCCTGATGCTGGGCATATCAATAGCGAAGCCTGTGGACCAATGGGAAAAATGACTTAAGAAAGACAAGTTTTGTGAATTCGGCCACATATGATGACAATGTACATTTTCCTCGTCCCCATGCGTAAGGTAGCCAACCGAGCACGCGCATCGTTAACCTCCCTGCCTTTCCTCTTCATTTATGTCTCTCTCTCTCTTCTCCCGTGACGGTGCGATTAGTCTTGGCTTTTGTAGGTGTGCGGCTTGCATAAACCACGACATATTCAGGAAGCCAGAGCCTGCGCTGCGCCAGGACAGCGCAGTGGCCAACATCGCTGGCACATGTTTTTACCCCTACAGGGACCGTCGGTTCGTAGCGGCGCAGAACGGGGGGAAAGCCTGCGAACGACGAAGATTGGTGAACGCTTCGTCGAAGTGAAAAGACCAAGAATCGAGCAGCCCCTTGCTTCCAAGTACGTTCGCCAGGACTAATATGATGGCTGTGAAGTTTCGAATAAAGCGTGTGAGGCAGGAACACAAACCTAGGAAGCTGCGTAGTTTTTTGATGAACGTAAGTTCAGTGAATCTGGCGACTGCATGAAGCAGAACTGCGAAATCTACCATTGGAAACTTATCGTCAGCTGCCGCACACACCCGCTTTGCCGCCGATGCGATTCAGCCGCCTCGCGCCTTTGTATCATCAATAATAATAGTAGGCTGACTAGGCACTTATGGCAACGACGCAAATTACATGTAATCGACAGCAGTAACTCTACAAGAATACTGCAATATCCCACAAAGCCGAAAAATCTTTTGCTCAAGGCGGCAGTTTCCAACGTATAACGATGTGGGCTAACACTGTTACCAGGTTCACCATGACCAGATCAATGTTCAGAACAATATGTAGGGCTCAGGCGATCACCTGATGCATGCGTTGGATGCCTGAGATTTCTTTCTGCCCGAAGAACGGCGCACAAGTAACCGTGGAGCACGCAACTTGCAGAACTGGGAAGATGCAGCGCCTTGAGCGTGACAGGAAAATCGATGAGTAATCGGACAATGGCAATCACTGGAAAACCTCGTATATCGGCGGGGATGGCGTTACAGCAAAGAAGTATTTCGAAAGGCTCTGTCGGAGTAAAGAAGTTTCAACGCATCCAAGCCACCCCTCCCCCCCCCCCCCCCCCCTAAATAAAATAGAAGTCCTGATTGCACACAACAAGGGAACAAAATAATTAAAAATAATAAACAGCTTATATAGCGAAAATAGCAGCAGTGGCATCTCAGGAACAACGAACGAGAAAACGAGTCAAACGATGGCGCCACTTAAGGCGATTGGATGCCCATCCAGTAAGCCCCGCAGGGCTCCTCCAGCTTTGCTTCGCGAAGATGACTGAGGATCTCCCCTAGGGCTGTTTTTGTCTCTGTTTCCGTCGAGTCAGAGAGTAACACCAATAAAAAGCATAAGGATCTCTGCGCGAAGAAAACGAAAGCACTTGCGGGCAACAACAAAATGTATCTACGTGGGCGAAGCACAAGCGCAATTGCAGTGGACCGCTATCGCATTCCGCTGTCCACATAAAAGTGACACATGTCAAGTGCAAAAGAGCGTCCGAGTCGGTTGTCGCGCGCTCTAGCCTCCTGGAAGCTGATGTCAACAGAGACACAAGCGAAAACACAACAACGGCAGCTTATCAGCACTCTCTGTATGTGAAGTAGGCCATGAAAGAGTAAGCGCTGTAGTGCATAGGATGTCGTCGCGTCCCACATCTTCCGGTCCTGCGCATCGACAATTCTTCTACTCCGGTCGCGCACGCTTACTTGAGAACAACCGCTGCGCCCCGAAGACTGTTGCCTGTAGAAGCACGACACTACTAGTGCCGTTGCAGGTTCCATTCACATATGTTAAGCGAGAACGAGGCCGTGCACACTTCGCATTGCGAAGCGCCCATCAGCAATTTAAAAAAAAAGAAAGAAAAAGTTGTGGGCAGCTTGAACTAGGGGCGCAAGGCTAGGTCACAGCGGAGCTGGTGGCTTTTCCCTCCTCCTTCCCCATCCTCGCCTTCACTTCCGTTTCCCACCTCATTGCTATACCGTATTACACGTGGATATGCTACGCTTCACCCTCTCCCTTCCTCATTTCAGTTTTCTTCACTCTCATCCCACGCCTGTTCAACATCACCTCCCTTCCCCACCCCCTCGTTATAATACTGCGGTGCTGGTGGCCTTGCCTTCCTCCTTTCCCTCATCCTCACCGACACTTCCCTTCTGCACCCTCTTCCTATACCACACTATGGTACACAAGGGTATGGTTACTCTCACCGCTCCTCATTTCCCTCCCCCCTACTCTCAATTTCCCTTCACACCCCCTTGCTGTATTATGCAACGCTATACTATGCTCTACTCTCTACACTTCTACTCTCCCACCTACTGAGCCTCACTTCCCTTTGCCACCTCCTTGCTGAACGCAAAACTGCAGAAATCACCTGACGCACCGTGCACTAGTGGCGGGCTCGGGACATTTCGCCACCTGACCACCTGGGGTTCTTTAACGTGCGATGATATCGCACAGTACACGGGCCTCAACACTGCGCCTCCATATCGAAATGCACATTCGATCCCGGGACGTTCATACCAGAAGCCGAGTGCCACAGCCACTACAGCACCTTGGTGGGGCAGTGAAGTTACGTGGGACACCATATATATATATATATATATATATATATATATATGAAAGAAAGTTTTCGTGAGCCAGAATAAATACTTTCAAAAAGACAACGATTCACATGTTTAACAAAACAATACAGCTTTACTGCCGTAGCGGCCGTTGGACCGGCCTTCATACTCTGATGAAGGCCGGTCCACCAGCCGCAACGTCAGTAAAGCTGTATTGCTTTGTTAATCGTATGAACCTCCTTTATATATACATATATAGCGAACAGGAGCCGCGCAACAATATCGAAGATGCGAGGTGCAAGCAACTTTCATGCCTGCGCGGCGCATCATACCTGCGTATTATTGCGTAAACAGTCATATGCGCACTTGAACGGAGTTTCTCGCCTCCTCAACCAAAGGGAGTTGGTGAAATGCATCCTTAAGGTGCAATGTTGTGAAAGACGATCCCCCACGTAGCGACGCAAGAATGTCTTCAATGTTTGATAACGGGTGTTGCCCAGTTATGCAGGCAGGATTTATTGTGGTTTTGAAATCGCCGCAGATGCGAAGGGGCCCGTCTTTCTTCAGTACTGGTACGATTGGTGCCGCCCACTGAGGATGCTCTATGGGCGATAATATGCCTTGCTCCACTGACCGGTCCAGCTCAGTTTCCACTTTTTCACGGACAGCATAAAGGATTGACCGCGCCTTGTGGAACTTCGGTTGGGCGTCTTCTCTAATGTGGAATTTCACAGGTGGCCCCCGAATGGTTCCAAGCCCTGGTTCAAAAGGGGCAGAAAACTCGATCCTGAGGCTGCCAGGATCTGCTGACGTCGATTGAACCGTAGCGATAAAACCGGACGGCAGAAGCGAAAACGCCTGGATTAAGCCCCTTCCGCAAAGGCCCGAACAACCTATAACAATCAGTGTGGCAGGTACAGCCTTCCTCGCAAAATGGGCTTGAAGGTGCAGTTCATCGACAATGGGTAGCTTGCCCAAGTAACAGCTGAGCGTGTGTTTCCATTTCGATAAGCGTGGCCAACTCAGACGGTGCTTTAGATACACCTCCTGCGGAATGATAGAAGACTGTGATCCCGTGTCATTCATGTTGAAGGGCACGCCACCCCAGCGGATAACTCTGCGGAACGCCTTTTTCTTTTCTTTTCTCGTGATTCTTGCAATGTGAAGACTTGAAATATCGCTTTCTTGAGTTTCGGATACCGCGCTCTCGTAGTGAACTGCGGCGTTAGCGCGGCCATACCGCCTACGACCAGCCCGGGGCCCCCGATTGGGAGCGGCATTTCCTTGCGAAATGACCAGTATTCCGAGAGCGAAAACACTGCTTTCTTTTGTGCGGACAGTCGCTTGCTTCGTTATCGTAGTTTCCGCAGCGTGCGCAATCAGTATGGCTTTCCTTTTCTTTGGTGAAGGTCTGATATCGGCGCGATTTTGTCGCTACACTGCACACCGCTGCCTCATTATCAGGTCTGGTCATGGCGCTTACTTCGAGTCATGGCGCTTATCTCTGCATCATTTCAGCTGGGGAAAGTGCGAGCTCAGTTTTTTCAAGCAGCGTCTGTTGCACCGCGCGATTTCGGATGCCACAAACAATGCGGTCACGTAACATGCGGTCAAAACTGGTGCCGAAGTTACACTTATCCGCCAGCTTGCGTAGCTCCACAACATAGTCCCAGACAGATTCGTTTGCAGCCTGGTCCCTTGCAAAGAACTTCCGGCAACCTCATTACGCTTCGGTGCATAGTGGTCATTTAGGAAGTAAGTGCTTCCTTGTAACACAGGTCATTTACTTTCCGGGGCGCGCGGTGTCCAGCCAGAATGCCTACAGTCTTCGTTGACAGTGTCGAAACCAAGAGCGCCCTCTTCTTGTCATCTGTCTTAATATCATTCGATTCAAAGAATGCCTCCAGTCGATTCAAGCAAATATCCGACTTGGTTTTCGTTGAAACTGGGGTTACCGAGGTTCGTAGTCAGGGCCATGACCGCCGACGCTCCGTAGACTCGATGACTTTCAAGTAACCAGCAGGACTCCCAGCGTCTCCGAGACGCCTCTGTTGGTGGCGGGGGCTCCGCGGCGTGGTCACCCTCGTCGCCACTGTTGTAGCAGGTGACAGAGTGACGGAGACGACCCAAAAGCAAACGCACGACAACCCTTTATTTCTGAGAACGAACTATATATGTAGGCTACTTGCCTATGATGTAACACAAAAGAACCAATCATGTTTGACACGTACGTGTTAGCAGAGCACTTCATATCACTTTCTTTCTTTCTTTCTTTCTTTCTTTCTTTCTTTCTTTCTTTCTTTCTTTCTTTCTTTCTTTCTTTCTTTCTTCTTTCTTTCTTTCTTTCTTTCTTTGTCAGCGGTGAAGGATTGGTAAAGCTTGAATGATTTGTGGGGTTTTACGTCTCAAAACCGGCTATGATTATGGGAAACGCCGCAGTGAAGGTCTCCGGAAATTTTGACCACCTGGGGTTCTTTAACGTGCACTGACATCACACAGTACACGGGCCTCAACATTTCGCCTCTATCGAAATGCAGCCGCCGCGGCCCGGATTCGATCCCGCGACGTTCGGATCAGCAGCCGAGTGCCACAACCACTAGACCACTGTGGAGGGGCGAGGATTGGCAAAGCGTCCTCTTCCAATGCGGGGAGTATTGGGTTCAAATCCCAGTGCCGGCCGGACACCGACCGGTTTTACCAAAGGGTGGAGGAGTACACCGACCTGGCGCTTGGCTGTTTAGTTGTACTTACCTGGAAAGGTCGCGCCATAAGGGCGTGAAGGCCATCAGGCGTACGTTAATCCATCACAGCTTTGGTGAAATAGTTGAGCATCAGCCGCTGCAGTGGGAGCCGGAGCGGCGTCCGCCACTGCCGGATAACTACCGGTAACAAGCGCGTTTCTGGCCTAGCGTTCGGTATCAGGTGGTTCCTACAGTCGCTTGGGATGGCGCACCCCCCCCCCCCCCCCCCCTAGGAAATTGGCAGCAAGGGAACTCCACACCTAAAGATAACGTGACTCATTTTGTTCTTTCTTTCTGTAAGCCTTCTTCAATTGAAGTACTTATTCACATGGAGCAGTGTCAAGCTTTATCAGACTAACAATCAGGGTGAACGGTGAAACTACAGTTGTCACGGCGATGGCAAGGGACGTACGTCTGGGCGTCTTGTTTCATGCCACAAAAGAGCAGAGCAAGATCGGTTTAGCGACTACGAAACGTTAGTAAAAGATAAACAGGCAGCTGTGGCTCGCAAAACAAGCGGTTGAGGTGGCCGAGGCTGAGGCGTACGTCAAAAGCATGAGATGGAATGCAGGAAGAGCTCAAGAAAGAATACGCAATCAGACAAAGGGTAATTCAAAGCGCAAGTGTCCAACCGCAAACGCCAGGTGACACGCCCCTGCTGCAGCAGCGCGTGATATCCACAGGCGAAACGATCGCCGACTATCCATGCTTTTATTCTTAAATGACACTATGTAATACAAATTCGAAGCCTCCCTGTTTCGCGCACGTAACGGTTCCTTTCCGCGGTGAACTGTTCATTTGCGCCGCCGGTAACCTCGCCTGCTGCAGCATACGCGCTACCACCGCAATCCTCAAAAATAAAGCCAGAGAAACCGGGGCGGTAAAGCAGATGCGAATGATAGCAAAACAATAGTGGCAAAAAAGAAAAACAAAAGGGGGAGGGGCGCACGCATACCGATTTAGAAAGCCGTCGAAAATAAATGATAAAGAAAAGTCTGCATGATAACACAATCCGCGGGACTTCGCTAATTCGAAGGTCGCTTTGGCTGCCTGAGGACACAAGAATACCGGAGCTAACATTCGCAAACGGGTGAGGAATAGTCTCAAAGCGACCCAGTGCATCGTATAATGAAATGCCAGTACGTTCTCCCGACAAGATATAAAGCGCCACGCACCCGCGAAAAACTGTACAAACGTGTGTCGTTATTCTTTCTGTGCCCTCGTCAGTGCGGTTGGCTGGAAACCATCTTGGTTGAAACAAAGTTTTTGCTTACTTTAGCTCGTTTATATTTAATGACAACAACAATTATAGAGAGTGACAACGTTAGGAAGTGCGCCTGAAACAAACGCCGCTCCTGATTTATATGTCGCCTGTTGAAAGAGAGTGAGGAACTGCCTGTTTGAAAAGAGGGCTCTTGAGAGAGTGGCTACATTGTGCTCCCCATGTGCACTCTGCATGCGTGGCGCACTTGACTAGGAAATTTGGCCAAGCTGTTCAATCCAGCGTTCGCTATCCGCAGAACGCGTTTCTCACCATACCTGATGGGTGGTTCAGCACCTCCTTAAAAGCCATTTTTACATGTCATTACCGGACCACGTCCACATCCCAGCAATCAACACTTTAGCATAAAAAAAACAAACACGAAGATAGCATCAGAAACATATTAGCATAACATTTGCATATCCGAAACTCTTCATAGAACGCGAGCGATCGTTCAATAACCAGAGAAATTTGGCTTCTCGAGCGATGTCACCTGCATTAAGTAAGCTCGCACGCTTTATGCTCATGTAGCATGCCCGCGAGAATGAAATTCATCGTGCTGTTGAACAAAGTTCGTGCTCGCCCATAGAAACGTTGCCCATCGTAACCGCTTTCGGGAGGAAGCGGCTATGGATGAAGCCGCGGTAGCGGCTCGGCGGGAGCAGCACATGAACAGAAGGTCCAAATAAACTGTCCCTCATATTCTTCACCTCTAAACATCGCTCGTACAGTTCTTAATATTACGCGGTCTTCCCAAAGAGCAGCTGTGTCCTTATACGAAGTCCAACGTACAGCAGCTGATGGGAATTGACGTTTGTATTAGATCACTTTGCCACAAGTATCAGTGGTTTTTAAACGTCGAAAACAGGGCGGCGATCACGTTTCCAATTACGTTACTATCAAGGGCTTTTCCACCTCTCATCCGTCCGACATCACCCGAATACTTAATTGGTCTGTATGCAAGGCCAACGTGGAAGAAGCTTGCAGCGAAGGCCTCTCGTCTGGCCCAGAACAAACGGTTAAGGAATCAGTGGGGGCTGCGATGCGCACGTTGACATGCCCTCGGAAATGGACGCGGAGTTGGAACGAACACGTGCAATTCGCCGACGTGCCGAGCGATACACAAAATCCATTTACGATTGCAGAACAGCGAGACGCTTGCAACAGAAGATCCAGTCTCGTATAGTCAAACTGGAGTTTCAACGCTGGTCGAAGTTTTGCGAGTCTCTTGACCTCCGGAGGCCTCTATCTCAGATATGGCGAAGCGTACGATGCTTGCGTAGTTTCCCCGAGAAATGGTTTCCGTCTAAAGCTTTGGCGCTGTCCCAGCGTAGACGGCATACCGAAGCGGCAGAAAACTCCTGCAGGAGGCTATACCAGGCGACTAAACGTGTACAGGGCCCCGCCACGGTCGTCTATGGCACTCGGCTGCTAGTCCGGAAGTCGCGGGATCGAATCCCGGCCACGGCGGCTGCATTTCAATTCAGGCGAAATGTTGAGGCCCGCATACTGTGCTGTGTCAGTGCATATTGTTACAGGAACGACGAGTGACGAGGCACTGCGATTAGTAGCTATATACAGGCTATATATACACCAGCGGTTGCAAAGCGGACCGCTCCAGCTCAGAGTCCGGGCCAAGTACGAGCTTCGTCTTCTTCGTCGATGGTGGCCACGCGCATCGGCCGAGCTCCTAAAATGCAGCATGCATGTAGCATGATCCCCCGGCGGTAGAAGCGACGTCTCGGAGCTGCTAAATGTCATCAACGGGAGGTTGATATGTCTTCAACCGTGTGACGTGTACGATATCACATCGCTGCGAAGTAGGCGAAGCAGCCTGGGCGATAGGGGCGATTTCGTAGGTCACGGGAGTGACCGCTCGAACCACTCGGTAAGGGCCTGTGTACCGCGACAACAGTTTTTCTGACAGGCCCACGTGACGTGTCGCAGACCACAGGAGGACCAAACAACCAGGCGGAAAGTGCACGTCTCGGTGTCTCCGGTCGTACAAACGCCGTTGGCTCTCTTGCGATGTCAGAAGGCGGTCACGGGCAATTTCTCTTGCGTGGGCAGCTCGGTCGACAGCATCAAGGGCATATTGACAGGTGGGCGCCGTGACAGCAGGTATCGACGCATCCAGGGGAAGTGCTGGTTCTCGGCCGTAGAGAATAAAAAACGGAGAATAGCCGGCGGTGTCGTGACGTGAGGAATTATAGGCAAATGTAACATACGGCAGGGCGAGGTCCCAGTCAGTGTGGTCCGAGGAAACATATTTGGCAAGCATATCGGTCAGAGTGCGATTCAGACGCTCCGTGAGGCCGTTTGTTTGCGGATGGTACGACGTGGATAACTTGTGCCGCGTTGCACAGGACTGGAGGATGTCGGAGACGACCTTGGAGAGGAATGTTCGGCCATGGTCCGTGAGCAGCTGTCGTGGAGCTCCATGTAATAAAATTACATCTTGGAGACCTGACCTCACACCTGCCTGTCCAGGTGTGAGGTCCGGCGCTATCATGGGGCGAAAGGTTTTATCGGCGCAGATGGCGTCCTTTAGGCGCACTGGAGGATCTGTGCAGACGTCGGCAGCAAAGGTGGTTATATGGTCGTCTGTTAATGAACGGATTGTAGCCACAGATACGCCTTGTGGTAGAACTTGCTTTGCCAATCCAAAATTGAGAAGAGGGAGGCGCACGCGTCCACCGGCCAGGGTTATAACTGAGTGCGGCACAGTGATGTCGCGCGCCAGGAGGACATCTATAAGAGGTGTGATGACGTAGTCTCCATCGGGCAAGGGTGATGTTGAGGCCGGGTCGACAAACGTGAGGGCTTTATGGGGTAGGCGAACAAAGGCTGTAGAACAGAGGGCGTTGGGGAATTCTGGGCGAGTATCCGGAAGAGAAGGAAGTTCGAGGTAAAGAGTACCGGTAGAACAGTCGATCAGGGCAGAATGCGTCGAAAGAAAGTCCATCCCCAGGATTAGGTCGTGAGGGCAGCTGGCGAGAACTGTAAAAAGTACTGGAACATGATGGCCGGCAATGCCTGCTCGAGCAGTACACATTCCAGCGGCGGCAACAGTGCCGCCATCGGCGACACGTACGGCCCTAGTAGTGGGAGGCGTGAGAACTTTTCTGAGTCGACGGCAAAGGTTCGCGCTCATTATGGACATCTGGGCTCCAGTATCAATTAATGCGGTCAAAGGAATGTCGTCTACGTGCACTTCAACTAAGTTCTTGTTCGTAAGTAGCGTCAACGGAGGATTTGGGCACAATGAAAATGATGCAGCAATATTTTGAAGAATGCCAGGAAGCTGTCAGCGGGCGGCGGCGGCTCACCGCATCGCCACCGGAATTTCGGTCACTGTAACGAGCCCGTAACAGCTTACGCTGCAAAAGTGCTTGATCCAGCTACAGAACCATTCGGCCTGGGCACAGCACGGATACTTCATTTTCCGACGTTGTGCACTCAACTGATACCCGTTTTAACACATTTCTTTCCAAGGAATGCAAGAAAGACCTGCAACGCCCGAACAATTGTGCAACTAACTTCTGGCTCGCTTGGAGAGCTGTTAATCTTGAAAGAAAAAGCCTGAGGCGACTCACCGAACAGGCTGGACGTTTGAACGCAAAGCGCCACTACCTCCGCTGTTTCGTCACTGAAATCCTTCAGACCAATTTAATATAAAGCTGATCGGAAGCAGACACGCTTTCGTCTGCGACAAAACACAGCGATTCAAAGCCACACCTAGAAAACTTTAGCACAGCGCTAAGCGAAAGTGCCACCGTGACCCTGCATATAGTAGCCATATTTGTTTATTTCAAATGTGTCGCCACCTGAAGTAGCCGATTGTGGATTTTCCAGTTGTCTAACCAAGTCTGAGAGGTGGTTCTCCATGTTGAAGAATTATTTTTTCCCACAGAGGTCGGACGTCGGACTTTGCGCGGACACTGTCGCAGTACGAGGCTCATGTGTTCACTCCGCAGCAGTGGTCACGCGCAACTTAGTCGGGTCATTTCTACACGGAATGCGTCAGTGGACATTCCATCCAAACATATAATACGCATAACATGATCGCGCATCTTCGGTGCACTCATGGTGGTAAGCGGGGAGTTCAGAAAATGTAACCGCGCACTTCTGGGCGGGGTGCGCATTCTAAGTAGCTATAAGGGAAATCAGGCGTGCGAATAAATACACGAATTTACCTCACATCTACCTAAAAGCGACGCAGTCTAGAAATAAACAAAGCATATGCTTTTTTTAAGTACTAGCGCACGCCAAACACGGACGACGGAAGGAACAAGACGGGACACAGCGTTCCCTTCTTCGTCCGTGTTTTGTGTGCGCTAACACTTGAAAAGATCTGCTTACCCAACTAGCCCGCCAGTATATTATTTTCAACTTCATATGCTTAGCCTCTGTACCTTATCCTCGAGCTGAATCAAACCTATAACTAAGTTAATATGTCATTACATCTCCTATATTCGCTATTGAGAGAGGAACACATCTAAATATAAAAACACGGACATCAAAGGGTCGCTGAGTAAACTCGCACTTGTTCACGCTTAGACATTTGTCATTTTCACGGAAGGAAAAAAGCAACCAATACCCCCTCCCCCCTTTTCGTTAACGTAGTCAGAGTAAAGCAAAGTCCGTTCAACAAGCAACGTCGGTCTGTTTTGCTCCACGAGGTCTTCCCGTGCATCTCAATACGGCACGTCCGCAGCGTTTGCCCTCGGATAGAAGAGAGGGCTGAGGCCGCGTGGCAGTGGCGATACTCTCCCCAGTACACGTCGCTCGACAAGGGACAGCATGCACGTCCTACCGAACCCGCACGAGCTGTGCGCGCCGATCGGCAGGCCTCGTATGGGAGGCACGTTCATCGCTCCTCTTTCCAGCCGGCACCGACGACGCCCCGATATTTGGGCCGCAGAACACGTGTGCCACCAATCCACAGACGATCGACCTTGGTTCCGCTGCCTGCACCACATCAACCCTGGCCAGAGGGTCGGCCTGAACTTGTCCCTCGCAGCGTGCAGCCGCGATGATATCGGGTGAGAGACTCCGAGCGGTCAAAATCTAAGAAGGCGAAAGTAGTGGACTCGTCGATGAAAGGACCGATCATTCGCGGCCTTTGGTTATGACAGTCGCGCACTCACCTTGAGGTATTCCTGTAGAATGCACTGTAGCACCAAGTTGGCATCCACTTTGACTCACCGGTATCCTTTAAAGTAAGCAGATGTACCAGCACACGAGGGCTATCGTGCCTATTTAAACTATATCCTGTTGCGTAGAACCGCTGTATCTCACGCACTTTCGCCCGCCCACGTTAGTGATCAGCATTACATTTGTCTCTGTGCTATAGCGCAATGAGTTAGAGCTTCTTATTACCCTAGCAATCACTCCCCAAGCACTATATCTGAAGGCTCGCACTAACACCAAATGCTTGGTTCGTTAGAACGCTTCTGATATTAATGCCTCACAGCCGCGCCCTCCGCAGCTTACATTCTGGTCAGCATGACGCGGCGCGGGTGGACGTACCCTGATGACGGCGTAGTCCATCATATCCTTTTAGAGCCCTTCATATATATTGTCACGTGGTCGTGGTCGCGATTAACGACGTAGTAGACTTCCAGACGTGGGCAGTCGAACTGTTTATTGGGCGAAGGTGTGCCCAGCAAAGCAGAACAAATCATGATAAGCAAAACCTGTTGAGCTGGTTATCGAAAGCCTCCGACATTTGATTTGTACAGATTCTAGGCACAATGTGGCGATACCATTTTCCACTAGCTTGGAGTGACAGGGTGTTTATATATGTGTTTTCTTTAATAAACTTTCAGTTGCTAGTCCGCGCTTGTGCGTGTGTCTTCCTTGTCTCTGTTTATTACGCGCAGTTCTTCACTGTCATAGATTATCAACTGGCTCAGCGTTCAATCCTTCTAAATTATATGCAGGAAGGGAGCTACTGCACTATGGCGTAATCATAGTGGAATATGTCGGAAATAGTGCACACCGATCTGACATTATTAAACGGCTCTTAGCAATGACCTACGCCATTATCTCGTTCGGACGCACCAGTGTATTGGCTAACACACAAGCAAAGAAACGGCCGAGTACCACCAATGCCCTATTTTCCCGTCAACCATACGCAGGCAGCGCCATATATTGAGGCGGTTCGATGGGAAGTAAAGCGTCAGATCCCACTCTCCGGCGTGAGTGCTCAGTTGCATGGGCCACGCCGTCAGGCAGCATAAAATTACTCCGGGGCGTCCCATTAATCTAATCCTCAAACTGCTTGGTGGCACTCAAGAGCCATAATGCATTGCTCATATCGCGAAAGAGCAGCAGAGAGGCATTCTTCGCAGGTTATTACGCCCTTTTTATGGGCATTCATACAGAGCCTCTCCTTGCAAGGACAGCACTAGAAGAATACACGAAAAATTCCGACTGCCTTTTATGAGCCATCGGGCTCGCATACCGCGCGTCGTTTCTATATGTGCATGTGTGATTCTTATTTCCTCCGTTTTACATATTTCGATTTTCTTTCTTTTTTTTTTTTGCTGCTAAAGTAGTCTTTGTTAAGTATGCTCGGTATTTACGATTGCAGGCAAAGGAATTTTCCTTGGGCCCCCTTATAGCAGTACACGTGAGCGTCACGTTTTGTTAGCTCGGGATCTAAAAGCATCCGAGGGACCGTAAATGAAACACAGGGGTTCTCAGCACAACGGCGCTCCCATCGTGTCAAAAGCGACAAAAGCGACCATCGTGTCAATAATCGGGCAGCCGTTTCTTCAAAAGGACAGAAAGTTGAGCGAGTTGGTAACAGTCCATAATCATAATCCTGCACGCCTCTTCTTTTGATTATGGAGCCGTTTCTTCATTCCGCTTTGCGGTTGCACAGTGCCGAGCTTAGGCGTGGCCCCAACGGGCGCTATAGCATGACGTGCAGGTGGATTAACCGCATTAAAAACGTGAACAAAAGGCACGTGTGCCTCGCTGCGTCTGACAGGCTTTAAATCAACACTTCTCGGGCTCCTCGAAATCAGAGATGTCATGCTTGCTGACGACCAACAACAGTTGCGTGTGCGAATTCTTGAACACGTAATAGCTCAAACTTGACTTCTGGTGACACTAGGTGACACTAGGTTGCAACGTTCAAAATTCGATGAGTTCTGATTACGGCGCGTTCATCTTTGTCGCGCACCCAGTCAAAACAGTTCATCCCCATCGATGCACGATTGTTTGCATTATCGAATGGTTGGAACGCAAAAGCCACCGCCGCAGTTTCAGCCACATTGAGAAGGGAGAGCGAGCCGGTGAAAACGAGTCCCACAAGGGGCTTTCCTTGTAACAGAAAGCGACGTTGCGCTAACTGGTGCACACTTGGAGTGAGACACCGTCGCAAATAAAACTAAACGGAAGAAAGAAGAAATGAGCCAGCGCACGCTCTTTCTGTCCTTCCTGTTTTTCTGTTTAGTCTCATTGCGTTAGCACACGCAGTTCCTTTTTATTTTTTCAATACTATTTTCTTTCGCGTAAGAAGGAATGGGCCAACGGCTACCCACTAGAATCCCCGTAAGATGGCGGTGATGAAATATGACAGCAAAGCCGTCGTACGGGACGTGGTTTCGCATGAGTGCGCGTCAGAATTACCGCTCAGTAGCTGCGACAGGCCAAGCAGACCTCACCGCGATGCTGCGTCCCGTCACCGAATCACGCGCACTGCATGCGCGGGAAGACGCTTGCCCACGTTCTTCGGTGCCGGCTGCGAGAGCTGCGCATACGGGCAACCGCAGCTTCCTTAGCAAAGGAGGCACGCGCGCACCAACGAAAAGCCCCCAGGGAATTTTCTTTCGCTCCTCGTCGTGAACGGAGAGGGACCAGCCTGTCCAGAGAGTGACTTTGATGGAGGCTTACGGAGATGTGGCTGAGCTCGGATAGCCGCCACGTCCACACACATACACACGCACAAACACGCCGGAGGCCCCGCACAGACCGGTCGACTGAGTGCGTACACGTAAACAGAGACGAGCTTAGGACGAGCGAACCCGACCCTGGAACCAAGATCAGAGTGACGGAAGGGCCCAGAGTGACGAAGAAAGCCGGGTTACGCACTCAACGGAGGGAATTCGGGGAATGGAGAGGTCGGCTCGCGGGAAGACAAGGCCGCAGACAAGCAAAATGAAGACAAGTATACACTCCAGGGTCACAACACGCGGACAGACCATAAGCCGGAGGAAAACTCAACGAGGAAACAAATATATATATATATATATATATATATATATATATATATATATATATATATGGTGCCACATGACGAAGAACGAAAGTCTGGGCGTACGAAAGGCCGGATAAACAA
Organism: Hyalomma asiaticum; assembly: GCA_013339685.2. Classification (NCBI taxonomy): domain Eukaryota; kingdom Metazoa; phylum Arthropoda; class Arachnida; order Ixodida; family Ixodidae; genus Hyalomma; species Hyalomma asiaticum. The sequence continues at coordinate 235,543,756 of CM023481.1, forward strand.
GGAAACTGAAAGGCGAAAACAATAGGAGAACAACGCAAACACCGCCTAAGCCGCCGGGCAGGCTGGTCATAAGACGTCGGTATAGAAGGGGAGGGTGCGAATAAGACGACACGTGACTGGAGGGAATGCTGCCGTGCGGATATTTCTAGCGAGCGTCGCTTCTTCGTCTTTCGGTCTCCTCGACATGCAGTAATGGCCTTAGGCAAGTGCAAATACTCAGAATGCGATGGATCTCGGAAGACAAACACACGCCTGCGGTCAAGCATCAGCAGCAAAAAGGGCTGCAACTGTCTGCAAGTAAGTGCTATGAAGTGAATCGTAAAGCTGAATAACTCGCACAATAAATAGAATTTACGAATTGCGGTAATAAGCTCTGACCCCGCAAATCAGCGACATCGCTGTTATTCCGTTCACTAAATGTGGCGCCCACCAACCACGACGGCCCGTGCTAATGGCCACTAAGTACCCCCGCAGCGCAGACGACATAGTCGTGTAAGTGGACATTATTACACTTTATGCTGAATGTTGTGAGCTGGCCGAAAAATACGGGCCCGTCTACTGAATACGATGAAGGAAAAATGATGTTCGGCGGACTAGCGGTGCACACCCGATCGCCATTTCATTCCTCATCGGCGCATTAACTAGCAAGAAGGGGACGCGTGTTTTCCCAAGAACTCTCTTCTTTTCAAAACAAAAGCGTTCTATGCCGGGGTCCACCACGACCCCACCACGTCATCACCGTAACGGAAGTGACGCAGTAAAACATACATGTAAGAGCAGCAAAGAAGAACACGCAGAAAAATTTCCTTTGACGCTCTGGGAATCGACCTCACAGCCCCCCGCTCCAGTACAAAACTTGAGCGGTTTTCTACCACTGCCCAATCGGCGCGCACGCTTGGAGCAGTGCGTACGGGGTTTCTTTTCCTCGCTTCTTTTCCTCTGCCTATTCGTGCGGCTCCGAGCGCGCGCATCGAGGCGCGCTTTGGAACGTGTCTGGGACGGTGCCGCCATCCAGGAGAGCCGAACTTCCCCTCTCGCACTTTGGAAGGTCCTTGGAACGGTGTCGCCAGCCGGAAGAGGCGAAGTGAAGCGCTGCAGCTTCACTCGCCTCTCCTGGATGGCGGAACCGTTCCAGGCGCGTTCCACAGTGCGCCTCGATGCGTGCGCACTATCGAAGTTGCCCAGAGATTCTGCACAAGCTCATGTTTCCCGACGGCGCTGCCAGATGGCGTCCATATCTCACGCAGCGTAGTTCTCGGCAGAAGACTATCGTCTTTCGACGACATTTGCAGCGAAGCACGCAGATACGCGGCCAATTTATTTTCTTTCGTGAACTGACCAGGATTTCTATTCTCTGCACCAAGCAAAGCACGTAGTCTAACGTGCTAAGCAGTTCATTTTCTTTCTACCTTAACACGCATGCTCTTTCCAAGGCTGCGATCTTGAAATCACATTTAATGTATTCCCACAACCCCCTGACAGCATGTTCTCTACATACATTATTTTTTCGGCAAAAGCCTCATCTTGTAGTAATTCGCTGTTGAATTCCCACAACTCCCAATTAAACTTTGACACTTTCTTCATAGTAGCTGTGGGAATCATAATGCGTACACAGAGGCATGAACTTTAAAGGAACATATATTCTGTCAAACCTAGCCTGAGCATTGCTCTAAAATAGAGTGTATTTTGCCTGGCGCTGTGTGTCAACAATAAACATATTTATTCCAGTTCATTATCGTTAGTCATCTCACGTAAAACCTCAGCGCTCTTATTGCTTTGATTCTTATTGTTCGTCCTATCCTTAGGTCTGCACACATAATTAAAATCCCCAAGCAAAAGCACGTTTGTTTTCACATTCTAGAAAAGGGCACACCCTATAAAAACAAGCATCTCGGTCACACATCTTATTCGGAGCGTAGGTACAAACCACACGCAGAGGAATCCCGCAAAGGAGTATATCACACGAAATCGTGCGGCCACTTTTACAAGGTCACACAGATTCAATAACACCAAAGCTTTTGCGGATGAAAAGAGCACAGTCTCCAGACCTCGTAACGGTGTGACTCACGCATATGTTATATCTGTCACGAAAGACTTCAACCATTCGATCAATTATAGCTCTTTGCTTTCAATTTTGGTCCTTTGGACAGCTAACAAATCAACTTAATTTTCTAGCATAGTACGCCTTATTTGAAATTGCCGTCTACGTGCAGAAAGGCCCGTTACATTAAAAGTCGCGATACGCAGTAACTTTATCATCTTTACAACAATCTGAAGTCGTGAAAACCTCGAAATATTAACTCGTGTCTTAGCGTCAAGCACTAAAAACAGGACGATCAATAGCAGTCATGCTCATTGCATTTCTATGGCACCACACGTGTGAAAACCCGGCGGAGCGACACACACAAAATACACAGAAAAAAAGGGGGTCGGAAAAGGTGGGGGTGGCGCACATCTAGAGAACCCCCCAAATTAGCTAGCGGTGTTGAAGCCGTCTGTCGGGCCGTGTTTAAGGTAGGGCGCGTGCTTGATAGCCTGTCGTCGAGAGGTTGCGGTCTTTGTGATAGGTTCACCGCTGCTTACAAGAGCACAATTACCAGAGTGTTCGTTCTCCGCTCGTGTCCTCTCTCCAGGTCCACTGGCGTCTGTAATGTCAACATCAGTAGAAAGTTTTCGAGTCTTCTCCGCTACTGGGCGAAGAGACGCCCGTAGGGCCCTGGACATGCTTTTCCTCCTATTTCGGTGCAGCTGGTTTCTTCAGGATGAGTAGTCACAGGCTTGCGCTCTCCTCACGCCTTTCCATGACGTCTTCGCACGGAGTGTGCAAACGTACCAGCGTCGTCATTTTTCATTTGTCGCTGTGACTCGCGTGGCCTTTCCACATCAGCTGCATTCATCATGTGCTCGGACAGGGTCTCCCTCCGGGTCGAGCTTGCTACACTGTCTTAGGAACACACGCACTGGGCCTCGTCGTGGCTGTAACGACGACAGAGCCCGAAACGTGGAACCCGGCACTCGCGACACATGTGGCCGATGCCGCGGCGCCGGAGGCAGCGCGGGACTTTGCATGGCACGTGGACCGCCTGGACGAGTGCGACGTACTCAGCTACTTTCAGCTTATGAAGCAAATGGTGAATGGTAACGTTACAGAGGGAGTCGTCTAAACTTCATCCATGCAGCCTTTCAGTTTCAATTTGTCCCGTGAAACATCTGCCACCTTTCCGAAGGGTGCCAACCCGTTCGCACGTTCTCATGAGGAACACCGTGGAGTAACCACTAAAGTTTCAAGCGAGGTTTCCGTCGCCGGGTCAATGACTATGCAGCGTTCGCCCTGGACGGCAGACGCGCCTGTTGCGAGGATTTTGTTCTTTCCTTCGTGACCCGCCACGGACGTCTAGTGGCAATAGTGCTCGGCTGCTGATCCGAGGTTCGAGGGATAGAATCCCTGCCGCGGCGGCTGCATTTCAATGGAGGCGAAATGTTGAGGCCCGTGTGCTATGGGATGTCAGCACATGTTAAAGAGCCCTAGGCGGTCAAAATTTCTGGAGCCCTCCACAACGACGTCTCTCATAATCATATCTTGTTTTGGGACGTAAAAACCCCAGAAATCCTAATCATTTCATTCTTCGTCTCCAACCGTTACCGCCCACAGGTGGTTCATCAGGTAGGCCCGCCTCCGGCAGCAGAGACATCTCATCGAGGGCGTCACGAAAATGTTCCACACGATAGGGCCTTGCCTTTAGGCAACTGTAAAAAAAAAGTATTCGAAACTGATTCACCTGTGGACTGAGGCGGCAAAACAACCTGGTATTCTTCCGCCGGCTTTTAAGTGGATCGATACCGCGGCCATAGGCCGCTGTAGTAGCTACAAGGGAGCACATCTTCACATCTCCGTTCAGAAACATGACGGGAAATGGAACGTAGGCTTGCAAGCGCTGGGATAAATTCATTTAACACTAGCATAGTACTTCAAGCTATCGAAATCTGCAGCTTACTGAAGATCTTCCGCATGACATCCATAGGAGATCGATGCATCGTAACAACCTGCCGTAACATCGTAACAACTTAGGCAATTTGTTGCAAACCCGCAGTGGTAGCTTAGCGGCTAAGATGCTGCGCTGATAAGCACGATGACACGGGTTCGATTCTCAGCCTCACATTTTAGTTCCCTAGATGCAATCACAGGAGAAAGGGAAAAAGTGGGGGATACATAAAAGAAGGACCACATTACTGGGGAACCTCAGGTGCTTTTAGCCTTCAGCGCGAAGAAACACATAAGGTATGACTTGCCCACCAGTGTTTTGTTATAGTATTAAGTTGGCAAAGGAAGTCAGTTTCTCTTCGATTACATCACTAGGTCTGCGCTGAACAACCCGGCCTTCAGCAGGTCGCCTTGACTGGCATTACTATATCAAATCAGCAAGTACGCTGCGCTGGACTACCTGTGCCAATGAAACCCGTCTTTTTATGTCCTCCTCCTGTCATTTCGCTTTCGCATGTATATAGTAACGGCGCAATTCAAAATACGCTTCCTGGCCACGGTGGCCGTATTCCCATGCGGGTAAAATGCAAGGACACTCGCTTCCATATATGTTTAGGTCCATGTTCAAGGGCACCATGCGGTCAAAATTCATCCAGAGGTTCCCAGTACACTGTGCCTTATAATCATATTCTGGTTCTCGCGCGTAATACCTTATTATTGATTATTTAACTTGTCAAAACGCCGCACGCTCACACACACGCACGCACGCACACAGGGCAGAAAGAAAGAACAACAACGAACATGGGAGTCAACGATGAAGGAGAACTGCTAACTAAGGCTGTAGAAAACAAGTCGGCATGAAGTATAGGACGGCGTGGACAGCAAATGCGTTAGGTACAACAAAGCAGAGAGAATCGCCAGCCTACGACACAGTGGCCGCAGGGGAGTTGTGCCGCAGAGATGGATTGAACAGCATAGACATGTGAACAAAAGAGAGGAACAGCAGCGTAAACAATCTGCGCTTAACCCTCTTTTCTCTATTTCCTCTCTCCCTGTCTCGCCTTGCGAAGCGGAAATTCCCAAGACTCGCTTCGCCCGGGAAACGAAAATTAGTTTAGCGTTAGCTAGCGCGCTGTGCTTCGTCTGGAACGAGAGTCGTTTATACGGCTTCCAGCAGACGTGCTTTCGAAGTCTGACAATCCATTGTGGGACTTTGTTAAGCCCGGGCACACTCACTCCGGAACAGCCGTGCCACCGGCGCCCTTTCAGTGGGCCGAGCACGGTGCTGGGGGCGCTCGTTCGAAAAAGACGCGCCCGTGGTGGGTAATAACGAACGCGGAAAAAGCTGCCCAATGTGTTCGTGACGAGCAGCGACGCTCCGCTGTGGAAAGCTACGCCGCGCTGCGCGCCCCAAGCAGTGAAAAGAAGGTGATAGAACGCTTGTATACTGAGAAAGTCGGGGAAATCGCGCAGCGCTACAGACTTTTGTACCGGCTAGTAAAGATCGCTACGTAAAGTCAACGAACAATGGAAGATGCTGTAGAATACTACTCACTTTTCTTTTTTTTTTAGCGATATATTTTAATATATCGCGCGACACGAAAAGAAATGCCACTTACTTACGAGGTAAGTTAAAATACGATAAAATACGAAGACTGCGAAACGCTTCTGAGTTGTGAATGCGAGGACACTGATGCCGAACCGAACGGCGAAGCGCGGTCTTTCGAGTTTCCGCAGTCCAATGGTGACAGAAAACACGGGTGGCGCCGCCGCCTTGTAGTTCGAGCACTAAAACGCTTGGCGTCAGAGATATTTGACGGCGTGCGCTAAGGCTTAAATAACTATTTATCGGCAAGAAAGACCTACATTTTGTTCCAAGGAAGCCAGAGACTAAACTCAGGGAATTGCAGAACATTTGACGGAGCGAATTAGGCTAGAATACGAGAAAAGAAAATTGCCTTCTGACGTCATTACGTTCTGAAGAAACGGGTGAATTTCTAAACTAAAACTTTGACATTCATGTTTCTCTTTTAATATTGAACACAATATGTTGAAATGAACGACATTTGAGTTCTCTAAATGTAAGTTGTCATTATAAACTACTTCATCTTCTCACTTTATTGTCCCTTTAACTTAATTAGGCTTGCCAACTTAATCATACTCGACCTAATTAAGCTAAGTCTAGTCACACCTGGCTTAAATATTTTTAGTGTAATTAGGTCTGTTAAAATTATTCTTGACTTATTTAATATCCCTTATTGTGTTTACATTATTTACTAGCATAATTAGGCTTCACTTAATTAGTCACACCTTTATTAGGCTTGGCATGACTATTCGTTGTTCAATTAGTCTACCTTAATAATACTTTCCTTAGCTTAATTAACCGCAACTATGCTTCGCTTATTTGGCTATACTTAGCTGAGCATGCTTGCTATGGCGACGGGCGGCTCGGCGAGTATTCTGCGGATGTAGACCGCCGCAACGAACAGCTTAAAACAGCTTGGCTGTTAAAATGTGCACTCTTTTCCGTCATACTAACGGCGTCACAATAACTCTCAAATTATATTAAAGGCCGGGCTACCACGTCATGCATGATCATCGGGTAATACAATACTTATTCCTTTTCTTGAACAGTTTGTGTCCATGTGCCAGAGTTGACTTGGCGGATGCTTTCTCAGTAGTGGCACGAATAATGTATACAATGAGAGGACGTCTTAAGCAATATGAAGTCTCGTCACGCAACCGGTAAGTAACAGTCAAGCGATTATATCCCAATGAACAAGTAAGTCGTTACACAAGTGCACGTGCCATATTACTTTTGTCTACCACTGGCAAATATTTGTGTGAGCTCATGTCAGCTTATCTGTGTTGCCACAAAATAACCACGTATCGCGAGACATCACTACTGCATAGCATTCACACGTTGACGGTTCCAGAGTAATACGTCGTTTTACTTCGTCGTATGCTCTGAATACAAGGCAGCAGCTAAGTTGAAATAGTTGTGAAGGATAGGGTGTGTGACAATGACATGGCACGCTCTCGACACACATGCTCACTGATCCTAACAAATAGGGAAGACTGCAGCGAAGAGCCGAACACTTTCGTGTACTTGGATAACAACACATGCAAGCATTTAACACTACTACAGCACAAGGAATGAACATCCTGAAAAGTTTGCATTACGCACGCGCACATGTAAACGCGCAGTGGCTGGAAAACAACGCAAGGAGCCATTCACACTTGGAAGCTTCGTCCATGCGCCGCTAGGCGCCGACTCTGTTCGATCTCGAGGCCAACAGGGGCTTTTTCTTTTTTCCGAAGGAGCGTGAACTGCTGGTGTTACCATGCAGACGTCCTGTCTTCGATTCTCGCTCCAGCTCAGCTAGCGTTCTTGCGATAATAGCCTAAAGGGGTCGAAGGAATCGTAAAGTATGTTGCAGCTAACGCGGTCTGATCTGGTTGCGAGAAATGTCAACTACGTGCCAAGAAGAACTGCTTCATTTTAACCAGAGAGGACACTTGAGGAGGCTTTGTTTCCGTACCCCTCTTGCGCGTATTCAATATGCCGAGCTTTGCGCTAACCAATAACATTTCACCTCGAGCTAGAATATCTTTGCTGTCAAAAAATGATGCCACGGTGTCAAATTATGCTCGGTTGCTTGGAGCTCGCGAGCGAAAGCCGCAAAGCTGAACAGTTCACCAAGACTTGAACAGAGACTTCCCAGGTGCTTGGAGGTTTTATTACAGTCCAGGAAAAACGCTATTGTGCTTGAACAAAAGCGGCTATACCAGCATCATGCAGTTCCCAGTTGGAGCGAAGCGAAGACTCTGCGATCGTGCAACCACAATGTCTGACGCGCAGAACACGAGCAATACTTCACGAAGTACACGGCAACTGCCGTCACAAAGGCAGGCACAGCGCCGACCAACGGTGCGGTCGCTTATCGACAAAACAGGAATCTATCAGTCGGTCACCGAGATACACTGACCAGGCGGACATAGGAGGCGCAGACGACGATGAGGTGAAAGATGGAGCACGACGCGGGGAGAAGCGAGTGAGTGGAGAAGCGGGTGAGCGAGCGAGGTAAACATGCCGCGCGCGTCGTGGTTGCCCCCTCATACATGAGGATACGGCGTATGTGCTTAGGACTTCCATGTCGCTCCCTTGCCGGCCCTTTGTCTCGTCCACACGGGGCCTGGCGCGCTGCTGCGGTTCGTGCAGTGAAGAATTATTCATGAGCGTCCAGCGAGGCCTGCCGCGCGGCCGAGACGAAGACACGGAGACGGCGGTCGAGGCTTGCGATGGCCACTGGCGGGGAACACAAAGAGAAGGGAACGCCGCAGTGGGGAATATTCTTGGCGGCCAAGGAGCGACGGCGAGCGAAGGGGGAGCATGAAAGAGGAAGGCGCTCGCTGCTTCGAAAAGGATGCAACAGTCGATGTTGATGCTGCAAGGTCGTCAAAAACGAGGGAAAAGCGGACAGCCAAAAGTAAGGAACACAACGAAGGACGACTTCCGGAAGTGAAAGACATTGACTTTTTCGCTTCCTTTCTGCAGACCCACGGCGTTCTGGCACACTGAGTGTAGATGATGATGAATTAAGGGAGAGTGGAGCGAAATTGCTAGGAAAGACGAAAGTGCCTTTTATCTAGCCAGAAGGACGGTTCCAAGCGACTCAACTTCGCGGACACTGCAATCTTTGTCGGTCTTGATTTCGGCTACAAACAAAAAATGAACGAAGCAGCAAAAACAGACTCTCCAGCTATCTTAAAGACTCAGCTTGAAAGTAATTTCGAGAAAGTAAGCGACTGGTACGCGATCAAAGCGCCGAGGCCATCAGCAAGAAAAACTGATTTCTCGCTCTTGATGTCGACGGCTTGTGCCACCACTAAGAACCTCAAATTACCTTTGCACCCTCAAGTCTACGTTAATGCATTGGATGGAAAATATCTGGAGGCGAGAAACTGAAAACACAACGTACCGTGACTGAATGAATAGATGGAGTCTCATGAACCAGCTTGCGATATGTAATGCTCTTTCGGTTTGCTTACATTATCTGACGGCTTGCTGGTAGAAATGGTAGAACTGAAGGGTGCAACTTCATCCCGTGACAGTTAAAAGTGTGGTATCGTTTAAAGGAACCCAAAGTGCGGTATCGCGTGATCAGTCTTAGATTTTTTAAAATGTGGTTGATCCCGGTGTCGAATCTGTATAACACGAAAGTGAAACCTGTCTTCGTGAAGTTGTGGAATGCATAAACGGCAATCTGGCGAATCGAGGGGCGGGAGATGGCTTGGGTACTGTGTACATTTGAACACATTAAATCTAGACATCAGCGGCACCTCGACACGGCACGGGGATTCTCGACGGTTGTACACGAGAGAAAGTTCTCGAGCGACTTACATTGCTCTGGAAAAACTGAACTGCACTCGCCAGAGCCCTGCGCAAGCCTGCCATAAACGAGAATCGTCCGCAAATGGTGACGCCTTCAAAGAGAAACCGAACGGGTTGTCAGCGGATCGTTCTGTGAAAACGCCGCCCACTGGAACGAAAGAAAAATCATTTGCTTGTCTACGGCCGTCTTGGCGATCCTGGAGCAGTGCGCGTCCCAACTCAACACACCTGGCCACGCAAGACAATTTTGTAGCGGCCGAGTTCGTACTTTGCTCCTGGAACGCGCCGTCACGACGCCGCCACGGCTCTAGCTTCTTCAGCGGTCGAGGCGGTCGAGGCGCAAACATTACCGAAGCGCTGACTGCCGGCGCGAATCAGCACGATAATCTGCTTCGCTCTATCTATCGTTTCTAGATGGCGGTACCACCGCACCGAACCTAAGCGAATCAAGAGTGCAGTATAAGGGAGGCGATGTTAATTTACGAGTAATTTTGCTTGTTAAACACCATAGTTCACTCTACTAAACACCGCTGTTTTAACTGGACGACAATTAAATGTAACTTCTAAAGCGCTATCGTCAACATATAAGGGCCCATCTGTTCCCTGTATGAGCAGCGTTACCGTGGTGTGTCGGTAGAGCCCCCAGCTCCTAGCTTCCATCAAATCCTGGTTGAAGGTGTGTTCGAGTCCAGCTGGGTGGAACTTTTTCAGTGTGAACGCCAGTTCATTTATTCAAAGAACCACTTCCGTTACAGGAAGTGCGTCACTGACTTCTTGGTGGACCCGGCATGAAACTTGCGTGTTAAGAAAAGGGAACATTTAGCCTGCATTGAAAAAAAAAAAAAAGGCGACTGTTGCATGAGAGCTTCACTGACTGGCTGTAACGTTGCGAGCTTTCCGACAGATATTTATACCTTGCTCGACTTATTTTTGATGATTGATTTAAGGGGTTTCACAACACAAAACCACGATGGGATCATGAGAGACACTGTAGTGGAGGGCTCCGGAAATTTCGACTACCTGCGGTTCTTTAACGTGCACTGACATCACACAGCACGCGGGAGTATTGCGTTTCCATCGAAATTCAGCCCGGGCAGCTGGGATTCGATCCTGCGACCTTCGGATCAGCAGCCGAGCGCCACAGCCGCTACACCACCGTGGCGGGCGCGAACTAAGTGAGCTTTAGTGCATATGGCTTGTGAAATAAATTATTTCTATACCCTTATCGTTTCTCTCTTTTATTTTTGCTCTCACTGCCGTATACATGCGCACGGTGAAAAGGGGGGGGGGGGGGGGGTCCTTGGGAATTCGTAGAGAATAAGCAGTGTTTCTTGAGGCCAAGCTGTCGACAACCCATGTACTATATACGAAGTACTATATACTATATACGAAGTTGTATCTACAAACAACCACCATGTGTTCAACGCTGCTGCGTCCTCTATTTTGCCACATTACTTGTCGTTGTTTGTGCAAGCTGATCACTTAACGCGCTTATTTATTTCTGCAGTAATAATTTTTTTAGTGTTGTATTCATTTTTAGTGTTCTTTTTCTGCAACATTTCGAGTAGTTTTTACGTTCAGCTACCAGGTTTTTCTACTGCTGCCACGTTAATGTTTTGTTTTTCTTTTGTACTTATTTCTTATGAACGCGTGTTCTCGTTTGTACAGAGTTCCAACATTTCTTACTTTCGTTTGTACTTTGAATTGTATTATGTACCCCACCCCTTATGTAACACCCCTATAAACGGGGCCTTTAAGGAAAATAAACTGAACTGAACTGAACTGAATAGAAATAGGAAACTGGAGGGATGCGGATCCTGGTACTGAATTCAGAAGACACCCCTAGGAAACACGTCGTGGAATCTCACTAGGCAAAGCGTCGCACTGCTGAACTCTAGGACCCGAGTTTAAATTCCCGGCCACGGTGGCTGCATTTGGATGGAGACGAAGCGCGCAAAGCCCTGTGTGCCTAGGAGCTTGCTCGTCAAAGCACCTCAGTTGGTCGAAACTGATCCAGAGTCCTCCGTTTCGGCGTGCCTCAGAATCCCATCGTGGTCTCGGCGCTTAAGCCCAATAAATCATTATTCATATAAGAGTACTTTCCCATCGGTCGGCCTTCAGGAAACTATCAATAAAGTTTGCCATCACTAAGATGGCTATCAGTGTAGTGGCGAGCCTTTTAATCTTGGCTGATCGGCAAATTCTGTTCTTAAGAGAAATGTTATGGTGGTGGTTGCAGTGGTGTCGCAGCAAACGGGAACAGCCTGTCATAAGTAGCCAGCAATTGCTCCATCTCAGAGTCCTGCAAGTCGTATCACGCGTGTGTCACTATGTGTTGCTCAGTCCTGTGGCTCGCAGAAAGACAAACAGTGGTGTTTGCACTGTTTTTTTCTGAATGCCACGCGCCCTTCGAGGAAAACGATGTCTTCAAACGTCCAGTGCGTCAAGCGACTCTTTTGAAGGCTGTGGGCGATCGCGGGTGTAGCCAATTGTAGTGGTCAGTGTGGCCTATATCACCGCAGAAGGCGGTGATATAGGCCACACTGAACTTCGGTTTTTCTGAACCGCTTTTGACCTCTCAGGCGCTCCTAACAAGCACTGTCTCGTTCCCTTGCCCTTGGTGGCTGTGTGCGCCACGAGCTTCTCTGACCGTCTGTATTCGTTCAGAATATTCTCCAAATACCTTTTGGACAGTGTTGAATTCTATAACCATACGAGCTCTGGCATTCAAACTTTTTTAAAAATGCGAACTCTACCTCGCATCACCTTTTCCACATGAGCGGTTCCAAGGATATGTTGGCATCTTGAGTTTGCATTCGTAAGCAAGATGTTCTGTATACATGTTACGTATCCAGAAGAAAAAGAAACCTTGCTCATAGAAAACTACGAGGGGTTTAGAGCTGAAAGGTGTCTGAGCTTACACCCCATCCTAAGTTTGTGAACACTGAATACATGAAACCGAGTTCATATATATGACATCTAACTTACGCAGGACGCAACGTTTATTTACGCTTCTACCGCCTCGTTTAAGGGAATGTCTTGCGCTGCTGAGCACGACATCGTGCGATACATCGGCCCAATTTTGATGAGGGTGGAAGGTCAGAACCGATGCAAGCTTCTAGTTTTCCCATCCATAATGCATGGGTTATTATCTCTGAAAAGACCGCCTGGTCGTTCATAGGAGGGCGATTTAAAGGTGCTATTGAGCAATTCGTTCAAAACCGTAAATGCAAATCTTATGTAGGCATGTTCATACCTTCGGAAACAGCCAGAAATCCCACATTTCCACATTGTTTTCGTGAAGAACTAAAAAAAAAAAAAAAGATGTGGGCATCTTCCACCATTGGTGCAAGGCTGGACGAAGAGCGAAGCTCGTGGCCGACCTAGCTTCTTGTGGCTTCTACAATCTCGACTACCAAGCGAAAGAAACGCGCCCAACGGAATGGCGTCGGCAGCGTTATATTTACAAATCTAATTAGAGCATTTATTGCTACGGTCACACTGAAGACGTCGCAGCAGTCACGACTTTCAAGAGCCTGTTCCTGGTCTTCGTCTCTATTTCTGTTTGTGTTTCGTGCGTGGTTCAATGTTCTTCATAATATATGCTATACGCTGTTCATTTACGGCTACGCCCAGGAGCGTTCTCGTCTGCATCGACGTCCAAAAATACTTATTGCTACATTTTTTTATATATGTTCCAATACGTGGCTTTCGCTGCTAGAGTGTGCCCCAGCAGTCTGGGAGAGAATGTGCGAACGCACTTTTAGACTTATTGGAGCACTCTTTTAGAATAAATTTGGACTGAATTTCAACGTGCCATTTTCCGTTCTCAAAGCCTCAGTCAAGCGCGTACAGATATACGCTAAATTGTCTCCCCTAAGCCGTCGATGCATTAATGTAGAACCTTAGTTCCTTTATAAGTTAGCTCATGCATTAGACTTCACTCAAAGCCTTCGATAACATCCAAAGTTGACTGCAACAAAAACAAAGCAGGCATAACTGCGCATAGCCTTTTTTTAGACGGTCACGCTGCAGTAGTCCCTGTCCAATATATGCCTGGACATCAAAAAGTAAAAAAAAACAACGAATTATTATTATTATTATTATTATTATTATTATTATTATTATTATTATTATTATTATTTACGGGCAAACTTCAGTTTGTTAGCGAGTTTTCCTAACTCTGCAAAACGTCGTATGGTCTAAGCAGCATGTACTTTAGCTGCAACGTTCGCGTGGGTGGAAAAACTGCAAAATTCGGGCTCTCGAGGTCACAGAGTAAACAAAGATTGGCCATGCGCAATATGCCGCCTCATAAGGGAAACGCTCTCTGCAGAGAACGCACGCAAGACAACAACAACAACAACAAAAGGTAAAGATAAAGATAGAAAAAAAAACAATGCAGGTACATGAGTACGCAAAGCAAGAACGGGAAGAGGTTGGAAAAGCACGGGCGCACGCGCCGCATCGAGGAGAGCGCTTTTATTTGCCCGCTGCGCCGCAACGCTGCGAGTCAAGCGCGCTCGACTTTTCTCGCACCACGACTGTTTGCTTGCACGGAGAATATTCGCACAAACATTTCCCTCGTTAGAACCGCTCGCCAAGGACTTGGCGCGACTGTTTTGAACGCGCAGCCGTCTGAATTTTGCAGAGTTTGTTCCAGGTTATCCCGAGAGAAACGAAAGACAAGAAAAAAGGGACATAAAATAAAGGGAAATGGAAGCCTTGGCAGCACGAGCGCGCGACCAGATGCGTGCGTTCCTGGATCATCCGGCGCCGCCACTACGCTCACGTCCGTAGCTACGCGTAACGGAAATGGTGCTGGCACCTGCGCGACGACCGCCAGAAGCGTGCGCGGAATGGGAGCGCTTTCCATTTCCCTGCGCATCTGAATCAACCGAGGACAGAGAAACCGGAGACGCGGAACAGGTGACTTCCTTTCTTTCGCGTGTTAAAGACGTCGCCGACATCGGTATAACACAGAGTGCAGCACAGGCGAATTTGCTTATTCGTTCTCGCTTTCGACCCATTGTGCGTCATTCGTTCTTTCTCTGGCTTCCTTCCGTTCCGCAGTCTCCTATTCTCATCTTTTCCGTCGCGCTGTAAAAGGTGCGACGTGCGCTCCTGACGCGAGAATGCGAAAGTCGTACTTACGAACGCGAAAAAAAAAAAAAACAAGAAAGAAAAACTGCGGTCGCATGTGAGATGTGGTGCAAAGAAAAAAAAACAAGGACAACGATCTGCCCATGCAAAAGCAGGAGAGATCAGTTATCTAACAACACGGTTGTAAATATTTCACAAGTAACGCGACTGCAGGAGAAACGATGGCAGTCACGAAAACGAAACGACGAAAAGGAATTACGTGGGGGAAAAAGAAGAGGTGGACCCGAGAGCAGGAGGAGCTGCAAAAAACAGAGAGAGAAAGAGAGACAGAAAGAGAAAGGAAGAGGAGAAAGTGAGTACTCGGTGTGCGGAAGAGGAAGCAAGGAAGCAAGCTGTGAATAATGAGGCAGAAAACACGTCACGGCCACGGGCACAATAGGGAATCGAAGGGAAGAAAACACTGGGAAACCGTCGAGCGGAAATGCATTGAGGAGGAGGAGTGCACTTTCCACTGCGACACCTGTTCGGTAGGAACGATAGGAGAAGAAATAAAGGAGCGCCATGGGGAACCACCACTCTGGCGGTGCCCTAGATGTGCGCGTGCTGAGCAGAGATAAAGCAGTCGAAGATGTACAAAGGCTCGCGACGACGAGGTACGTGCGAAGTAACCGATATAAAATACGCACCCAACAGAAAAGCAGTTTCGGAGCGGTGAAGTTGGCATCTGGGTGGGATTGAAGGAGTCGCTCCTCGGGGGTAATAAAAGTTGGAACAAGGAGCCGGCGGTTCACGGCGCAGAGAGAAAGGTGAAGGAGGGAACATGGAGATTGGAGAGCACGCAACGAGAAAGTTGATAACACGACATGGCAGCGAAGAAATACGCCTGAAGTTTAGTTCAGAAGCGGCGCCGCGGACGATAAATGAATCGTCGGAGACAGACGAAAGCGACGTCCTCTGGGAGATGATCGCAACACGAGGCACCATGCTGGTACCAGTATTGAGTAGGACAATGAAAAGAGACAGTTGGGACTAAGGTATTCACTAAGAGCCGCAACTCTGACGGCAGGTGAAAATAAAGAAACGCCTGCCGCGCTGTGTGTGATCACGTAGAACGAGACGAAGCGTGAAAATAGAATCGGGTATCAGCTTTCGGGACGATACTACTGGACGCCAGCGGGTGAGTATAAATTAAAACAGTTTTTTCCCGTCTGTTCGCATTTACATGCGATGAAACAGAGAGAGATGAAAATCCGAGAGGTTAGCGAGTACTCAGCCGCAGCGATAGAGAAGTGGTACGGAGGGTCCTTCTCTAAAACGGCACGTACTAGGTTGGATTACAAGTGTCGCCACCCATATACTGGTTTTCCTGGTGGGTAAAAAGGTACCCCGAGCGGGAGTTCAATGGTGATTGGTTGATTACTGGGGTTTAACGTCCCAAAACTACGATATGATCATGAAAGACACCGGACTCGAAGGCTCCCGAAATTTCGACCGCCTAGAGTACTTTCCTGTGCATTGATATCGCACAGTACAAGGGCCTCAACATTTCGCTTTCATCGAAATGTAGCCGCCGTTGCCGGGATTTGATACAGCGACCTTAACATTAGCAGCCGAGTGCTGTAGCTACTAGACCACCGTGAAAGGGCGGCGTTCAGTGTCAGTGGTGTGCGTAGTAAGAAGGTGGCCTCTCCATTCTGCTCTTTTCTAACCTCAAGCCACAATCAGTTGCGGACTATTGACCTTCTATTCTGCACTGGCGTACACAAATAGGGGGCTGCAAAGAGGACGGAGAGAGGGAGAGAGAAGAAATAGCTGAGACATTTCACTCAGCAAGGCGGGTCAAGTGCTAACCTGGCCCGCCTTGCTGAATGTTACACCTTTGTGCATCGCGCGTGTAATGTTTTAAAGACGCTTTGATTGTGTGTATATGTTTGGCAATTTTGAGAAAGTGGGCGTTAAGAGGCACCGACGAAAAAAAAAAAAACAAATCGTCCTCGCGCTATATTGGGCCCAATGCCCAGAATACACGAAGCGAATTTGCACGTTGAACATCGTGCTTCAGGAAGAGAAGCGAAGGAAAGATGCGGAATATTAGCAGTTACGGGAAACAGGTTGCTGCCGTCGCTCACGAAGTGCATACATCTTAATACATACTCAATGCAAAACGTATGCTTTTATATGACGTACATGAAACTCCTAATGGTTGTTCCTAATGGCTCTAAAGAAAAAGTAAACCGACATGAATTCCAATCTTACGCGTTCCGCGCGGAAGGGCCAGGCGATCACTGCACTACAAAACAACAGAAAGCTAGCTCGGGCATCCACATAATAAAGAACTGAACATGTTGTCGGGCACGTTGCAACATTGGGCAAAATTTTTACTCGTCAAGCTACCGCTGCGCTGTCATTTGAGGTGGACTATGCACAAGAATCCCTCGTCTTTGCAATATAGCGAGTCTGCGATCACAGTTGGAAGCAAGCTCCATTCTTTGCAAAAACGTCTTGGTAACATCGGAAATCTGAAAGTACGATATAAATCGCCTGAATGCCTGATTAGAGATGCCACCGCGTGACGCCCGCTTTCCTGTTACATGAGAAATGCTCACGCTGCGTACGTAGCAAGGTCGTCTCTCTTATACCAACGAGAAATCAGTATAACGTACCGTGCTCGCCTTGAAGCTTCCGCGCCCCATCAGAAAGCGCGACGTTTTATTTTTCTTTATTTTCAAAACTACATTCACATATATTTGCGCCGATCAAACATGAAATGGCACTTTCTCAAACAAGAGTCAATAGGCGCCATGTACGACGTGAGTACTTCAATCAATCAATCAATAATCAATCAATCAATCAATCAGTTTTATTGTGTAACATACATATAATGGCTGGTTATTATTATACAGGTAGGACCCCAGAGCCCAGTGAAAGGCAGTTGCAGGGGTCCGTTTTTTAACAGTAGTAGGTACTGCTGAGCTACAAAGCAATATAAGTACATACAAGTGCAATGAAATACAATAAACACAATATAGATACATAGAAATACATAAATACATATAACCACAAAGAAATCGAAATAATATATATTAATTCAAGTATTACTGCTGTGAGTTTTGCAGGTGATCGCGAACACACTGTTTATACAAATGAAATGATGTGGATGCTGCGATGGTACAATTAAGGTAAAGTATTCCAGAGTTTTGATGCAATATAAGAAAATGAATGTGATCCGTAGTTAGTCCTTATGCGGGGTATGCATAATGGTTTACTTAAAGTAGAACGTAAGGAATATGTGGGCGTTTGATATGTTAATGCTATTGACGGACATTGAACAGCGTTATGCAAAAGTTTGTAGACAAGTAGTAATACACGATAATTGACACAAACTGCGATGGGTTGTATGTTTAGTAGTCTATAAGCATATGAAGCTGAGTCTGTTTTTGGTATGGAGAGAAGGGCACGCACAGCTGTGTTCTGTGCTACTTTGAGGGGTTTCAGTGTTGTCGGTAGGTTAATCCATAAACTACTATAGCATACGTGATGTGTGAATGTATGAAAGAATGATATAATGTTAACATTGTCTTTATTGGGAAAATGTAGCGTAGCCTGTAAAGAATGGGTATTTTTCTGTGTATTTTAAGTGTTGTCTCATGCACGTGCGTGTGCCATGAAAGTTGCGCGTCCAAGTATACACCGAGAAATTTTGTATTACTAACCCTTTCTAGTACTGTGTTATTCATTTCAAGCTGATTACCTAAAGTAAGGTGGATGTTTTTTGGGGCAAAGATAATGTAATTACTCTTAGAGCTGTTGGCGAGTAGTTTGTTTGCATTAAGCCAGGATGATAATTTTTGTAAGGCTGTCGTTGCTTTGTGGTATGGGATATTTTCGTTTTTTGCTGTTATAAATATGTTAGTGTCATCTGCGTAAAGGATACAATCTTCCGATGTTATGGATGGCAGATCATTAATGTAAGCTAAGAACAAGAATGGCCCTAGAATTGAACCTTGCGGAATACCTCTATTGGTTATACATCGACATGACGACACACCGTTCATATACACATAATGCTCTCTATTATTTATATAGTTCGACAAAAGCGTTAGGGCTGTCCCGCGTATTCCGTAGTGATCTAGTTTGGTTAGTAATATGTCATGGTCAAGCATGTCAAACGCTTTCGAGAGGTCAACGAAAATACCCATTGTAAGTAATTTATTTTCTATGTTTACTTTTGTTTTTTCAACAATGTTAAGTAGTGCATGTTCTGTTGATTTTTCCTTCCTGAAGCCGTATTGCTCAGGTGCGTATAAATTGTGTTTCTGAAAAAAATTTTTCAGTCTAATATACATTGCCCTTTCAACAACTTTGGCCAATGCTGGCAATATGGCGATTGGACGATAATTTGCAACTTTCATCTTGTCGCCTTTCTTAAATACGGGAATTATTTTGGCGACTTTTAATTTCGAAGGAAACCAACCAGTTTCGAAAATATCATTGATGACATATGTTAATGGCTCAGCTAGAAGTGTAGATAAGTGTTTTATAATTTGAACCGATACGCTGTCGTCACCTATTGACTTGGTGTTATTGAGTGCAAGAATTATTTTTTTTTATTTCATCGTTCGTTGCTGGATAAAAGAAAATAGATTTCAAGTTTTTCGCGCTAGGAAGGCTACTACAAGTGCTGTTGCATGAAATTGCGTTACTAGTAGTGCCTACATTTGCAAAGTGATCACTGAAAGCATTGCTTATAGCGGTATTATCAACCATAATGTCATCACCATCAATAATTGCTGTAACATTGCTATCCATCTTTCTTTTACAAACGTAATCCTTAGATCTTGTGATGAAGCTTGGGCAAGTTGGTTTGACATTCATAAACTGATAGAGCACCAAATGAAGCAAAGAAACCGCCACGCCGGTCAACAGAAAGAAGAGAGCACTGACCTCCAACTGAATTTCCTTAGCAGATTACATGAGATTCAGTGCACGTTAAAGAATCCCAGGTGGTCGAAATTTCCGGAGCCCTCCAATACGGCGTCTCGCATAATCATGTCGTGATTTCGGGACGTTAAACCCCAGAAATAAATCTGATTACATGAAATTCTGTGCCTAGTATGGGGCAATGTCCTTCGGCGTGACGTCTGTGTATTACTGGTTGTCACTCGCATTTCATGTAACCTACGCATAACACCCAGTTAGAAGTCAGCGCTCTTTTTTTTTTCCTTTTTCCTTTTTGCCGGCTTGGCTGTTTCTTTCCTTCATTTGGGGCTGTATCAGTTTAAGGACCTTAACTCTTGTTCGTGCCGTCGGGACACTTGTCTGCCATTATAAGCAGAGAAACCGGGAGCCAAGGCAGGAAGGTGAATCCCTTCTCCGCATTGATTCGCGACGTTCGTCATCTCGCATTTGACGCTTCTGCCGAAAGTATTCGTCCGATGGAAACATCTCGCCAGCCTAAATAAGCGGCAGACGTCGACTTTTTTTTTTATTTACCCTTAATGTCTGGTGTTCGCCGACAGAAAAAGTTAGACGCTTCTGACGCTAATAGCGCTCCAAGTACTCTAATATAAGTGCAATCGAGAATAAACCTAAGGCGAAGATATATTACCATAGAAAAACGTGCACACACTTTATTAACATTTGAGAACGAATCATAAAAAGAAAGGTAAAAGCGGCCTACGGTAAAGCAATGCAGACTGTCCAGAGGAATATTTCTGTTTCAGCGTCTAAGAAAAGAAAGAAAGAAAGAAAGAAAGAAAGAAAGAAAGAAAGAAAGAAAGAAAGAAAGAAAGAAAGAAAGAAAAGGTCATTCCGTGAGGGAGTGAAACATGGAAGCCATCAGCTAACGAGAACAGCGAGCTTCGCTGGAAATGCAATTAGGATTAGGTCTGTGTGCAAATATACGGAGATCGTTACGAAGAAGGTAGGACGGCATAAATCTTAAAGGGGTCCTGAACCACCCTCCGGGCTTGGTGAAGAAACATATTCTACGGCTTGCTTACGCTGTAATGAACATCTCAGCCATATGCTGTAGTCATCCGCGAAGCGTAGCGTTCACAGGCGGAGCACAAAGCTTCCACTTCCACAGGAGCCCTCAACTCAAAAAGCGGCTTCTCCTCACGCTCCTTGTATATGCTTTGTTTCGTCATAAAGCATTTACAAGGAGCGTCGCTGCTATTGGCCGATGGCAGACACGCCCGCCGCGCCTGTGTGCGGGCCGTGCGCTCCGTAAGCGCGTGCGTGCCGTGCGTGCCGTGCGCTCGCTTTTCCTTGCGTTATGAGCACCTATACAGGCAAAATAGTTGCTAGAAATATGTAAAAATATATTTGTTAATGCGCAAGTCTAATAGATGCCATTGGAAGGCGTCCGTAAACTACCTCGGCGTGGACGCGAATGGTGAGGTGCAAAAGTCACCATAAATATAGTTTTCCAAGAAGCCAACAAACCCATGCCAGCAGCCTGTAATAAATCACAAATTATTCCCAAACTTTAATTAACAATTCATCAGTGATCGTAGATGGGTTTATTCCCTATGATACTCCAATGCGCCACCTTCTAGTACTCGTACTCAATAACATGGCTGGAGTCGAACCCAAAATATTTCTTTTATAAGGTGGATTAAAGGGCCAGGTCTGATTAGGGTGTATTTGGGTGGATTAAGACAGACTGAGGTGCACTAAGGTGGACTATGGCATATTATAGAGCGGATTATGCTAGACTTAGATTAGGGTGAATTAAGGATTACAGCAGATTAGGGTTGACTAAGGTAAATTAGTGTGGATTAAAATCATTACGTCTGTAATGTTTGGCTTAATTTGGCGTAACTTAATAGTCTGAGCTTATTGAGACCTGACTTAGTCAACTTATTGAGTCAGCACCTAATTAGTGTTACACTGATTCGGCTCGGTCTAATTAACTTAAACTTAATCACACGACTTAATAAGCTGTACTTCATTAGTCATGGGGTAAGTATGTTGGGGTTAATTAGTCCTATCTTAATTATACATGCCTAATTAGTTTAGGCGTAGTTACGCTGTGCTTTGATATATTATCTTAATTAGGTATCGCTTGATGAGTGTTACCTTAATTAGGCCTGGTTTAATCAGTGTTAGCCGAATTAGTCCTGAAATATTTAGTCTCAGCTTAATGAGGCTTGACCTTGAAGTCTTAGCATAATTTACCTTGGATTAATAAGTGCTAGCTTAGGTTTGCCTTAACTAGTAATAACCTAGCTATGCGTGGTTTAATTAGTACTAGTTTATTAAACACGGTATAATTAGAAGCTTGCTTACACAATACTTGTTCATATCAGCTAAATTAGGCTTCGCATAATTAGTCTTATCTTAATTAGATATGGCTTAATTAGTATCGTGGTTTAATTAGTGGTAAATCAATAGTATGGATCACTTAATTAGGTGTGACTTGTCATAGCTCAATTAAGCTTGATTTAGTTCAGTCTGGCTTGGTTTGGCTTAGTTGGATTAGTCCTGTCTGAACTAGGCTTCAATTAATTATTCCTAATTAGGCTCCTTTGAATTAGACTTAGTCTTACCTAACTAGTCCTAGGAATCTTAATTAGGCTTCATTGAATTAGACTTAGCCTTACCTAACTAATCCTAGGAAGCTTTGTCTTCACTACAGCGTGGCATTGTTATGCTAGCATTACATAGTTTAGCGGAGTTTTCTGCAGATTTCCCAGTTTCACCAATAGCTTAAACAGCTTCACTGTCAAAATTGAACTAGTGTATTCACACATTAAATTATTCCATCCTTCTTTCCGCATGTCAGCGCACCTTATTCTCCATTAATCTGTCGGTAGGGGTTCGAGTTGTGAAGGTCTTCCTTTCGAGTCATAGTAGTCACACCTTATGCAGGACAAGGTGGAGCAGCGTTGGCAGTTGCGCTGTTTGTCCTGACGCTGTTTGTCCTGATGCGCAATATCGACGGCAAGCAGCGCACTGACAAAGTAAGCGCGCACACCTGCGAGCCTAAACGTGAGTCACGAACAAAAACAAAGCTTCGGAGGATCGAAAAAAAAAATGCGGTGATCGCGAGGGCAGGTGACCGAGCCCAGGCGCGGAGCGAGCAGGCGGCCACAAGCGCGCTGCAGACAAACAGTCCCCGGTAGTCGCGCGCTTTTCGTCAGCCACTCTGACACGTCGCTGAAGTCTGGTGACGTAACGCGGTGGGCGGCGCACCTCCTTCGACACCGCCCTAAGGAGCTCTCTACCCTCTATTCCGCAGAGTTGAGACAGGACTGGAAAGGGAGTTTTTCCGGTCGCAATATCTTCGCTCCTAACAAATCGTTTTGAAAAATTCTTTCGGCTGTGAACTTCTGAGAGGCCTTCAATACACACCCAGCCGTTTTCAAAACCAAGCCCGAGTGGTGGTTCAGGACCCCTTTAAGTGTTGGTATAGTATACACTCCATTAGGTACCACGCCGGTGCCTAAGATTTTTTTTTTTTGTTTTTCGTGAAACATCTTGCTCGCAAATATATGATTCCCGTCTAGTTATTTTGGAACTATCACAGCTTTAGAAACAAAATTGAAAGCGTTCAGGAAGTTTAAGACTTTTTTTTAACGAAACAAAGAAAAGGAAACCGAAACCTTTTTACATGCTTACAGTACACCAGATCCCTTTGCGGCGAAATTTAAAAGCCTTTAATTTAGATATACGCTTTAACAGCTTAGGAACTATAACAAAAAAATAAGCTTATTTTAGGCGGTATTCTTGCAGGACACGATTTACTTGCTCCGAAACGAAAAAAGTTCGTCGCAAGCGATTTTTCGACTAATCCTAAGCCGGGATTTTCTCATTTGCACATAGCTTTTCGGCACCACGTATAATCTTGTGGCTTGGCACAGCGTTGCAATTATTAGGCGAAAATAAAAAGCCTATGCTTGCAAGGAAAAAAATGTGAGACCCTTAAATTCCGCCTTAAAAGTTGAAGGCGATAGCAATGCCTGGCCCCATTCCCATCCCTCTCTATTTCGCTTGCCATGCTCTTCAATCGCCCAGCCACGTAATTGCCATGACACAACTTGGTACACAGTGCGAGTTACTTGTTATTGTAATGTTTTTATTCGTGAAGTTGAGCTCGTGAATTACTGCGATGAAATGGGCAAAGTAAAAGGTGCCGATGCGCCACCAAAACTCGCCGATGAAGGAAGCACCGGTGTTCGCCTGGCGCTTGTACACAGCACAGAATCTATCACAAACGTGTCAACAGCCCCCTGGCGTGAGGGAATGTCTACACGCTCGCGAGCACAGGGGCGAGCACAGGTGACCACGTCTGTAAGCCGAAGTGCGAGGGCCACCCGACTAAATATCCTCGCATGCGGCGCGACGAAACACGGCGCCGTGGGCCCTCTGCGCCATCTCGCGGGTGATAGTCAAGCCACGCTAAAGCACCTCCGAGATGAGCGCATCAGTTACGGTAAACGGACATACCGTGTATATATAGCTTGCCGTTAGTACTCAGTCGGATAAATGCGCGTAGCGAATCGCGCCCCGGCGCGAGGGGTCGCAGTTTCGATTGCCCGGTCACGCGCTTCCCACTCAAACCGCAGGTTTTTTCTTATTTCTTTATTTCCATCAACCTCGAATTTTCGCTCACGGACAGCGCTGATTTTTCGTCTACAACCAACGACGCCGACAGCGGAATTTCTGCGAAACGAGCTCCTTAACGCTATCGCGTTAAAAACAAAACAAAACAAAACATTGTAGCGAAAGCACCGTATTTAAAGGGGCCCTGAAACACTTTGTTAACATTGCGAGATGACGGCCCCAGTCAGTCGGGGAGGCTCCTGTAAACATTTGAGCCAAATCCTGCACTGCACGCACCGGGTAACCTGCAGTTTCATATGAAATGCAGCTGGAAATCACCTGCTCTTTTTTCAACAAATTATGTC
The DNA here is from genome assembly GCA_013339685.2 of Hyalomma asiaticum. Classification (NCBI taxonomy): domain Eukaryota; kingdom Metazoa; phylum Arthropoda; class Arachnida; order Ixodida; family Ixodidae; genus Hyalomma; species Hyalomma asiaticum. Next base: position 235,568,150 of record CM023481.1, read on the forward strand.
ACCAGAAGCACCGACTATGGTCACTTGACAATTTTTGGTATTATTTAATATAGATAAACAAATTTTCTTTGCTGAACTCGAAAAGAATAAATAAAGCATTGCTGAACATATTTCATCAATCGGGAAATAAGCTAATGCTTATTCTGCCTAATATGCGAGCACATGCGCTTGAAGGCGCATTGTACGCAGTTGACGTATACTTGGGTATATTATAAAACGTCTGTTTGAACGCGGCTATCTTGTGAGTGTGTGTGCAATCGCTGTATAGATCATGGCAAACGAATTTCTATGCTCTTAACGTAGTCAGAATTGACGAGGGTACTTAGCACCAAAATGCCAGAAAGTATCCTAACACCATTGTTGACAGCAGTGACAGCGCATCTTTAATGTCATGCGCCAAAAGACAGCAAATACATTTTTCTTCTTTATACGAGGACGCCCTTAGCGGAACCAGCCCGTTTCAGCAAAAAAAAAAAAAAAAAAAAGGCTCGGGAGGCCATACGCCGACGTCGTATCTGATTCTGGAATTGGACGTGCCCCTTTAGGTGTACCCGAATGGCCTTTCCCAGTGGCGCTCTTGTAGGAGGTAATCTCAATAGGCAGAAGAACCTTAGAAGCGGAGTGTTGGTTCATGTTAAAGAATTATTTCAGCGCGAATAGATGAAGACGAAGAAGGCACACGAATGAACAGGACAGGCGCTAACTTGGAACTGATTTTACTGACGGGAAAATACCAATATTTATGTGCACGCACACCGTAGAAAATCACAAGAAACCTGTCAGAAATTGAACTTCTTTTTTAGTGATGAAATGGATGGGACATTGACACACTTGTCTCCTTCTCGAATGATAAAATAGGCCTCGATGATTTCGCGCTCCAGCCTATCATGCGCACGTTTTAGAAACGTGGTCTTCTGAAAAAGGGCGGTGCATTTTGCACTCCTCACAATGAAAAGCAAGATGACCACCTAACTTGTTAGCAACATCCAATTTGTGTTCCCGCGCACGATCATTAAAACACTTTTTGTTTGGCCAATATAACATCTTCCACAGGTTAAGGGTATCTTATACACAACCTGACTAGCTCAGAACCTATAAAAAGGAGATTTAGGAACTAAGCGCTGTCTCGCAATATATTTCTAATTTCCCGTCAATAAACTTAGTCGAAAGTCAGCGCCTGTCCTGTTCATTCGTGTGCCTTGTTCGTCTTCGTCTATTCGCACTGAAATAATTCTGTAAGCTCAATACTCGTGCGCACGCTCATATCGTGCTCGGCTTCACTAATATAAATCCGCCAGGACGAGACACACGGTTCCATACCTGATCACAGCGGACCTTATAATCTCACTGTTCACTTAACACAAAAATTCTCACACAGCGTAAGACAATGGACAAGGACGAGTGCTAACTTTCAACAACATTCATTTCAGAGAGCGTACGAACATGTTGTCCCGAAATTAAAAAAGAAAGAAGAAAAACAAAAGAAGCGAAAAACACTCAAGAGGCACACAAGTGCCATTCGCGAACACCTCACCAATCTCAAGAAATTTAACTCTTTTTTTCTTGTCCTGTGCGCTAAGTGAAAATTTTCGCGCTAAGGGAACAGTTACACATTACCAACAAGCCCAAATCCGCACTCTTAATATCACGTTCACGCTGGCGTCATGGTGCCTGTTCATATTGAGCATTCCGAATATTGGTGGTTGCGTCAGCGTCCGGAGGCTCCGGATAAAGTATCATCATCATCGTCGTCGTCGTCTTCATCATCGTCAGCCTGTCTACGCCCACTGCAGGGCAAAGGCCTCTCCCATAGATCTCCAATTATCCCTGTCCTGTGCAAACTAGGCCTAACTTACCCCGTGAACTTTCTGATCTCATCTGCCCACGTAACTTTCTGCCGCCCCCTGCTACGCTTGCCTTCTCTAGGAATCCACTCTGTTACCCTTAATGACCAACGGTTGTTTTGTCTTCGCATCACAGGGCCCGCCCACGCCCATTTCTTCTTCTTAATTTCTATTAATATGTCCTTAACACGCGTTTGTTCCCCAACACACTCCGCTCTCTTCTCGTCCTTTGAGGTTGCACCTACCATTTTCCGTTCCATCGCTCGCTGCGTCGTCCTCACAATTTAAGCTGAACCCCCTTAGCTAGCCTCCAGGTTTCTGCCCCGTAGGTGAGTGGCGGCAAGATGCAGCTGTTGTACACTTTCCTCTTCAGAGACAGTGGTAAGCTACCATTCATTATCCGACAACGCTTGCCAAATGCACTCCATCCCATTCTTATCTTCCTAATTATCTACGCCTCCTGATTCGTCCAAGGGGTCACTACATGGCCTAAGTACACATTTTCACTTACTACTTCCAATGCCTCGCCAGCTATCTCAAACCGCTGTGCTCGCCCAAGGCTATTTGAGATTACTTTAGTTTTCTGCATATTAATTTTAAGGCCCACTGTTATGCTTTGCCTGTTTAGGTCAGTAATAATGCTTTGTAATCCATCTCCCTACTCACTTAGCAAGGCAATGTCATCAGCAAATCTGAGGTTACTGAGGTATTCCCCATTTAACCCTTACCCCCACCTGTTCCCAATCCAGCCTTCTAAATACTTCTTGTAAACATGCTGTGAATAACATTGGGGAGATTGTGTCACCTTGTCGTACGCCCTGCCCTTTCTTATAGGTACCTTGCTGCTCTCCTTATGGAGGACTATGGTGGCTGTGGAGCCGTTGTAGATGTCTTCCAGTAGTCTTACGTAGTGCTCGTCTACGCCCTGATTCCACAATGCCTGCATGCATGACTGCTGAGGTATCGACCGTTAGAACCCCGTGATCAGCAAGCTCACGACTAAGGGAGCGGAATAATAATATATTTTAGTAATATATAGTAATATATTTTTAGCCGCCGTAGACCGCTCCCTTAGTCGTGAGCTTGCTGATCACGGGGTTCTAAAGGCCTTCCGGTATGTAGATGATTTTTTAATTATTATTTCCAAGCACATAACCATGACACACGCTGATTTGGTGAGCAGAATTTTAACCAGCTTTAGACAATATGGTAAAGGTTTAGTGTTCACGCACGAAATCCCGTCGAACGGATCATTGCAGTTTTTAGATATTAATCTGTCTTTTAATCCGCATCACGTCTGTTGGCGATATGCTCCAAGAGCGCAGAAAGAGCTGTTGCCTTTTGAGTCGGCGCATTCGAAGATAGTTAAGAGGGCAATTGCAAGCTCGTGTCTGGACTCAGCTCTTAACAAATCATGCCCGCATGCCATGCATGATAGCTTCGATACTCAAGTCAAGAGGTTGCTTTCCGCAGGTTTCCCCACTACGATCGTCACTGCAGTGGCTGAGAAACTTCTCGGTAAGGTAAGGAAAGAAAAGCGTGGAAGCAACACAGAGCGCATAGATAGGAAGAAGGTCACCGTTGTGCCATATATGCACAAAGTTGCACATAATATGAAGAAAGTGGCAGACAGGCATGGTGTACCAATTGTTTTTTCCGCGCCAAAAAAGCTCGCCGGCTTATGCCCAAGGGTTTGCAGGAAAGGACAACGGCGAAGCGGCTGCGGTAAAAAGCATGCGGAATCATTCCGGAAATGCGCCACAGGAGTGGTATACCAAATCCCGCTCACGTGCGGACGTTCCTACGTGGGCCAAACTGGGCGCTGCGTAAATGAACGCATAGCGGAGCATGCTGCCTCGATCACGAGGAGAGAAGGAGCGAATTTGCCAGCGCATTGTAGCTCTTGTAGGGGGTGTGAGCCCTTATTCAAACAAGCAAAAATACTAGGCAGAAGCAGGGAGAGAGTAGCGCGCGAGCTGCTGGAAGCCTTCCATATCAAGGATGCTGGCGATAACTGCGTCAGTGATACATCTGTTGCCTTATACAGAGCAGAAAGCGAATTTCTGCGCAGTTTTTTGACGTGACGTTGTATATATTGTGATTCCTCCTCACTGCCCTTCTCCTCTCTTCCCTCTCTAGTGTTGTTTGGGTCATGCATATATATGCAATGACCGATTCAATAAAAACCAGTTGATAGTTTGCGCTCTTTCCGTTTATTCTGCCTCTTATTTCCTGTGTACGTCCGTTGAATGCGCAACGACACCCAACAATTATGCACCAACTCGCCCAAGAAGAAGTTCTTCTGAAATTCTCTGCCTTTCTGCCGTCCCGGCAAAAGAGGGGGAGTTGATCAAGGACTCGTTCCACTGTGTTACACACAACCTGATGCAGCCGAGGTGAGCGTAGGGGCATTAAGTGTTTTTTTTTAATTATAGCATAGTATTTGTGGCATAAATGGAAAGGAATTTAAGTGGACGAAAAAGCACCTGCCATTGTAGGGACCTAACCTACGACCTTCGGATAAAGATATATATAAAAAAACATTTACTTTGAATTTTGCACAACGCATATAAGCACATATTTGTGAGAAAACAATTAATACGTATGCAATGGCGTATACTTTACCGGCAGAAGCGAAAGCCCATGCGTGTATGTGCGGATGCGTGCGTTCTACAAAAAGCTACCTCGCGATGCTAACGGGTAATTGTCTAGGGACAAATTTTTCAAGCCAAAATTTGTCTTCGTATTGATCACAGTAGCGCAGCGTACTTCAGTTCGACGTGGACAAATAAGAGCCCTTAGCTTTTGCCTAAAGAACCTAAATGCGAAACTCTTATTGTTTGTGTCGAAAAAAGGTCCTTCGTACGAGTCCCGTTCCCATGTATGAGTTCGAGCCCCGTTCCCATGTGTGAGTTCCGACCCCCACCCTGCCCAGCGCTGTGTGTGTCATCTTCTTTCGTCCTTGTTTCTTGCGCTGCTGTTACATTAGATATGATTCAGCAACAAGCCCAAATCTACACACTTCTTGCCCTCAGGCCAGTGATGCCTGCTAGCGATAATGACAGTGAAGCTGAGACCCTTGCCGGTTAAGTTACGATTAACGATAAAAGCACAGCTTCGCTGTTCCCAATGTTTTCACGTCGTGTAACTTGCTTGATTTTCTTTTTTTTTTATGGGGCGAAGCTCCTTAGTGCCTAATCTTGTCTTCGTCCGCGTCCATCACGCTACACAAAACCGAAACCGAAACTGAACATCTGCACAACGAAAAACGAAAACATCTGTGTAAAAACCGACTTTATGTGTACATTAATCAAGTATATGACAGCACAATACATGATACAAAGAGTCCTCAACCGAACCACAATCGTCATCATCATCATCTGTACCAGCTCGCAAGGAACGAGAACGCGCCCTCGCCCACGAGAGATAACGCCGACGCAAGCAGCGTCTGCTAGCGAGTTTCTTGATTGAAAACACCGTCTGCTCGAGCGACACAACCGTGCCCCGGATACCCCATACATATAGGCACTGGATCTTGACCTGCAATGCAGTGCCGGTGGGAGATTTCTCTTGTGCGTAGTTGAACCATAAGCATTCGCAGCGTGCACGTTAACTAAATTAATCGGGAACTCGGCACGATCTACGACGTCGGAAAGCAGGAACCTCAAAAAGATCACGAGCATGAATGACAACGCGTGTGTAAATATACACACGCGTTGTCACTCATTTAAATACGTGAGTGGGCAATGTCACGAGTGATTTACGGTAACACCGAACGATCCCCAGTGCTTCGCCCACTCGTCATGATTCACTTCGTGGAGATGCGTGGATTTTTTTCGTACGCCGACGCCAAGGGCTTCAACAACAGCGACACAAGTGAGGTAATGCGAGCTCCGCTTGAAAAAAATTTTAATTCGCTGAGTGGTGCTACTGGAACTAGCAACACAGCTCACTCATCGCCGCTCAACGTCACTGTTTCTGTTCCCTGGTTGAGTGGAGCACGATATGCCACAAAACAAACTGTCATTTTATGACGTGAAATTTCCCGTGCTACACGGCTACTTTCTAGAACGAGTTCCGAAAGCTACAACATCAAACATTATCTGCTTGGAGACCGGATGAAGGAAATAATTGCTTTAAGTTGCTGCACAAGTTCTTGTGGAGTACCGTCAGCGCTTCTTCCATTCCTTTGCATACATTAACATTTTCTTCCGTTTTTTCAGGCATTTAAGTATAATCCCCGTTATCACGCCGCGAGAGGCTCCGAGAAGGAAAGCCGAATTTGATGGAAATGCAAATCATGCTCGAGAGGACCATGAAAAAGATATATAAATAAATAAACAAGGTTAAAAAGAGAGCGCGACTGAAGACGGGCTATAAAAGCAGTAAAGAGAAAAAGTGGCGACTGGCGCTGTTTTTGAACTAAAACATACAAGTATAGGAAGAAAGCGGAAAAAAAAAATAGGCGGCAGTCGTAGATCTAAGCTGAGATGTGGCCACTATGTAAAGCGCAGAAATAACCCAAGAAGGCCGCCGATGTCTCTTTTTTTCTTTTTCTGAGTATTTTCGGTATCGAAAGTTAAGTTTACCCGCAAGCCTATAATGTGCCATTTCGCCTAAGCTAAGGCATGCACCGAAGAAATGCAGTGTGCATTGAGGCAGCTACATAAAAATGCACTTGAGTCTAATGCGGCTTCCCATCCCAGTCTAGTCTGCGTTAAGGCACACATGCACTACATATATATATATATATATATATATATATATATATATATATATATATATATATATATATATATATATATATATATATATATTGTGAGCAACTACTTTTATTCTAGGCGAGCCTCGATCTATGGCGACCAAGATGGAGAGCGAGCCAAGCAGCTGATGATGATCGATGTTGATGGGGGGAAATGTACAAGTGATGATGATGTGCAGAGATGAAGAAGAGCCAGTCGTATGTTGAGCTCACACTAATTCCCTCCCGCGATGGAAGCGGCCGCCTGGCCGCGCTGAGGAATTACGAAACTCGCCGAATATATGGTTTCAAGCGAGAAACGTGCACGATTTCTGTCCCTCGGCAACGGTGGTCAGATGGGGACGTAAGGGGCGAGACGCGGTAATTCACTGGGGATGTCTGTTCAATGACTGTGTATGGTCCAATAAAACGACTGGTTAATTTTGCACATAAGCCTGTAGCGCGCGCGGGAGTCCAAAGAAGCACCTCATCGCCAGGAGAAAAAGTCACAGCACGGTGACCAGAGTCGTAGCGGCACTTCCGTACCTCCTGGGAAATGTCGGTGTTAATACGGGCGCGGTGACGGCAGTCCGCAAGCCGAGAGAGAAATTCTTCAGAGAAAGGAGCTGCTGAGGGTATAGAAGCCGACAGGAATGACACGTCCAGAGCGAAACTTGGTGCGCGACCATAGACGAGGAAGAATGGAGAAAAGCCAGTGGTGCGTTGCGTGGCCGTATTGTAGGCAAATGTTACGAACGGGAGGATTGCATCCCAGTTCGTGTGGTCGGGGGCGATGTACATTGCGAGCATGTCCGACAGAGTACGGTGGAAACGCTCTGTCAGGCCGTTGGTCTGCGGGTGATAACTCGACGTGGTCTTGTGAATGGTGCCTGAGGCACGCAGGACTTCAGCAAGAACGGACGAGAGAAAAGCTTTGCCACGGTCACTGAGGAGAACACGCGGAGCGCCATGACGCAAAAAGATGTTGCGTAGGAAGAAATCCGCGACTTCCGCGGCAGTGCCAGTTTGCAGACAGGCTGTCTCAGCGTAGCGCGTGAGATGGTCAACGGCCGTGACAATCCAGCGGTTGCCAGTAGGGGTCTTCGGAAGAGGGCCGTACAAGTCTACGCCAACGACTTCGAAAGGCGACGCCGGGCAAGGAATAGGCTGCAAGAGGCCCGAAGGAGCAGTAGTTGGTCGCTTGCGGCTCTGGCAACGGACACAGGATGCGACGTACTTGGAAACGGCTGTGGAGAGGCCAGGCCAGGAACAGCGACTTCGGATTCTGTCGTAAGTCTTGTGGTAGCCTAGATGACCTGCAGTCGGATCATCGTGAAAAGCTGCGAGCACCTCGCGTTGTAAGGAACGAGGTACGACCGGGACCCATTTGTTACCATCGACATGATAAATGTAGCGTTGTAAAGCCCCATCGTGAAGCCTGAACTGTGTAAGTTGTCGACGGAGTCGGGCGTTGGGAGGTAAAGAAGAACCTTGGAGACGTCCTACAATGGTTCTGCAGTAGGGGTCAACACGTTGGTGAGACACAAGTACAGATGACTGTTCTGGCTTCAGCCAATCGAGCGTCGAGATGGCTGAAGCCGACGAAGGTGACGCGTGCTGTACTTTAGTATGGAGAGTCGATGGTGATTCGTCGTTCTTGGCCAAGGGGTAGCGAGAGAGAGCATCGGCATCCTGGTGTTTTTTTCCGGACCTGTAGGTTACCTCGAAGTCGTACTCCTGTAAACGAAGGACCCAGCGCCCAAGGCGACCCGATAAGTTCTTTAGCGATGAAAGCCAGCACAGAGCGTTGTGGTCGGTTACGACAGTGAAGTGACGACCGTGGAGATATGGGCGAAATTTTTGCACGGCCCATACAACAGCAAGGCACTCCATCTCGGTGATGGTGTAATTCCTCTCCGCAGGGGTCAGAGTGCGACTAGCGTAAGCGACAACTCGTTCACGAGAGCTGTTGTCACGTTGCAGGAGAATGGCACCGAGACCATGACTGCTGGCGTCTGTGTGGAGAATGGTGGGTGCGCTCGGATCAAAGTGGCATAACACCGGGTCGGACGTCAGGGCATTTTTCAAAGCCACGAAAGCACTTTGACAATCTCCAGACCAAAGGAATGGGGCTTCACGTGCAAGGAGCTGATGGAGGGGAGAAGCAAGCGTAGCAAAGTTGCGTATGAATCGCCGGAAGTAAGAAGCAAGTCCGAGAAAACTACGGAGGTCTTTTTGACACATAGGACGGGGAAACTTCAGAACGGCGGCAAGCTTCTCAGGATCCGGTCGAATTCCTTCTTTGCTGACTAAGTGCCCCAGGATCTTGATGGTCTTGCTCGCGAAAGTGCACTTTTTGGTGTTGAGCTGTAGCCCAGCGCGTGCGAGGCAGGCGAGCACTTGGTCAAGGCGTTCGAGGTGTTGCGAGAACGTGGTTGAAAACACGACTATGTCATCAAGGTAGCACAGACACGTCTTCCACTTCAATCCGCGCAAGACATTATCGATCATGCGTTCAAATGTGGCAGGCGCATTACAAAGCCCAAAAGGCATCACGTTAAACTCGTAAAGCCCATCTGGAGTGGCAAAAGCGGTTTTTTCTTTGTCAGATTCGCACATCGGTATCTGCCAATAGCCTGATCTAAGGTCAAGGCTAGAAAAATATTCGGCGCCGTGTAACGAGTCTAGTGCGTCGTCAATTCTTGGCAGAGGGTAAACATCCTTGCGTGTGATTTTGTTCAGTGCGCGGTAATCGACGCAAAAACGCACTGAACCATCTTTTTTCTGCACTAGAACAACTGGTGAGGACCAAGGACTTGAAGAGGGACGTATGATATTCCGTCGAAGCATGTCGGATACGTTCTCCTCGATGACTTTGCGCTCCGAGTGAGATACTCGATATGGACGCCGGTGAACAATAGCGGAGCCGTCAGTCTGTATACGATGAGTCGCGGCTGTGGTCATACTGAGCACGGGTGAATTTACGTCAAACAGGGAATGGTGCTTACTCAATACGTCGAGCAGATCTTGTCTCTGGGCAGGTGTAAGGTCAGCACTTATGGTTGCCGAGAATGGTGCTGAAGAGGCAGTGAGTGGAGACGACTTGGACTCGGGTGGTATGGTCGAAAGGGCAACAATCCCGATGGGATTGGTATCGACGGTACAAGTGATAGTAGACCCTCGTGGCAGCAATTGAGGTTCGGGTGTTTGATTCAGGGCGGTAAGAAATGCGCAGCCCTCAGAGAAGCGAATGAGGCCAGGAGTAATCACAATTCCTCGAGAAAGAGTACGTCCGTAGGGTGAAATAAGCACGTCGCCATCTGTAATAGTACTGCAGTTAACGCCTATAATTGCTTCTCTAGATGGCCAAAGCACGTAGTCATAGGAGGCAACGAGCCGGACTTTTTCTTCATACTGAGGAAGGGAGGAGCCGGTGGGATTCAAGTGCATAAGACGCTGACGACAATAAATAGATGCGGATGCAGAAGACAAGAAGTCCCACCCGAGAATGAGGTCATGTGTGCACTCCCGAAAAACTGCAAAAACTATGTGGTGACGTATCCCATCAATCAAGACACGAACAGTGCACTGTGCAGTTGGGCGAATGATAGCGTTGGTCGCTCCGCGCAGAGGAGGTCCACAGTATGGCGTAGTCACTTTCCGGAGGCGGCAACAAAATTCGGCACGAATAATGGAAATAGCAGCACCTGTGTCCACGAGAGCCTCTGCGCGGATACCTTCAGCAAACACTACTACCAAGTTCGACGGTCTGTCCGGAGGAATTTTTGGCTGTCCGGTGGATGCAGTTTCCCCTCCTAAAACTGCATCGGGGAGTTTTCCGAGTGGGCGTTGGTGACGTTGGAAGCAGGCCTGAGAGGCGACACTGAACGACGGCGCGGAGACGGCGACCTACGACGAGAGTTTCGAGGATTGGCGGACATATCAGTAGGGTAGGGCGGTGATGGTGAGCGGTCAAAGGAAGAGCGGTAGTAGGTCCGCTGGTAGCTCCTTGCTGGGCGAGCGCCTGTGCGTTCGTCTGGAACGTACCCTCGTTGCTCGTCGTATTGACGTCGGCGGCAAAAGCGGGAGATGTGCCCTCGATATCCGCAGTAGAAACAAGTCGGTCGAGCAGGACGTGAAGCGTTGCAATAAGGCTGTGGACGTACCGGCGGTGACAAGGAAGCCACAGGGGCACGTTCTTCTGGCATTGGAAAAGAGGCAGGGTTCGCCGGAGAGAGCGCCGCGACGTTGGCATAGGTCGGCGTCTGATGAACGCAGGAATTGTCAGAGCACGTAAGACGCGATGCTGACGCTATTTCTTCCTTGATGACGTCTCTTAACGTGGTGGACCCGGAAGGAACACTACACGCTGGAGCACATGACGAGGACTGGCCGTGAAGTTCTTCACGAACGATGTCGCGGATCAGGGTGCGCAAGTCCATGACCGAAGGGAGACGAAGGTCAGGTGTATCGGTGTATAACCTGAGCGACTGAAGTTCTTGGAGACGCTGGCAAGTGGTTATAACCTCCTGAATGCTTGCCGGGTTTTGTGAGGCGAGAGCATTAAAGGCGATGGTGTTTATGCCTTTCATAATGTGGCGTATGCGGTCTGCTTGGGACATGGAGGCGTCCACACGCTTGCACAGTGCAAGCACATCCTCGATGTACGAGGTGTACGATTCACCGTGGGCCTGAGTACGCTCACTGAGCTTTTTCTTCGCTACCTCAGCACGAACGGATGGAGCACCGAAAATTTGGCGCAGCTGTTGCGTGAACGTGGCCCAATCAGGAATGTCAGGTTCGTGGTTCCAATACCAAGTCTTGGCGACGTCGGACAAGTAAAAGGGGACGTTGCGTAACTTGTGCGAATTATCCCACCTGTTATAGTCGCTGACAAGGTCGTAGTTTTGAAGCCAGTCCTCGACGTCATCGCCTCGCAGACCAGCGAAGATTGGCGGGTCGCGCAGGCGGGTGTTGATGGCGAGTAAGGGCTGCGCAGGCTGCGGTGAGGCGCTGGGATGGGAATCGCCGTGGTTCTCTGAACCTTGCATGGCTGTAGGTGGTAGACGGCGGCCCGAGCGGAGCTCCAGTGAGAACGTGCGAGAGGTCTTCGGGAACGGAAAGCACCTTCCACCACTTGTGAGCAACTACTTTTATTCTAGGCGAGCCTCGATCTATGGCGACCAAGATGGAGAGCGAGCCAAGCAGCTGATGATGATCGATGTTGATGGGGGGAAATGTACAAGTGATGATGATGTGCAGAGATGAAGAAGAGCCAGTCGTATGTTGAGCTCACAATATATATATATATATATATATATATATATATATATATATATATATATATATATATATATATATATATATATATATATATATACTTCAAAGATGAATCCTTGGCAGCAGGTTAAGCAGGCGAACATATCAAATAGTAATCATGTTGAAAAACAGAACATTTATTTCGACGTTCCGGCCGCGAGGCCAGCCGTTTTCTAGCTTAGAATGGCAATGCTATAAGCTTGAAAAAGGCCGGTCTCGCGGCCCAAACGTCGAAATAAATGTTCTGTTTTTCAACGTGATCCCATTATATACAGTAGAACCCCGCTGTTACATTCCCGGCTGCTGCGTTTTCCTGGCTGTTACGTTGTTTTGGACCAGTCCCGGCATAGCTCCCATAGGATTCAATGCATTAGGGACCCCGCTGTTACGTCGCAGTGTGGGAACATTCCCGTATGCTACGTTGCGAATCGACACTCCAAGCGGCCACTGCCGACGGCAATATTGACTTTTCCCGTAGCTTGACTTGGCTTGACTGTATTAGCTGCACTATGGGTGACGCCCATTACGTTTCCGGCTTCCGCGAGCAAAATTATGGCACAGCTGTGCAAACTGTTTGGGACGTAATCGCGTACAGTGATTACGTTTCCATTGATGATGCGGTTGTCTCCTCCGAGGTTTTCTCTGTCGAGGAAATCATAGCCGAGTGTGACGATGTGTGCAATGAAAGCGCTAGCACTGAAATAAAATTGTGTGCCGATCACCACTTCTCTCATTTTTCCATTTTTCCTGTTTCTCGGCTCTTACGTTTATTTTCTATGGTCCCGTGAAAAACGTATGAGCGGGGTTCTAATATATATATATATATATATATATTATATATATATATATATATATATATATATATATATATATATATATATATATATATATATATATATATATATATATATATATATATATATATATATATAGAGAGAGAGAGAGAGAGAGAGAGAGAGAGATGAGTAGTAGACCCTCGGAATTGGCAGCAAAAATGCGGAAAGCGTTTATTCAACGTTTCAGCCGGAGACCGGCCTTCATCATTCATTCTGAATTGTGTACCTCAAGTATGAATTGTATGAATTGAATTGTGTACCTCTAGTATGAATTGTGTACCTCAGAATGAATTGTGTACCTCTAGTACCACTCTCTGCTTCTTCTTCCGACCAGTTTGACAGCGATCACTTCACTTCTCTCTATGCCTTGAAGAGGACCGGACCCGCGGTCGAAACTGTTGGCAATAAACGATAACTGCGAAGTCATGTCTGCTATTTCACTCCAAATACGTTTGGCCCACTGAGCACAAGTTCTCATATATATATATATATATATATATATATATATAATCCCAAAACCAGCTCTGATTATGAGAGACGCCGTAGTGGAGGGCTCCAGAAATTTCGACCACCTGGGGTTCTTTAACGTGCACTGACATCGCACAGCACACGGGCCTCAATATTTCGCCTCCATCGAAATGCAGCCGCCGCGGCCGGGATTCGATCCTGCGACCTTCGGATCAGCAGCGGAGTGCCATAACCACTAGACCACCGTGGCGGGGCTAATTATGCGTTGAATAAAGTATTACTACTGAAGGCGCGCTTGCGTTCTTACATTAGATATTGGACATTCGAAGCTGGATATTCGTATTCGATTCGCAATCGAAAAATGTGATTTCGCGTATCCCCAGTTATGATACATCTCCCTCTTCGTTCACTTTCCTGCAAGGGCTGTTCCCTGCAAGTGCAGTCCTATTTAGAAGGTTGACTTATGCAACACGGCGTGAGCAATCTAAGAACGCTACGTCAGACATATGCCTATCGTAACGAATGTTCTTTCCAATTCAGTCGGTAGTTATGAGTCATACGAATGACCTGCTTAAATAATATTGTGGTTTAGATAATCAATAATCGTGTTCAAGTGAAACTGATGTGAATGCAAACAGGGACGCGAAAGGCGAAAGACTGAAAAGGGAAAAAGCGAGGCATTGCGAATACAGGGAGTTTCGGGAACAGCCTCTAAAAAATAGGAACCTTGAACCGAGGTGTCATCAGGCGCTGCCGGAGTACTATAGCCGTGGTTGACTAAGCTGGCAAAACCAGAGGCAATAAGTGTGGCGCTAAATACACGGGAGACAACACACACGGGCGCCAACTTCCAACTGTTTATTCGCAGGTACCATCGCTGAATGTTATATAGGACGCCGAGCAAAATATTATTTTTCTGGTATACAAACACAGCTAAACTAAGTGCGAAAAAGCGTGCAAAAAAAAAAAAAAAGCTTGCAAATCTCGTCCCGCTGACGTATCGCTAACGCGCGTTCTGCTACGAAAACTTTGTACCACTAGCGCTGCCTGACTGCTCCCAAGTTACTTCTCCGTAACCTAAACTGCGGCCACTTGTGACAAGTTCGAACGAAAGGACGAAAGCGCTTCTGGCGTTCAGTCGCCCAACCGTGGCGACCTCTACTAGTTCTCACGATGAAAATGTACATCGATCCGCGTGCGCTGTCACTGCCGGCGCCCCACCTATCGGAATCGGGAACAACCCTGAGTGCGCCCTCGCGCTCTACAGGCAGCGGTATCCGAGATTCTTGCAGACCCTTGCGGCACAAAGCTTGCCCCCTTGGCAACACTGCTTACCCGTAGAGCCGCGAGATGGCGCGCGGCGTTCACTGGCCCCGCGGTGAACCGGGTGGAAGATGCGGGAAAAAAGGATACCTGGCCCGCGGGACTCGAAAGTAGTTCTGAACACTGAGATACCAGCAGGTGGCTCCTCGCATTCGTTATCCTCGTTATCCTCGCACGATTGGAAAAATAGCGCCAAAGGATACGTAAGAAGGCGCTGCGATGAGCGTGGCCCAGAGACACGGCTTTGTCAATGTTTCGCAAGGAACTAATCAAACGATGAACTGGAGTCATTAAATTTTCGGAGGAGGGTGCGGTCAGGCTTGCACGGAGCGGTGCATGAAGGCATTTGGTATTCGCACGACGTGGCCGGGGAAAACCCTGCGCCCCAGTAATAAGATGAGTGCCTGAATGCGTAGCAGCCCACCGCTAGGCGGGGCTCGAAACGATACGACGAGACAAAGGGGCTGATAGCGGGTCGAGCGAAAGAAGCAAAACGAAGGATGACGCCGCGCAGGAAAAGCTCATCGAAGTTCTATGCAGCCCATCGCTGTAAATCGAGAACCCCTTGCGAGATAAGACTGCCTGGGAAACAGGAGCGTCCTTGGCCTTTCAGAAATTGACAGGGACGGTGAGCTTTCCACATCGCGCAAGTCATTAACGTATCCGACAAGACAGCCATATATTACCCCAGCTAATGACGGAGAAAGAAACAAAAGGGGGAAGGGCTCACAAATTGACTTCGCTGCCGAAAATGAAGTGCTGCGGAACGACGGCACATTGTGCAAAATAGCGGGAAATGGTTGCTCTACCGTAACCTTCGTGAATGAGAAAATAAAACGCCTAGGGGAGAGAGAGAGAGAGAGAAAGGCTCGTGCGCGCAATTAAGGGGCACTTTGACAAGGCCTGAAGTTGCAATGAAAAAAAAAATTATCTGCTTTTTTCGATCATCCGTAGAGGAAGCGTTATCGCGCTGTATAAAGAGATTTGGAATAGGCACCTTTGCCCACGGTGCCGCTTTAAGGAACACGGTGACCTGGACTGGCAGCTTTCACCTTTCATCATTTGAATATACTTGGAACAGTAGGAGAAATCGCCATGAAATTTGTGCAGGATGGCGCATTACGATAATCTACTGCGTGGAGAATAATAAGCCCGTGAGCAGGAGGAGAGAAGACCAGTCGCTGCGGTCGCACAGTGGCTACGTCGCTCGGTTGCTGACCCGAAAGACGTCGGTTCGATCACGGCCGCGGCGGTCCCATTGCTATGGAAACGAAGTGCTAGGGCCTCGTGTAATGTGCGCTGCCTGTGAACGTTGAAGAACTAACTCCCTTAGTTGTTACAGAAATTCCCAAGGCCATTCACTACGGCATGACTCATAATCATATTGTGGTTTTGGCACAATTGTTATCAATCGGATACAAAGGAGGAAGCATCACGGTGCAACAGCAATGTTGTAGTAAAAGAGGAAGAATTTGAACAATATGTCTTGCCATACGAATTTAGCGCCAAAGATGGCAGAAATGAAATCACAGCAAATATATGAAGTAAACGATTAGCGCAACTGTAAGCTTCGTCAATGCACACCTTTGGTGCACAAAGCTGAAATAATGCATGAAAATTATAACCATGCCAACAGCGAGATTGCTGAAGCTTACCATATGCACGTAAATTCAGGCACGTGCGCTAGCCAGACCTCCATTACTCTGCGTGATGCCTAGCTGGTACCATACCACGACTGCACACATCCCATGATCCCTTTATCATGTCTGAACAAACGTTGTCCAGCTGATAGTAAGCGCTCATGTCGTCGTCTTTCTTAATGAGGGTTGCGCTGGCAATTTCATGAAATGTTCAGCTCTTTGAGCTTGCTGTTTTAATCAGAGAAGACCCATGGTTCTTGTGTGCCAGGGACAAAGCTCCAAGTTCATCTGCATCAACAACAGCCAATCGCAGTAGGTGAGACAGCAGCACGCAAAATTTATTCTGACGAACTAAGGATACACCATGCAGATATGCCCCACAAGGCATGGTTGGTACTCGCAGAAAACAACAACGACACTAAAGCCCAGCTCGCACATTTTCGTGTTATGTCTCAAAGCATGGTGTTGCTGAATCCAGTCCAACCAGAAAATGAACTCACATGAGCATTGTCCGGGTGAGCAACCTCAACATTTTGGTCAACCTTATCAGCTTCATTACAGCAATATGAAAACAAAAGTTTCGCCCACCGCAGTATTCCGTATTGTGTACCCATGATTATAGATGATCTTCGATAGAAACGAGAGCGATGAATAGTTCCGCGTCCATTACACCCTGTTCAAGTGTATATAGCGCGAATTCGGGCAAGCACTGACTGTGTGTGTGTGTGTGTGTGCGTGTGCGTGTGCGTGTGTGTGTGTGTGTGTGTGTGTGTGTGTGTGTGTGTGTGTGTGTGTGATATATAAATTAGCTGTTGCTGTGTAATTGAAGATGGAAGCCTGCTGCGTATTTGGTAATGCAAGTTACACGTCGTTTTAATTCAGCAGAATATATTTAGGGGCAACACCTACGCAAGACCTAATGAGCCCCAATGAAAACGTACGCGTGTTGCCATTTAGGTTGACATTCTCAACGACATATGCGAGAACTTATTCCTTCTTGATGCGCTAGCAAATGTGCAGCAGCGTTTTGGTCCATCCAAAACGATGTATGGCGCATAGCCGCACACACAAGGCAGGGGTATGCAGGTACGTGCAACTCGTGATGGGGTATACGCCTCTTCATCTTCTCAAGGTCACTGCTCCATGTGGGTATGTGCCACATATGATCAGGCATAGACATAGCCAAACACGGTATATTTAACAGCGGAGGTGTACTAAGTCGAGGCTGTGCCGTACGTCGAATCTCGTTGTTAGGCAGGAAGGAAAAGCAGACCTGCTCTTGCCCCCAACACACTAACCACTTCTGTGTTCGTCCCACTTTCGCCCTCAGCCCACTACTACATGACAGCTATCCCCGCCGCCACGGCTGCATTTACATAGCGCCAAATATAAGAGAGGAAGAAGTGCATGAGGCATGGTGAAGGATCATGTACGATCACGATAAATAGATGATGATGAAGGTAGCATGAACAACATAGATAATATGCCATGACATCAGTAACTTCACACCTTTGTCGGTTGCGTCGCGATTAACGATAAAAGAATAGCTTCGCTGTTCGGACGGTTTCGACGGCCTGTAAATGGCTTTAATATTTTTTTTGTATTGCGCGACTAGAAGCCGCGTTTTCCTTTTTTCCATTAAGCGAGATCGCGCAACAAGTCGCCTAAAGCTTTCGCCTTCAAATTTACCTTACTAAAACACTAACTGCTTCACTGTAGTAAGGGAGAAAAGAGAAAGAGAGAGAGAGACGGAAGATATGGGAAAGGCAGACAGCTTAAGCAGAAGAAAAATCCTGCATGGTACTCGACACTCAGATATGGGGAGGATG
The DNA here is from genome assembly GCA_013339685.2 of Hyalomma asiaticum. Classification (NCBI taxonomy): domain Eukaryota; kingdom Metazoa; phylum Arthropoda; class Arachnida; order Ixodida; family Ixodidae; genus Hyalomma; species Hyalomma asiaticum. The sequence goes on from CM023481.1 coordinate 235,586,150, forward strand.
AGTAAAAATATAACTGAGAGAAAAGCAGCGAGCACAGAAGCACAATCACAATAATAATGATGTGTCCTTCCATTTCACCGCCATCAATATACGCGGCCGTCTTGGGCGCGAATGAAACCAGCGTCCTCCACCTTAGCACTGCGGCATCTTACCTGCTAAGCTAGCACTGCCGGTAGGGATGCCGTCACAGTGAGCCGCTACTGCAGCTTAGAAGTTGTGCACCCCCCGCACACCTGATGACATTTTCCCTCGCAAGCGTGCTTCCTAGTTCGTCGCCGAGCTAGAATGTAAAGCACGCTTTACAGGCTTCCGAAACTGACAACGCCGTACACGTTGCAAGCGTCCCGTCTGCTAAATTTTCGCGTAGAAAGAAAGAAAGAAAGAAAGAAAGAAAGAAAGAAAGAAAGAAAAAAAAAGAAAGAAAGAAAGAAAGAAAGAAAGATAGAAAGAAAGAAAGAAAGAAAGAAAGAAAGAAAGAAAGAAAGAAAGAAAGAAAGAAAGAAAGAGGCACCTCTGTGAATTACACCTAGAACCGATTGTTCAGGGCAGTCTGCTTCAAGAACTGCAGCGGTTCCATGTACCACACGAACCGCATGAGGACGCGCGGTAAGTATTACTTATACATTCATGCGCTCTTCATTGGACCGACAGCTTGCAAAAATCGCATGTTCAGTCAGTCTGAAACCGGCGGAGTCTGACGAGATGTTAATGAGGCCTCAAGGCATAAGGCGGCGTCGGTGAAGGGGCGTTTATAAGTAAACAAACATGTCCGGAACGCTGGATTCGAACTCCCGGCTTCTACTGCCAAGGATCGATACTGCCTCATCAGAAGAATAGAACGCTTTTAACACCCTGACTGTTTTATAATTTTGACAAATTCTATGCCTCTACTGTCTATCTTTTTTAAAATTTATTAAATTAATCTCTTCATAAAACGTTACTGAAGCTACTACTAGTAGCGCCAGGCTAGCGAAGCAGCGAAGGTCACGTGCGCAAGGGAAGAAAGGAGCGCGCGTGCGAACGCCGCACATTGGAGATTGCAGAGAAGAAGTGCACGCGCACGCTTGGAAACCTGAACTAACGATGATGATAGCTTTGATGTCACAGACTTTATGAGCGCCGGAAATGCTTCGCATTCAAAAGCACGTTTTTGATATTGGACACTGAGTTCAAGCACGCAATAAGTTATTATTGGCAAACCTAATGGAAGCCAGCTCTTTGCTAATGACGAACAATGAAAAAGTGAGGACGACCACGTTTCGAAGCGTATTATTGTCACAAAATAGTGCCTATTTCGAAGTAAAACCCGGCGCCGAAATGCCAAAACAACAAGAAAAGCGGCGCCCGGAGGAGGCGCCCGAAGTCACGCCGTCTCTACAAAAGGCGAGAATATTGTGGAAGCTTTCTTCTCGCGGCGAGCGCGCGCGCGGGGCAGACGTAAGGAGAGAGAGGAGGCGGAGAGTACACACCGACGCTCCTCGCGCAGTGAGAGAGAGAAACAGGCGCCCCCCCAGCAAAGGAGGTCCGAGAATGGGCGAGAAGTTTCCCAACTGTGCGTGTGCTTTGAGTCACGTGGCCCCGCGAAACCTTCTAGCACCGCTTCCCAGGGCTATAAAAGCAGTCGGACACGGGCCGCAGTAGGGGAGGAGAGTAGAAGAGTTGCAAGTAAAAAGAAGAAGCAAGAAGTCGTGCGTGACTCAGTCGCCAGCTGACAAGCCACCTGCAAGCTTCGAACTGAGAAGACGCCGAGAGTCTTGGTGAATAGGACTATTTTGTGTTTTGTTCTTTGTTGCAGTGCATGAGCTTGTTCGTGCTGGTTGGCCTTGTGTAACTTTACGACCCATCTGTGTTTGAGTTTGGAAGAGCCGTGTTTGTGTACGTTTTGTGTAACTGCCTATTTGATGAGAATATATTTGTTTTGTTTGATCACCCTTGGCTCTGACTCGGTCTTTGAAGCACTGCTGGCGTTTTGCTAGTGTGCTGAAGGGGACCAAAATCTTATTGTCCAAGCTTTCGTGGGATCTTTTTCGGGGAACCTAAACCTTGGTTCTTGGAATTATGTCCGGCGATCGCGTCCCGTACCTCAGAGCACGGGTTTGGTGACAATTATACGACAGTGGTATGGAACCGTGGGTCATTATGTTCTTTTTTTTTACCGTTTTCATTTCTTGTTTTCTTAGCGTTGTTGATTGGGCAGTGTGCGCGTCGACATGGTGTCATGCATGTGAATGCGTGTCACTGACGTGCACTCGCAATGGTGTCCTCTGAGGAGCCTTCGCCAACTGATGAACTGCTATTTCCGAGTCATCGCTATCGTTTTCGGTCAAAATAAACTTCTCCGTCTGAGTCACTGTCACTCGACGAGCGGGACGACAGGGAAAGGCTTCCCTTTCACGACGTCGTACAAGCCATACAATGGCCAAGGCGTATTTTGAAAAACAAGATTTATCCCCCGGTAAAGAGTGCAACAGCGCTTAAAAAAAGTCCTTGTTAACGGTTGCCACCTTCGAAGCGACACACACATTAGTTTGCAAACAAGCCTGTATCGCATTGAAAACGCTCAACAGGAGATATCTGGAGCGGACGACCTACACTCGTGAAAAAACAGTTTGGCGACAGTACGGCAAAGAGGAGCTACGCTCGCCCGAAACGGTTGAGTGGTAAGGAATTTCATGTGTGCAAGAAGACATGTTCATGTGATTTGCTCATGTTTTCGCTCACAGTCTTAATTGAAATAGTTTGTCGGACGCCGGCGCAAGCAGTATACGACATAAACATTTTGCTGAACGCATTTTCTTTTTTTTTTCATGGAATGAGCCCGACGTGCTTCGGTTTGAACACTCATTACTGCCTATTGCTCGATCAGCCAAATTTCTTGGATGTATTACAGCCTCGTTCATTTCACCCTTACTTTTGTACGAGTACAATTTGCGGCATATGTGAATAAGAAAGCCTAAACATTTTGAGCAAGCATCCAACGCAACGTTCATGCCAGTTATCAGGTTGACGTTGTCCTTGACACATAAAAGGCTGCGCAACGCACGCACTGAGTAGAAATAAGTAGACGTCACGCTAAATGTCAGTCTGTGTGTTGCGCAGCCTGTCATGAATCAGTATTAACTCGCCCAGCGGTCAGTTCTTTTGTCCTTGATAATAACGATAACGAGGACGACTATCATCGATGTAGCTGTCGTCATTATTCTTGCCTTTGTCACCGTCACCTACGAAAACCCTATCTGGGAATATGAAAAGGATGGATGCGCAATAGTCCACAGTTACAACAAGCGTCAGTAATAGAGATAACAGCCTTCGTAAAAGCGACAGAAAGTAATAGTTTTTTTCATTCAGCTATATCAAACTTTTATCGTAGCTTCATTATTCCCCGAAACTAATCACCATTCGTTTATACGAAGGTGTAGCTCAGTAAAAACAATACACCGCAGCTTTATGAAAATAATTTTTCCTTCGCTATCACAGGTTGGAGACACTACCAGCGATCCGCAGTCAATGCCCCTCTTCTCAGTTGACAAATGAGGTGAAGCTGTTGTGTAGAACTTGACGTCAGCATTTAGGTCATTACATCTAGCGCAAGAAAATAAACGAAGGAAATATAACGATACTGCTCTTCACTAAAAGCGGTGACACCGAACAACTGTTGTTTATAGACATCACTTATCCGACAAACAGCTCCGGAATCCCAGAAGTATCTGTCAGCAACAAGCGAGATTTAACATGAGGAGAGGTGCTGCTATCGAAGACAAAACTGGCAACACTACGAGACGATCAGATCTTTATTCGTCGCAAAAATATAAACGCATTGGTTTAGAATGTACAGAACGCTGTCCCATAGCACAAGGCTGAAAGGGGACCTCCTGTCAGAGAATTACATATTGATAAGAACACAAAAACGGCAACTGAACAGCGTCGAGTAGTGGTTGACAGTTATAGAAACAGCGCAAACGTACAATAAGAATGGTAGTAAAAATCGGAACAAAACAACGTTAAGTCAATATATCATAGCTATAAATACAACGCAAATGTACCTGAGTAATAAATCTAACAAGAGCACACACAGTAATAAACCTAAATTTAAGGAAACGCAGATATGAAAATACATGTAACTTATGAGTGTAAATCCAAACTAGAAGAGAAGCTTAGGGGAAGATGGATGCTTGAATCGATGAACAAATCGCAAAATACGATTTAGAACAGGGAATGTCGCAGGAGCCAACGTTTCGACAAGCGGACTTGTCTTCGTCAGGGCGGCAACTGCCTTCTGTAGCGTTCGTTTATGTACGCATTTGCGCACTCTCCCCCGTCCTCAGAAAGAGAGAAGAGCTAGCTTGCCCCGCCATATTAGTCACGCTAACACCTGTCACCCAACTACCCCTGCACCAAACCCCCCCCACCCACCCCCCCCTTTTTTTTTGTTATTGTTCGCACGTGCTGCTCTTCTCCTCTCTTTCTGAGGACGGTGGAGAGTGTGCACAGGCGTACATAAACGAACGCCGGAGAAGGCAGTTGCCGCCCTGACGAAGACAAGTCCGCTTGTCGAAACGTTGGCTCCTGCGACATTCCCTGTTCTAAATCGTATTTTGCGATTTGTTTATGAGTGGAAAATAAGACAAACAGGTTCTTTTTTAAACGCTCCTAATGGCAATTGTTTCGTGCTGAGTGGTATTGAATGCCAGAAATGTAGAGCTGCAAAAATGGTTGTGTGTTTGCCAAAGTTAGTACGTGCATGTGGTAGTAAAAAGTTGTTATATGAGGCGAACCTAGTGGGATTAGAGTTTATGAAATGTATTTTCTAAAAAATGTTGGCAGTTAGTGCGCCGTTAAGATACTAAATACAAGAATCCCCAGTTTATACTTGAATAAATCGCGAACTGTGAGTATACTATGCTGCTGAAGAAGTGAGGACGCACTGGTGATCAGTGAACTGAATGTTAGGATGCGAATGGCTTGGTTTGGAGACGTTGAAGTGGAAGGATATGAGATGGACAGGTATTCGCCCATGTCGTGACGCAGTACGTAATATGACTGTGGATGAAGGCGTAGTATAGTTTAAGTAAAGTCGGCAAGTTAAAAAGAATGATTGTGCTTTAATTAATATTCTGACACCATGAGCTATCATCTGCCTTATATGTGAAATGTGATGAGGGTACTTGAGATAAATGAGATAGATGAGATAAACGTAGCATTTTCAAAGCACAAGCAAGATCTCAGAGAGCGCAGCAGCTATATGTCTTCTCCTTTTTTACCCTTGCGAAAGAACATAAAACCACAACACAGTGGGATGTGGAATTCAATTTACTAAAGTAACAACTAAGGACATAGCGGTTTGTCGTTAAGTGTCACTTTCCACTGGCTCTTTTACGAAGTGTTGCCAAGGTTCCCTATCTTCTACACTCTCTACGAGCTCTTACAATGTACGCATCATTCACGAAGAACACTGTATAAAAATACAGACAGAAGATCAGTAAAAAGAGAAACAGGACAGTGTATTTAGAGCTTGACAACGACGTATGAACTCTTTAGGCCCCATGAAGGAAGGTGCCTCGAACCTTTATCGATCCAGGATATTAATCTTTCCTGGCAAGAAAGAAAAAAAAGTGAATGCTTATTCGCCCGGTGGAGCAAGCATTCTCCTAGTGAAAAAAAAAAAAAAAACGGCAAGAATATCGAAACGGCGACGCAAAAATAGGAACAGTACGGCCCTGGAGCTGCGAACTATCTACACCAATACAATAGGAACTAGCGGCGTCTCTTTCGCGTACGCACCTTCAGAAGGGCCATCGAACTAATCACGGTCGACGCCTCTAAATTTGCCGAAAGCTCGTTTCACGAAGACCGCATCGCCGCTCAGCACGAGAACCCTCGTTTCACGGAGTGCCGCGGTGAAAAGAGTACGAACAAGAAAATTTTTGAAGCAAACAGCTAAAGAAATTTAATTTCGCTGTTTAATCATAGATCTCGAAAAAAGAAAGGGTTTTGCGAGTCCGGGAAATAACCCAGGCAAAGCATATAGGTGATCGAATGGCTAGCCCTGCGCCCTAACTCTAATTAAACAATACCAGAAAAAGGAGCCAGGCATGCATGTGAGAGCCTAAGTGTGATGGAGGAGACGCGGACGACAAACACCATGACAAAAAAAGTACTGGCAGGCGAGCATAATTCTTGAGCTAGGTGTCTAATAGTGGCACTCGCACTTCGGTGCGAGCCGGCGGCTTCCTCATAGGCTTTCTTTCTTTCTTTCTTTCTTTCTTTCTTTCTTTCTTTCTTTCTTTCTTTCTTTCTTTCTTTCTTTCTTTCTTTCTTTCTTTCTTTCTTTCTTTCTTTCTTTCTTTCTTTCTTTTAAATTCGAAGTACTTCTTGGCGAACTGAAGCATCTATCTAGCCATCTGTCAGGTCGCCATCGTCTCGGTGTTCTCCTGGTCGCCTCGTTCACCTGTTCTATCCAAATATTTGGGAGATAGTGTATAAATGCATTACGAACACGAATGACTAATACTCACATCATTAACATCATATACTCGTCATGTATGTCACGACAAACGATACGGCAATCGCGCGTAGTTTTCGGAACATCACATGGTGCATTGCCTCCGGGATCGGCCCACAGACCGGACGGCCGGCTCAAAGAGCTCCGCTCTTAAAACAACGAAGAAAAAACACCGGTCTTGTTCCTGCTTGTGATTGAAATGTAGAGATAACAGGCGCACACACACACACACACATTCAACTTACCAAGCGGTAGGAAAGGGAAAGGAGGAGGGGGGCATCTGACACGGACCCTCGAGGTGCCAAGTAAGCACGCTACCATTAGACTACGACGGCTCCTTCCACACGTTATATACACTAAATAAACCTGCTGCACCTGCACTTGCAACGATGGTACTTGTGTAACGTGAACTGAGCTTTTAATGTGCAGTGAGCACTATCATAGCAATACATACCAGCACAACATACATAGGTATGTCCTGCTGCCATTCGGCATGCTTTTGTATAACTTAATTTCGCTCGATCCCTTAGAAATACTTCAAGAAACGACGCTTACGGTAGCACATGATCGTACCGTATAGCGCATTTTTCTTCGACCAAACAGACGTCTGTGCTATACGGCTAACGTGAGTGCCCAAGTAACGTCGTACCACGAGCTACCATGCAGTCGCCACGGTGCCGTCGACGTTCCTAGTCAGCCCACGTTAAGCAAACTAATGAGTGGGTATTTATCTGCTTTGCACTTAGACCTTGATTCTATACCCGCAAACGCTTTGCTGAATGCCAAAAAATTCGTCATAGGCGATTTCCTCGCTAACTGCTTTGCATGATACCGATTCCCACAAATCATGGGATCTGCAGGATTTCTTTCTTTCTTTCTTTCTTTCTTTCTTTCTTTCTTTCTTTCTTTCTTTCTTTCTTTCTTTCTTTCTTTCTTTCTTCTGCTTGATAGCAAGCATATTTAAAGCAAGTACGATCCACACGTGATTTTTATTCGAACCAGAAATGCTTTAATTGTTTTCCTTTTTGTCCTGGTGGTTAACTGCCCAGTTAGTGTAAAAGACGTATGCACTGATACTATGTCTATCATATACGACTCTTAACATGTCCTTTTTTTATTCCTGGTTATTTTACAGTGTCACCTGTTATGGGCTCGTTACAATCGCCGATCTCGGCGGCGATGGGGTCCACCGCCGCTGCCGCCGGTGTCCGCAACGGCTGTCACCAGCAGTGAGAAAAAAGAACGATCCGTGCCTTACCGATTTTGATCCCAGCTAAATAGAAACAGTGCCTCACAAACGTGACATGGTTGAGCACTTTGAAGATGTGCCTCACAACAGAAGCAGTGCATCACAAACCACAAGGATGAGCACTTTGTATCATTCACTATGACTCCGTTATGGCAGGATCGGTGTTTCAGGACAGCCTAGTATGTTGTCGGCTGTGGAAGCAGAAAAGAAGTAGCAGCAAAAAGAAATGGCACCGGAAGAAAAAGAGAGGGTCGGGGGGGGGGGGGGGCAGGAACGGAAGAAGGCCGAAATAAAAAACATCAAAGCCTAACTTGCATTCTCACTGTGCTGCGTCCTCTGCTCAGGTCTGGGTGTTTTTAATTATTTTTTCCATTTCATTTCGTCCACAGTAGTCGTCTCAGGAAGTGAACCATAAGTGCTGCGTAACAACCTAAGACTGTAACTTTGTTCTCGTGCCACCAAAAACAAACAAAAAGAACAGCATGACGCCGCAAACTTCTAGCGGTTGACATTAAAGTTCACTGCTGAATCACTCATCCATACCGTGTAACTAATGTCTGAAGAATTGCGCAATTGTGTGTGACGTACCGAGTGAGATGAGTAATTAAGACAACGTTTGCGCAATTGCACTTTCGCACAAGCGCAGAAAAGGTAAAGATGCTACCAACGTAAAATATTATCTTTAGAAAATCATTAAAGGTAGAATAAGGATAAATATGAATTCATGCGATGCAATATCGCAGCATAGTGCAACTTTCCGAGCGGCTCACGCTTCTTAAACCTGTCCCGCGTAACATAGATAGATAGATAGATAGATAGATAGATAGATAGATAGATAGATAGATAGATAGATAGATAGATAGATAGATAGATAGATAGATAGATAGATAGATAGATAGATTTGAATAATTAAATAGGTCCGGCGATTTGGTCGGGGTAGGGCCACAAGCACCTCAGCCTACAGGTGACCGTCTCGGGTACTTGGACACCGGCGGCTTCCTCGGCGTGCCGCGGGCGGCCCAGAATTAATCGGCGAGCTTGTGGCTGAGCAGGGACGCATCCCATCGCGCCCCGAGGTCAGAAACTGCCATGTCTACCCCATTTCTAATAAGGCACTCATACATAGATTCTACAAGATTTTGTAGTCCTTTATATTGTTTCTGAATTGGCACGTCACGTCATTATCCAGGAGAACTCGGGTTAATGTAAACGGAATTGAAATGAGAATATTCATTTGGATATGCTCGTATTACCGCAAGAATTTCTATTCGACACACGGCCCCTGCTATCTGTATTCAGTATATTACTTTCACTAACCTGCTCAAAATCACGAGTTTGCTTGGACAAAATAATAGATCTCGATTTTGCCTTAAAGATTACCAGGTATACGCTCGCTTCCCCATCAACACGCGCGTACTGCAGGCAAAGCACGCTCTACAGGCTGCAAATGTTCAGGCTGGTGCTCACCGGTCTGACGTGATCCGTGTGCGCCACAATATATGTGTTGTCTTTCTGTTCCCGCATTTTGATTAAGGCTTTCAGGTCAGTAGCATAAACCCTGACAAGTTCTAATGGTGGCACTCCGCCTAATTACAAACGCGCGCAAACGGCTAGCCATTCTCAGGGTCGGCGCAAGAAGTAGGCACCGAGCAGCGCGTGCGAGGCAACGCGCTGTACCAACCTTGATAGTAACCAGTTTGAATCCCGACAACCGGCACATATCTCACCCAGCCATGACCCATAAATCGAGCCGCTTTTAGGGATAGCCACGGAAATAAGTTAGCAACAGGCAAATAGTTCTCCCAGCGGAATCTCACGTTCCCATTTAGTCTAATTAAATGGCCCTAAAGCCCACGCACTTGTAGGCCTCGTTCTCGCAGGTTCTCGAAAAGTATTGCCGCTTTTCGGTGACTGGCCGTTCATTGTTATCTACGCAAAGCGTCGCCAGTTATGTTTGTACTGGCATTCAAGCGGCATTCGAAAATCTGTCATATTCTTCAAACCCCGTGACTCTTTAATTTCGAACGAAACGATGCGGAAGGAAAGCTGTTTCGTAAGATAATAAGGGGAAGCGTGTCTTCATAAAACGACTAGGCAGGCAGTCGCAAGAGAGTTTGGCGCACAGGTGCGCAGTAGCTTAGAATTCTTCGGGGACTGTGCTCTCGTGGTGCTAACAAAAAAAAAAAAAAAGAAACTGCTACGAACACCTCTAAATTGTTTGTTCCACCACGACTCGCACAAATTGTATATCGCACGAGTGCCAAGTCGAAGCCGCAATCGCGCTCCTTACAGGAACCCTGCAGCTGCACTCCGCGAAGCTCGCGCACGTTCGCGTAATCTAAATGCAGTGTCATGCAACAACTTTACAGCGGCAAAACAAATAAAAGTGAGTGGAAGGGAGTAACAATAATAACAATTGCTGGGGGTTTATGTGCCAAACCCGTGATATGACTATACAGTCAACGTGACTTAAGTTCGCCAAAAAATGCTCGGCATTTAGTATACCTTTTTCAAACATTCTCGCGGTAGAACGCTCCCTATCGGGTGTTTAAGGACTTCTGGTGTATATACAGTGCCGTGACAAGTGACAGTGATGTTGATGTGTCCCTCAACTCTCTTCTCTCCTTTCCATTTTTCATTTCCATTTCTCCAGTACAGGGTAGCCAACCGGAGATCTCCTCTGGTTAACCTCCCTGTCTTTACTTTCCATTTTTCCCTCTCTATCTCTGGTGCATAAATCTTTGGTATGTATTGAACGGTGCTAGCCCCGAGCATTCAGTGCACTTTTAGCTGACTGGGGCAGACTTTAAGTAGACTGGCTCATATATCCACATATCCAATGCGGGTATGAGCCCTGGGTGATTTCGCCCTTTATTCCTTACGTGTAGCTCATACCCTCATATTTCTGGTTCATACTTGTGTATTCAATGAGGTGCGCAGGTACTTCCAATTAATTAATGTTTACTAGTTACTCTGGCCATTAAATGACTCTTTTATACACTGCAAGTTATAATCTGATGTCACATTTACCTCTGATAACATTAAAGTTGACGTGGGGGTTTTTTTTCGGCTTTGTATTTTCAGAGTATCTTTTTTTTTTTTCATCCGCAGCAACCCTACCCGGAGGCGAATCGGAGGTGTCGAGCAAGGAACGTAACGTGGCTATTTGCTAGCGCCAAAAAACATTGAAAGAGCAACAATAAAGGCCACCACGCGCAAGACAGCAGCAGTTCGTCGCGAAAGAACTAAAAGGGGGAAGTGCACTGCAATATGTCACAAAAAGGTAATATGTCTAATAAGCCCCTGCACCATGCCAAGAGCAATGGGACGTACTGCTTCTTTCATTTTTTGAGAGCGGGAGTCACATATTTTCCCTTAAACTATGGGACGAAAACACATCGCGAGAAACCCTCTACTCGACTTAGTTTAAACACTGGCCCTATTAGACACCAACGAAGGAAAATAAACATGGAAGTTTACAACACAGGACGACGAAAACACCTTCATTCTTCCGAAACACACTACCTCGTGTTCGACGAAAAAAACAATAAAGAAGGGGCGGCTATGAGGCCTGGAGGCGAGAACGAGTTTCTGTTCAACATCAACGACGCCCAGAGAGAATTTTATATACACAGCTTCCCCAGTAGAGAATGTAAAAGTTTGTCGGACCCTTAAGATTTGCCTTAAGAGGTGAACGCGATAGCGATACTTGGCCCCATTCTCATCGCGGTCTCTTCCGCTTGCCATGCTCTTCAGTCGCCTAGCCGCGTATCTTTCATGCCACCACTTGGTACTTGCGTTACTGCGTGGCCTCCCTCTTCGTCTTGCGCCATTTGACATATATGTGCCATCAAAACTCGCCGACGAAGAAAGCACCATTAGCATTGAGACCTTGGCTAGTTTGTAATGGATCGTGTTGAGGTGGGAGCAGCACTACATGAAACACGGACAAATAAGAAGACGCACCTGCGCGTCTTCTTCATTGTCAGTGTTTCGTGCAGCGCTGCTCCCACCTCAACATGAAGTAGGCAGGATGATATATGCGGGCTGGCCGAGCGCGTAGCGCATCGCGCTCAGGAGCAGTGGGTCCCATGTTCGATTCCCCGGTCGCGAAAGGTATTTTTCCATTTCTTTATTTGCATCTAACACGAATTATCGCTGAAGAACAACGCTGCCTTTTCGCTCACAACCAACGACACCGACACCGGTATTTCTGAGAAGCGCGCTATTTAACGTTATCGCGTTAAAACATAAAGTGTCGCGTCTATAGGTGCCCGATTGATATCTGCGGCACGTGGCACACAGCAGTCACAGCGTGGAAAGAAGGGTGCGGCGTGCGAGAGAAATGAAGCGCTGAGCAACGCAAACTCGCGCCCGGTCACAGCTTATAAATTGCGGCATTGGAGTGCGAGCCACGGGCGTGAGCCGAAAGTTCCAGGAGAGCGCCTCATTCGGCATGCGAGCACTGTGCGACTGCGCGGCGTGCAACGCTGACTTGCGCGTATAGTCTCTGCAGCCTAGAGTTGTTCCAGCGAATTCGCTTGCACAATCATTTAGCGGACGGAATGTTTGCATCACTCGAGGTAGCCTCGCCCCAAACTTGGCGGTGCTTTTCAACCAAGCGTGACGCAATGAAAGCGCGAGTGCTCATCGCTTCTGGTGGCGGTGATGCAGTAGGAAATGAAACAGGTATTCAAGTGCTTGTCGCACCATTGTGCAAGTAGGTGCTCTCTCGGAGTAAAACAAATAAGAGTGAGCGTAATTCACCAATGAGAAGAAGAAAAACAAGCATCATTGAAACTTTTCGGGACATGTCTAGAGCGAGAGAGAGATGAAGAGGAATGGCAGGGGGGTTAACCAGATATAAGTCTCCGGTTTGCTACCCTGCACTGGGGGAGAAGGGGGAGAGGGGTTATGAGAGGATACTAAAGTCTAGACACGCACAGAAACTAGAGCACACACACACACAAATGACGTTCTACTTAGAGGCGTTCACGAAGGCCGGTAGAAGCGCAGTAGCGCTTGCATGGCCTTCTTCTGCAACGTGAAGTCCAGACGATGCCGTAGAATTCCTTCTTCCGACAGTGGCCAGTTGTCCAGCTGGTTGAGTGCATAGTGAAGGGATTGCCTCTCTGCACTGCACTGCGAGCAGTCACATAAAATGTGCGCAATTGATTCTTCGTGACTGCAGTGGTCACAGGCTGCCGTGCCGGCCATTCCTATGCGGAACGCATAGGCATTGGTTGTTGTTGTTGTTTTGTGGGGTTTTACGTCCCAAAACCAGTTCTGATTATGAGAGACGCCGTAGTGGAGGGCTCCGGAAATTTCGACCACCTGGGGTTCTTTAACGTGCACTGACATCGCACAGCACACGGGCCTCAACATTTCGCCTCCATCGAAATGCAGCCGCCGCGGCCGGGATTCGATCCCGCGACCCTCGGATCAGCAGCCGAGTACCTTAGCCACTAGACCACCATGGCGGGGCTTATAGGCATTGGTGAACGCAACGCCAAGCCATAGTCGATGTAAAAGCGTGGCTTCTCCACGGCAAATCTTGGGTGGGACTCGAAGGCTCAACGTCGGATCAAGAGAGTACAGTCGCGAATTCGTGAAAAGTATGTCATTTTCAATTTAAATGCCTGCGCACCTACATTAAAGATAACGGGCATTCTGCACTACGCCTCTGTCGAAATACGGCCTTAATAGCCGGAAGTCGAACCCACGTATTTGAGTACATAGTTAAAAAGCTTACTCGCAACCCGCCGGGGCAGCTTAGCGGCTGGGCTGTTGGCTTGCGAAGCTCCAGTCCACGTCATCGACTCCCGGCCACGGTGGCCGCATTTCCATACGCAACACACACCCCTGTACTTAGACTTGGGCGCACGCAAAGAACCCCAGGTGGTCGAAATTACTCCGAAGCCCTCCACTACGGGTCCCGTCTCTTAATCATAACGTGGTTTTGGTACGTAAAACCCCATGCACTATTACTATTAAAACCTTATTCGCAAAGCTGCCAAGGCGGGTGAACTATGAATTGTTGATAAATATGAAATGTTATTTTAGCACATCTATATACCTCGTCCCGGCAGGTCTGCCACGTGCTCCGATCATGGTTTGATCAAGAATCCCACACATCTACTCACTTTGAAAGCCCCACTTTGAAAGTGTAAAGGCAGGTTCGCTGGCGCTTCTGATTGATAGGGTAAACTACTTAGTGGCCCTTCGTGTATAGAGTTTACATCTCTGTAGGTCCTAGGGTGGGTGTAAAACTAAAAATGATAACAGAAAGAACGATACAGACTGATGAACAATGTAAACCCACTTTTGGGCATATGAAAAAAAAAAAAATCTTTGCCCATATCGCACACAGTGCGAGCCGATGCTATGAGAAATATTCGCACGCACCACGTTATCCAGCACCGTCCTGTATTCCTCAAAACGTTGCCGGACGCATAAATGCGTAAACTTAAAGCATGTGCTGGCAAAGTATGCTTTTCATGAAAATAAATTAATAGTGGCGTTTGGCTTTGTTTATGGTTCTGTAAAAACAATCGTTTTTGTCGGTTTCAACATGAGCTCCATTTAGTCGTCTGATGTTAACACGACAAAACAACTTCAAGATGGAAGTGTCCAAAAATTCCCATACTTCAGCTGGTAAGCTGAATTCTGGGACCATAACAGCCGCCTGGTCACATGGTCGCAAGACGCATGCATGGGTGACACCTTGCTCTGGAATATATATTGTTGGCGAGTTGACAAGGACGCATATCTACAAAAATAAGGAATTTCCATTGGTTGTAAGGTCGCCAAATGCTTATAGGACGCAGTAGGTGATTGTATAACTAAGACAGTTCACTAAGCCACGACTACTTCTCTCTCTCTTCTTTTCATTTTTCTTTTCTTTTTTTTTTTTGCAGTATGGATAAATTCGAACCTATTGTTACGTCAGTAAGCGAACAACTTAATGTAAACGTCGGAGGGTTGAAGAATAACAAAACAGTAGTGATACAATTCAAAGCGTTTTTTTTTTTTTTTACGTTTCGAGAGCACCCCGTGTGCTGGCAAAGTTCCTCTATGTCTTCAAAACCTTTGCCAACCAATCATTTCACCCTAGCGCTGCAAAGTTCTAAAAAAAATTGAATTTTCACATAGTGCGTCAATTCCTCTCTCCCCAAATCGTGTGTACATAAAATAGGCGGCAGGTGTAATGCGCTGCTTACGCGTTTATTAGAAGTCTGTTATTCCATCTGTTGCAGCAGCCACAATCGCTGAACCCTTAAAGAAGTCGATCAGTTCAGAAAGCCCAGACCTGATTGCAGAAAGCAATAAGAACATGGCAAGCGACATACATATCCATTTCTTATTGCACAGGCTAGAGGATGTGTAAAGTATAGTTACGACGATAACGTGGCATTTACGGCTGCCACATAAGCTAGGAAAGATATATGCTACCGTGTTCGAGAAAGAACAAGCGGGTGAAAGACAAAAGGTGGACACACATTTGTTTTCGTGAAACACACCAAGAAATTTATAGGCTGCCGTGCTGGTATAGCATATAATGTTCCTTTGAGCTGTGGTCTCTTCTGTGCGGGGCTGAGAGGTCGTTGTATTAATCAGGCATCAACTGAGCACAAAATTCCACCAACCGAAGGATCACCGCATCATTTCCTGGCATTGTCGAGATTGTAAATGCGCGCCAAAATTCGAGGAATATGCATTTTTACAAGGACTGGGCAAGCGAGTCCGATGTTTGAGGCTTGGCTTATCATTAGTAGCGAAAGTGCATGCGTCAGTCAGCCTTCGATCAACTTGTATAAGAATTATACTCACAAGCACTTATTTCTCACGTTTACCCGCACGTCTGCCTGATTGACGGATGGCGCTGCCAATCCTGAGCATGCGCAGATAAGTTTTATGTCTACCTTTTTGCACCGTTTCGGCGCGTCATTTCCCTTGGTACTCATTATCTTTTTTGTGTTGTCTGGTTCACTTGTATGGTGTCCGTGTCTGCGCGCTCTCGGTAGTCATTATTTGTGTAGTGCACTATTTCTGTCCCCTTTTCTGGTATCCGTGCCTGGGCGCTCTAACTCGTTTCCTGCAGGTAACCTTACCCGAAGCCCTGTCATGTAACGTGGGGTGGCAACATTTGCCGCATGCAACACAGCAAGTGCTTTTCGTCCGTGTAAAACTAACAATGATAGCTAAGGTTTTAGGAGCCAAAACTACGACATGATTGTAAAAGACGCCGTAGTGGAGGGCTCCGGAAACTGACACCGCACAGCACACGGGCCTCTAGCACTTCCGCTTCTCTCTAAATGCAACCGCCGAGGTCGGGATCGAAACTGATTCTTCCGGGTCAGCAACCGAGCACCGTAACCATTCTGCCACCGCGGCTAATGCTACGACGCGAGAAAAAAAAATAAAAAAAACGACGTATGTTCATATTCTGCTTAACACATTGATCACAAGCCAGTTGCCTGTGTTCTCTTTCTCTCTCTCTCTTCTTTCGGCAGCTCACGCAGATCCCTAAAGAGCTCATCGGTAGCACCAAGCGTTCAGCGGGTCCACGTGAAGGCTGCGGCGCGCGAATTACGAGGGAAACTGAATCTACCGAAGCGGCACACAGATACACGGCCTCGCAGCTGCTTCGGGGAAAAGGGCACCGGCATCACGTTCACGCGGGCGGAAAATAAAGGGCTTCACCGGGACGGCAAGCAATAGCTGCCTCTTGCTCCGGCCTCGGCCAACAAGACCGGTGGCCGCTGATGGCAAGGCGCCGACGCAGTATCGTCGGCCACTCTTCCTTCCTCTCACACACGCGCTCATCTGGCGCTGCGACTCGAGCGGGAAACGTGCCTCCGGTTCATCGCACTGTGCAGCCGCACCACTACCTGGCAGTATAGCTGCTGCCTTGCCGTGTAAAGAGCCGCGTAGCGGCGCAGTGATACTTCGTGACACAGGCACGTATACCGTCGGAGGGAGCACTCGGGATTCGTGACACAAACTCGCTAAACTATGTACAGACGTAAATAAACAAACAGTCCCTACGCTGTGTACGCGGATCAGCGTATCACCACCCCTGTAGAATGTGCATCGCGATGTTTGTGCGGCGAAAGTGGGTGACGTTCACCACAATACGAAATTACCTATATAAACGGTCCTACGAAAAAGATTTAAAAAAAGAATCATTGAATGAGATGTAGCACGTAGCCAAAATACATCTTTATGTAGAAACTGTTATAGCTGGTATGCGTGTTTTAATCATACAACAGCAATGTAACTGCTGGAAGCAAAGCAGCCGTTTCAGACATATAGCAGGAATCGAAGAAAACCCTGATGCAGATACAGCGCAGGTTCATCGCACTTAAACGTAACTGATGGCCCTAATTAGGAGGGGAGGGCGATACACCTTGGCAGCTCTAGTTTTCATTAATTGAGCGCTTCAACAGAATTCCCATAGTTGGTGCAGTTTTACCTGCTGCTTTAAAAAAATGGAGTTATTTTTTCCCACGATGAATAGTTTTTACACAACATTGAAAACTCACTTGTTTGATTAAGGCCTAATTAGGTAATTGACCACAACGTTCACAATAACAAAACAACCCGCAGAATAAAGTGAGGAAGTAAACACTGTGCCAAGAAGCACAAGTCATTGCTTTAGGCCATTTGCAAGGAACGTTACAGACTGTTGAATGTTGTTGTTATGTGGGGTTTAACGTCCCAAAACCAGCTCTGATTATGAGAGACGCCGTAGTGAAGGGCTCCGGAAATTTCGACCACCTGGGGTTCTTTAACGTGCACTGACATCGCACAGCACACGGGCCTCAACATTTCGCCTCCATCGAAATGCAGCCGCCGCGGCCGGGATTCGATACCGCGACCCTCGGAACTCCAGCCGAGTACCATAGCCACTAGACCACCGTGGCGGGGCGAGACTGCTGAATATGACAGAAGAAATGTTCTGATACTTGAACCAAAAGTTCAAGTTAGAAAAGTTCCGCAGCACTCTACTGTAACAAAATTTACTTCTGCGACAAGCCACTTCTATTGGTCTCTCAGCAAAAAAAAAAAAAAAAAAGACGACGATAACCCCTGTAGAACAAAAGATATTGCTCCTGCACTGCAAGAAAGTGATGGATATTTTCAAAAGGACAGAAAGTTGAGCGAGTTGGTAACATTCCATAATCAAAAGAAGAGGCGTGCAGGACACGGACACAAGGAGAGCAGTGAACAACACGAACGCCGACTAACAACTGATGCACAGCACAGAGGCGAAAAAGAAAGAAGACACACAGCTTATCTGCGCATGCTCGGAATGGTAGCGCCACCTGTCAATCGGTTACACGTGCCGGTCTTCGCCATAGACAACTCCTAAGGCTTTCTATCTCCTCTCTGTTTAAGCTAATCGACGGCTGACTCACGCATGCACTTCCACTAATACTGATATGCCAGGCCTCAACCAATAAACGCGTATCTTCGTTCTTATGCCTGTACAGGATCTCGGTTTTGTCTAACTCGGGCATGCAGCTACAGACCTGGCAGTGCAAGGATAGATTGGACGGTGTCCCACCTGATAGCGACCTCCTGTGTTCAATTAATCTTTGATTAATACAACGCGCAGTTTGCCCTACATAAAAACGTCCGCAGCTAAAAGGAATCTTATAAACTACACCCATGCGACAGTCGGTGAAATTGTTCTTGGCTAGGTGCTTAACCGGACAGATATCCGTTCGCTTCTTACCTTCCATCTGCTCATTTCTTCTATGCACTGCAGCACAAACCCTTCCTAACTTATTGGGAGCCGTAAACACAACATTAACCCCATATTTACTTCCCACTTTCTTAAGCCTGTGCGAAACTGCGTGGATATACGGAATACTCACGACCTTTGTCTTGTTAATGTTACTCTCTGCTACAGCTTTTGTTCCGCTCGAAATCGACTTCTTAAGACGCTCAGCTACTGTGGCTATGGCTAGTCTAGGGTAACCTGCATCTAAGAGGCGCTCGACCTGCGCATTAAAGCTAATGGTCAAACGGTGCACGCACGACTTCGATAGGGCTGACTTTAAACAGGACAAGGCTATTCCGTTTTTTACTACTTTCGAATGCTTGGAGTCAAAGTTTAACAACGGCTTAGATGCTCTAGGGGAATACTGCCAACGCACGTGATTCTGCTCAAATGACAACGAGATATCTAAAAAATGTATTACGTTTCTCTCCGGTAGTTCTTTCGTAAACCTTAGACCATCTCCATTAAGTTTAAATTGATCGCTTACATAGGTGACGACATTAGGGTATTTCGGTATGCGGACGATTACTTGGTACTTTGCAGTAAGGATGATTTTGAATCCGTCGTCACCTATGTAAGCGATCAATTTAAACTTAATGGAGATGGTCTAAGGTTTACGAAAGAACTACCGGAGAGAAATGTAATACAATTTTTAGATATCTCGTTGTCATTTGAGCAGAATCACGTGTGTTGGCAGTATTCCCCTAGAGCATCTAAGCCGTTGTTAAACTTTGACTCCAAGCATTCGAAAGTAGTAAAAGACGGAATAGCCTTGTCCTGTTTAAAGTCAGCCCTATCGAAGTCGTGCGTGCACCGTTTGACCATTAGCTTTAATGCGCAGGTCGAGCGCCTCTTAGATGCAGGTTACCCTAGACTAGCCATAGCCGCAGTAGCTGAGCGTCTTAAGAAGTCGATTTCGAGCGGAACAAAAGCTGTAGCAGAGAGTAACATTAACAAGACAAAGGTCGTGAGTATTCCGTATATCCACGCAGTTTCGCACAGGCTTAAGAAAGTGGGAAGTAAATATGGGGTTAATGTTGTGTTTACGGCTCCCAATAAGTTAGGAAGGGTTTGTGCTGCAGTGCATAGAAGAAATGAGCAGATGGAAGGTAAGAAGCGAACGGATATCTGTCCGGTTAAGCACCTAGCCAAGAACAATTTCACCGACTGTCGCATGGGTGTAGTTTATAAGATTCCTTTTAGCTGCGGACGTTTTTATGTAGGGCAAACTGCGCGTTGTATTAATCAAAGATTAATTGAACACAGGAGGTCGCTATCAGGTGGGACACCGTCCAATCTATCCTTGCACTGCCAGGTCTGTAGCTGCATGCCCGAGTTAGACAAAACCGAGATCCTGTACAGGCATAAGAACGAAGATACGCGTTTATTGGTTGAGGCCTGGCATATCAGTATTAGTGGAAGTGCATGCGTGAGTCAGCCGTCGATTAGCTTAAACAGAGAGGAGATAGAAAGCCTTAGGAGTTGTCTATCGCGAAGACCGGCACGTGTAACCGATTGACAGGTGGTGCTACCATTCCGAGCATGCGCAGATAAGCTGTGTGTCTTCTTTCTTTTTCGCCTCTCTGCTGTGCATCAGTTGTTAGTCGGCGTTCGTGTTGTTCACTGCTCTCCTTGTGTCCGTGTCCTGCACGCCTCTTCTTTTGATTATGGATATTTTCATCTTGATAAATTGAGAAAAAGAAAGTATTCATGCACATTTCTATTTCACGAACGAGGCATCATCAAAATGCAGAGGAAGCATGGTCTGCATGAATCCTGCTTTCATGCTTCTTCTTCACCAGTTTTCCCAGTTCCAGTGAAGCGGCCCTAATCTTGCTGGAGCTGACGCTGCGACGGTGGTCCTTCCCCCTTGCGCTTTTGGAGCCACTGCGTGTTGCATCCACAGTCATTTTCCTCAGTACTGCTGTTGCAGAGTGAATATTCGCTGTGTTGAACCGCAGCGTTGCTTCTGCAACAGCCGATTCAAGCGAAACAAGGGGTGCTTGATTCTTTTTAGGGGACATACTCCAGATTACAGTGTGCAAACTCTCATTCTAGTTTTGGGTCTTGCCTCGATGGCACCTCTCTACCTCTCGAGCAAGGCCAGTTCCGACAACAGGGTGTAGACTGGCAACAGTGCTTCTGCCACATCTTTCGGCCCATTGTAGGTGTGCTTAGGGTGAGGCTTTTCCTTTCGTTTTGGCAGCATTGTGGCAAGACCATTAGCCTTCACCAGCAGGGCACAAGCTGTGGCAGGGCACAAGCATCATTAGAAGTGATGTGGAGATACGTGGCCCTCACGGCCCCTTGCACCTCCGTCACTTTCATGCGACTTCAGCGCACGGCCATAATATGTGATCAGTATGGTAATTAGCCCACCTGTGAGCCTACCTCTTCCACCGAGGCCTCGTTTGCCCTCAGACCTGTGCTATACTGCACCAGGTTTCGCAATGGCGGGCCCATTCGCTTCTGCACGTGATCAGTAGAGTCCTGTTTCTTTACCTCAATAAATCTTAAGACTTTTGCTTCTTCTATAGCAGAAAATGTCCCCGCTGTCACCATCACACAACAAAGTTTTGTAGTGCAGGCCATGGCACGTTCAGTGGCCTTTGGAAAAATGATGAGAGCCGCCTCCACATCCATCTGTCCAGCTTTGCTATCGCTGTTTTTTTTTTTTTTTTTTTTTTACATAGATGGCCTGCCCTACATTTTTGATATTCACTGCTATCGAGCTTGGGAGCCACCTCGTAACCTAGGCAATAGTTTGACAGCACCTCGTGGTCGATTACATAACCACTTCGATTACTCCGCAAACGCCGATGCAAGGGTAGTGGCCTCGTGTGATCTACGTGCCGTCGTAGCTCACGGCAACATTGCCCTTGTCACCGAAGCATAGCTTTTCGTACAACGCCGCAGCTTTTTTTTGCGCATTCACTCATAGCAGACTCCGCCGATTGCGTGGACGCCGGTGCCAGCGTCACCCTTGAAATGGCGCTGATACGCCATGTGGCGCACACCGCGGTGCCATATGTCCATCGTCGCGAAAATGTCGTTCATTTTCGTTTCCCCGTTGCCCGTGGCCACCCTTACCGCAAGTAGATTGACTTTGAACAGACTGCACGTTTTCGCGCCGTCCACCCGAGGCGAAGTCCACTCACTCGTGATCTCGCCGCACATTTTGCACTGGACTTAGTTTGACGGCAAGTGCATAATCGTTTTCTCCTCTGACAATCGTTGTCGATCCGCGAGAGACGTCGCAGCGCAAAGCGTCGAGCCCATCACATCAAGATGAAGAACTACGTACGGTGCACCGTAGTGTTCCGAGTCGAGCGCCGAAGCCTCGCTGCAGCTCGTGGTGAATGCTTGTATCCTCGCGCTGTTGCCGGCGCCGATGAAAGTCGGTCAAGCGCCGCTTTCTCACTGCCATGATTTTCTTTCACTTCGGCGTCCGTCAACAGTTAGGCGTCGATCCTGACGGGCCCAGAGTCAGCTTCAGCAGTTTTCGCCGTCGTCATCGTGGGCAATGCGGTATGTCGCGGGGCGTCCATACTTCCTTCCTCAAAGTCAACCAAGGGCTCCGGCGACGGCTTCGGCTTTCTCCCGTGACATTTGCGTGTTCTCCGGCCAATTTGCGCACAGCGCAACATTTATTCGCGCTTCCAGACATGGCGACACGATGAACTATTCTGCGGAGACCCCCGCGGCCAAGACACAGCAGCCTTTGAAAATGGCGCCGGATCGTGCACGTATATAACGAGGGGCCAGCCAACCGGAAAGCGCCATTTCAGTCCCGTGTCCTATTTGGTTAACGCGCTGCTCTTCTCCTCTGAGACGTTGCTTTCCGTACCTAACTGATGCTCAGAGTTGCTTACCGAATGAAAAAAGAAAAAAAACCGCTTAAAGCGCGCTTTTTCAAACGAGACCAAAATGGCACTGATCAGACGCGTAATTACCGAGCTCCGAATAGCCGAAACCTGCGCTGTTTGCCATCAATGCGTGATGCGAGGTTTATGTTCTTTAAAGCAGGATAATGATCGCATTTGGCAGTATTTGGCTATGAAAACTTGTGAATACGTGCGGAATGACTCAAGGAACACGAATATTTCGTCAGCGAAAACTCGATTTTTGACCGATTCTCGGTCCCGAGGTGCCAGGTCCCCTGAAACTTTAACAATGGGAAGACGTTCAGGCCTGATAAGTCAGTCCAAATGAAAAAAAAAAAAAGCGAGCCAAATTCATCGATGAGATGCTATAAGCCCCAAGCCATTTCTGTTCGGTATATATGGTGCTCAATAATTTAAACGTGTCTAACATGAACTAAAGAAAAAAAAAAACTGGCACTCCAAGGGCGATCCCGAAGGCAATCAGGACACACCTCCGAAGGCGTAGAACATATGTAAATAAAAAGCCGAAGTCTGGCCGTTTTGCTTACAATGGGTAAAAATTCCAAACGGCACCACCCTATACTTTTCCTCGCGGGAGCATCCAACATGCACGTAAACAAAACATAATAATTTTTCTTTTAGCGCCGTAAACTGAGCCATCACCTTGCAAGAGAAAGACTGTTTTTATATATATTTTAAAGACTCCGTTCAGGCCTTTATATGCCAAGAAAAGAAAGCAAGCAACAGAGGAAAAAGAAAAAGAAGACCGCGAGAATTCGCGAACCCTTTTTATACGCCGCGTGATGTCTTGCTCCAACGAAGAACAAGATGCGAGAGAAAAAAGCCGAAACGGCAGCAACGAAAGAAGCGACTGCGCTGGCGGGATATGTGCACACAATGCGAATGGAAAAAGACTCAGTTTTCGAGCGTACTGTTGACGCTTCCCGCTGTCACCGCCCCTCACGGCAGCGGCGAACATTGCCGCGGGAGTTGATGGCACGAAGGGGGTGGGGAACGGTAAAAACGGTGGTAGGCCGTCCCTGTGCCAGCTGCCCGTCGCTGTCGACGCGCGACTCGGCGGCCACCGCCGACACCGCAGCCGTTGCGCGTTTCCCGTCGATGCCCCCTTCCTCTCCACATGGACGTGCGGCCGCGCATCAATATTTGCTGCCGACGTCTGGCCAGAGGCGTGCACGCTCTCGCCTCAAAAAAAAAAAAAAAAAAAGAAAAGCCCAGACACAAAAGGCACGACCGGGCCACGACGCGTGCGAATGCGAACAGCGACGGCAACGACGACAGACAGTTGCAGAGCGCATCCTTCGCCGCTGCCACAAGAAATGGACGATGCGTTTGTCAGAGCACCCGGACAATGCTGGATGACCACCTTCGCTTATACGCGGCGGTCAGCTGAAAAGTGAGCAGCACATTCGCAAGGTTCCCGATATCGGATGCGTCACGATTCGCAGTCTGTCACCTCATAGCATCGGCGCAGCCAGTGCGAAAAGGCAAAGAGAGAGAGTGTGTCCATGCTTGATCAACACCTATTCTCCGTAATGTTTAGCCCGTCTCTCTCTCTCTCCCTCTCTCTCTCTCTCTCTCTCTCTCTCTATATATATATATATATATATATATATATATATATATATATATATATATATATATATATATATATATAAAGGAACAAAAGAGAGTACGAGGCACGTTGATTTTTGCACAGTATATTTAGTGACGTTTCGGCTGGTGGACCAGCCGAAACGTCACTAAATATACTGTGCAAAATCAACGTGCGTCGTACTCTTTTTTGTTCCTTATTCTACCGGGACCAACGTGATTTCCTGGCCACAACTATATATATATATATATATATATATATATATATAATTCGGGGAAGAAGTTCTGTGGGTCCGGTTCAAAAGTAGATTAGAAACTAATTGCGCACTTGCGAAAATCGCACGTTTATTGTTCAATGCCGAAACATTGAACACACACACACACACACATATATATATATATATATATATATATATATATATATATATATATATATGCGCGGTCTAGAAGATCTATAAAATTTGGACAAGAGGGGATGGATGTAAGAAAAGCAGAAGTCCGAAACTACAAGGGGGTCGTCTGCGCTTCATGAGCATTTACGCTTGCTGGGATTGAGTGAAGAAAAATAAGCATGCGCAATGAACCGACTGGCAAAGTGAGCAATGCTCATTAGCGTTACGACCTTGCGCCGAAAATCGCAAAGTAGAGCCACAAATAGAAGGTCAACGATTCTTCACTCGAAGCACAGAACTCGAGCACTTTGTTTTTGCGTTGACCAGCTCTTAAAGATATATTGCGTGCATTGAAACAAAAAGAAAGAAAGAAAGAAACAAGATATAGGCAATTCCGTTCCAACGCCACGACACACGCATGCAGAAGTCATTAGGCGGCCAAGAGCAGCGCTTTATGG
Organism: Hyalomma asiaticum; assembly: GCA_013339685.2. Classification (NCBI taxonomy): domain Eukaryota; kingdom Metazoa; phylum Arthropoda; class Arachnida; order Ixodida; family Ixodidae; genus Hyalomma; species Hyalomma asiaticum. The sequence continues at coordinate 235,611,035 of CM023481.1, forward strand.
ATACTGCGGTCTGGCGAGACTCCATGTCAGTAATAAGATAACTATGGCAGAGAGCGTGGTGCCCAAATTTTCCTGCCGGCTTTCATTAGCCAACTATACCTATGACTCCGCCGCCTCGACTTTCGCCGCGCAAGTGAAGCCATTGCGACAGGACTTTGCGAATCACGGCAGATATAATGAACAGCGCAAAGCAGATGAGAGATTGGGGGAGCGCATGAAACCTGCTGAAGCTCGTGTCAGGCAACTCGAATGAGCCACTCAAAAAACGACGAGGTGAACATGAAAGAGACCCGCACACGAGGTCACGATATTCCTGCGCGTCCATACAGCGATATTATTCTTCGCTGAATTGGACAAACCGAAGTTCAGACCCGACACGGAGCAAAAGCGAAAGCGCTCGAAATCAAAAGACTACGTGCTGCAAAGCTCCGCGCACGATACCGTGCAGCAGAAGCCAAGGAAGCTTGCTTTCGCGTTCATACTTTCAAGCCTCTTAGTGTCTCAGCATATCGTCACATATCGACGTACTTGAGCGAGAAAATACGCTGGAAATGTCAGATACAGCTCATTTGAAGAAGAGCCGCTACAGCGGCTGTGCTGCTTGTATTCGATTTCGTAGCCTAACAGGGCATGTTGCCTTTGGAAACCAGAAGCGGGGTAGATAGATATGAAGGGGGGGGAGCGTTCACATTGACTGATTTAATTTATGCATTTATTTTGGAATGCAGCAGTACTACTCTTTCTTAGAGCTACACTTTTACTTAATGCGCGCAAAAAGAGGTTTCCACGGGCTCAAGGATTTCCATACAATGACGCAGTTATGGGCGCTACGATCAAAAGCAAGGGTCGGATTGAAAAAAAGAAAAGGGGCGGGGGGGGGGGGGGGACAGACGCCGACCGGATCAAGTGCCCCGAGCGCAGATCTCCGCACACTGACTAAGCCAGCGCAATATGGTTTTCGTGTAGGGATATAATGTGGGGAGTGAATATTTCAAAAGAAAATCATGCTGCAAGTATTTGTACGATTTATTTTCCTTTGTACGTAGTTTGACGTTAGCGTAACGTCATACAGCTAAGTAAATACATTAAGGAACATAGATTTTTCTTCGTGTAAGGCTTTCCAAATTTGTTTGCCACTATATCCTCCAAGGGGCTCAAATTCGATGTTGTCGTACATCGGCGGGCCGTGACTCCAATCGCATTGAATACATAAAGTGGCTGTTGAATAAATTATGAATATACGTGGCTCTTTTATCACGAACACCGTATAGGAGAAACAAGAAAATGGGGAGCATCTGACGACCTACAACAAGATTTCGCTGAGCATTTTCTTTCGCGACGCAGAATAGGACGCAACGAACGAAGATCGGGGCGTGCAGCGGCGTCGTGTGTTAGGGCTTGCTTCTTTCTTTCTTTCTTTCTTTCTTTCTTTCTTTCTTTCTTTCTTTCTTTCTTTCTTTCTTTCTTTCTTTCTTTCTTTCTTTCTTTCTTTCTTTCTTTCTTTCTTTCTTTCTTTCTTTCTTTCTTTCTTTCTTGTGAGGCCGTAAAGAACATGACAGGAACCACCAGAAACACTGCCAGTAAAACAATATTCTGCATAAAGAGAATATTGTCCTTTCGTATAAGCCTGCAATGGTTGAAACCAAAGTGTAAATGGCGATGACCTGTTAACAACACCTGAACGCTATAGAAGCGACTGAGTCTTGCTTTGAGACTTGCTCCTGTGATGTTATAACAATGATATGGTTAGAAAATGGAGCGCACACAAACTTTGATACTGCAGCTGTCTGCTCCTAAAAACAAAACCACACAATAAGCACAGGAAGAGAACTAGCTAAAACTACGAATTTAATTTAGTACGCAGTCTCGTAAGATCTACAACGGCGCAATTCGATGTGGGTTTGAACAGGCAAAAGGTGAACGAAGAAAGAACATAGAGGCGTTAACTAAGCAGGCACTGCAAAAGGAGGGAGGGGGAGTCTATTTGTATATTTGATAGACCTCTATCAGTTCTCTCTGGTCCTTCATTCATTTTACAGTACGCCCATCATAGACGTGCCCTGCACTTACAACCACTTACTTACGCGCCTGTTAACCATGTATAACTAATGGTCATAAGCTGTACTTAGCCACCTGTGAGTACGTGCTTTTTTTTTCATCTGTGTTTTTTTTTTGTCCGTCTCTTGCTCAACCCAGAAGACTGTGAATATACGTGCAGGCCCAGTGGACATGTAAATGTGTAAGTACCCGAGAACCAGAGTAGTTTCACAAAGTCGAATACAGCTGTGGAGAAAGCATTGAAGTGACCTTCCATAAGAATAAAAATTCCGAACGTATATGGCGCTCGTTGTGCCATCGTGTCTACGTGTTTGCTAATGTTTTAAGCTCCCACGAAGATAAGTATTACGCTACGGAAATTTCGTCCTATTCCAAGCTAACTATCGGTCCTTATGTGACACAGCATTACTGTAACACACGCTTACAGATATATAAAACACCGAGAAGTCCAATCGGAACTGAAGGAAGATGTGTCTTTTCTGTGGTTTCCTATTTATTTATATTTGTTATCTTTGACATTTTTTTCTCGTCATCACCGTTCGGATCGCCTGTTACAAAGGAGAAGGCGACCAAGATCCACCTCCTCCTCACCCTGCTCCTCCTCATCATCATTACTGTCACCACCATCACCACCACTGCCAACAACAACAAATAAACAAACGAACAATCCTTCCAGTGCCATAACTAAGAACGGAAGGCCACCTACGTGGGCTTGCTCACAAACCCGAGCACAGGTGACATTCTACTTATGGAGACACCACATTGGAATCGCTGCGACCAAAGAAAGTCACTAGGCATAAAAGGAAAACAAAAACGAAGAGAAAGAGCGGGAGGAAGCAGTCGCCTGTTTCTTAAAGCGACATTTCATATTTCTGTCGTTATTTGCTTTAACAGCACAACATCCGCAACGAAGAAACAGGGACTAATGCACTTATTCGTGCTTCCACCACTACGTGTTTATGGTTTCTCCATAGCTTAGAGGACAACAATTTAATACCTTAGTTTCAGGAAAAATGTTCACACGTGCTTGCGCTCCAGAACACGTGGCTTCGCCAGTCGGGTTTTTTCCCCCCAAAGCTAGGCACCATTTGCTCGTTTATTCGCGCATTCATTCACTTCTAGCTCGCGCCACCGAACACACTTGACCAATTATTTCTTCGCCAAACTGAACAGCTTTATGGATCCCAATACAAGCCTAAATTCAATGTCATCATCGCTATCTAACACAGAGAACGAGTGAACAAATTTAACAGCGAACTTTTTTATCCGTATTCCTGTTCATTACATACTGAACTAAACGACCACATATTCACCCATAACCTTCTCCTGGACTGCCCACACACAAAGGCTGATCACACAGTCCGTGCAACTTCATGGAACAAAACAAGAGCCACCGTCGACTTCGGCCGCAGAAGCGTTCATTGCGCCATCCTGAAGGATTCGGGCCGACCGCCCTCTCTTTTGCCACGTCAAAGAAGGCTTTTTTTTTTTTTTATACGCTCGAGAACACTGGCACTAAACTAAGTAGGGTGGCCATTACGTCAACACACCTTGAACTAGGCAAACTAACGCTTCTGCTGCATCATGGATGGCTTCGTTGCACTTCGACGAAAAAGCGAGGCAGGCGAGGCAGACGCTTTTAGCGTCATGCCAGGCCTGGTACGCGATTGCGCTGTCTGCTGTCGCAAACACGGAGGCAGTCGTACGAACTTGATAGATACGCACCCCGGGAACCCGAACTGATACCGAGGCGTTACGAAACGTCCCTGCAAGCATCGCACTGAGCTACCACCGAAGTAGCAGTCCAAAAAACGTACCTGACCCGTGTAGGTAGGTTATTAAACGCCGTGCGGACCTGCGAACGACGTCCGCCGGCGGAAGGCGCGTAAATTCAGTGCATCTACACTGCCATTGCATGCTTCACTTCGTATAAGGGGCCGGAGACGAAGACGAGGCAAGGTTCACTGTGCGACAGCAAACTCTTCAGAGCCCGCTCTAATACTGGGCGGCTGAAGCTGCTCGCCAGCGTTTCCAACGCGAGCAGGAAAACAAAGAGAGAACAACGGAGAAGGGTGTGCGAACGATGCAAATGATCGATTTTTCATGGAAGCCTCACAAGTGAGCCGAGTACGAGTACGGTACAGTGCTGAACGCGTAAGTAATATGGCAATGCTCAGTCGGAGCAAACATCCCCTTCCGACATAATAAACGACAGTGCAGCCAGCCTGGTAGAACACGCCAACAACAACAACAACGACGACGACGACGACGACGACAAGCTTAGATTTTTCTAAAGCTTTCGATAAGGTGTCGCATCCTAAATTATTGCAGAAAATTGCTGTGATATTCAACAACGCTTCCATAACCCAGTGGTTTCATTCATACCTTCATGGGCGCCGTCAATTTGTCCGTTTGGGGAGTTCAGAATAAACCATGCGCCCTGTCCTCTCAGGAGTCCCTCAGGGGAGCGTCTTGGGGCCTGTTTTGTTTTTAATTTTCATAAACGACCTACCCCGCGATCTCACAGTGCCAGTCAGGCTATATGCTGATGACTGCATATTGTATAAAGAAATACGAACTCCTTCAGACCAAGTTGAACTGAATGCAAACCTACAAAAAATTAAACACTGGTGCGATAGCTGGCAAATGGAATTAAATCTAAATAAAACAGTCTACATGTGCGTCTCTCGCAAAAAAAAAAAATGTCTTCAACTTTCAGTATTCTATTGGCAACCACATTCTAATGAACGTCAAAGAATTAAATATCTTGGTTTGACAATTACGCATGACCTACGCTGGGATACCCACATCGATAATGTATCTTCTAAAGCCATTAAGGCTCTCTGGGCGCTCAGGCGAAACCTAAGATATGCCACTACAGATATTAAAAGCCTAGCATACAAAACGTTGATACGCCCTATTCTTGAGTACGCTAAAATTGTATGGGACCCTTATACACAATCAAACAAAATCAAACTGGACAGAGTGCAAAGGCTTGCTTCGAGGTTTATTTTTAACAAATACCAGCGATGCCATTCACCTTCTGAGTTGTGCAAACGTGCTGACCTTTCCTCGCTCGAGGTCCGATGCTCTTTCGAGCGATTGAAGTGCCTCTATGAAATTATACACCACAAGATAAAAATAAATCACGATCAATACTTTAAAATTAAACACAATGAAACTTCTCGACATCGTCATAGCATGTATATTCCCCCACCGTTTGCCCGAAATAATTGCTTTAAGTTTAGCTTATTCCCTAAAACCATTGCTCAGTGGAACTTGTTACCCGATGACATTGTGACCTCGCCTACCTTAGACACATTTTTGAACAGAATTAATGACTACCTGAAAGCATGACCCCATTTAGCTATCTGATTTCTCTTGTGTGTGCTTTTTGTATGTGTGTTTTTCTTAAACTATTGTTCTACCTTTTTCAACTGTTCCCAAGTGTCTCATATATTCATTATACACTATTATTAGCACTCTGGTGTTATAAAGATATGTTATATATCATTAAAAGTGTGATGCACCAACTTTTTTCTCTGTATCTGTACGTACATTGACAGCATGTTTACGTTGTATCTTCCACTCCTGTAATAGCCCTAAACAGGGCTGACAGTATTAATAAATGAAATGTAGACGTTTTCGCTGAAAAGATGTGGACGAGGTTCTGTCGACTAAAGAAAGAATTTGTGGAATGTTTCGTGCAATGAAAACACACATTACGCGGATCTCTAGCATTACCTCCTCCATCGAAAATTCGACCGCCATGGCGGGGATCCACACGAGTATACATCGGGTCAGCAAGCAGCAGAGCACCGGCACCACTGTACCACCCTATACCGCCTCCCCCATCCCCCAACACACACACACACACACACACACACACACACACACACACACACACACACACACACACACACACACACACACACACACACACACACACACACACACACATATATATCTATATATATATATATATATATGAAAGCTTTCAACGTGCCTTGTACCACAAAGCCAACGAATGATCATCAACCTATCATCAGCATCAATTCCGACCACCGTGGAAACTGCAGTCAGCGATGGCACCAAACCATACTGTCTGCATCACACTGTCGCTAGATAACGACGCTTTCTCATTCAATAACTCGGCAGTGCGATGGGAGGACCTATGGAACACTAGGTACCACCGAACGTCGCAGCAAGTGCGCTGTTCGTCAATTCATGTTTAGTTTCTTGAGTAAAATTAGCCTGCTTTGATTGGACCTATAGAAATTAGCACCATCACCCTTTTGCAAGTCACAATCTATACAAATTCCCTGTATGAATAACCTCCATTTTCCCGTTGCGTTTGATTTTTGATTTCTTGATTTCTTGGGGTTTTAAATCTCGAAACCAGCTCTGATTATGAGAGATGCCGTAGTGGAGGGGCTCCGGAAATTTTGACCATCTGGGGTTCTTCACCGTGCACTCACATCGCACAGCACATGGGCCCGAACATGTCGCCTCCACCGAAATGCAGCCTCCGCGGCCGGGATACCATCCCGCGACCCTCAGATCAGCAGCCGATTACCATAGACCCCAGTGGCAGGGCGCTGCGTTTGAACGCCTGGCCGTGCTCGTTTAAAGGTTAATTAGTCGAAGTTTGATAATTACTGATCGAAACTTCACTACTACCTGTCCTACAGTGCGTGCCGCTGTCAAGAAAGCGAAACGCGAAACGTGCGCAAATATTTAGCTGTCTACATATGTAAGATTTTTGGACACATTTTCTGTGACCATTCCGTATATGCTGCTTCGAAAAGGAAGCAGCAGGGCGACAGCGGCCATCTTAGAAACTAGATTGCTCCCTTTATTTAGCGCGGCAGTTCCCTAGATTGTATCAGAGCGACTTCTTTATATATAGATGTACTTCAGCCTGGGGCAATAATGCAAGGCATTGTTCTATACATACCACCATTTTACGCTGCCTGTGTACTATCCACTAGAAAACAGTGCAGAGTGATACTGTCTTGCGGCTGCAAGGCCTAGAATTGCAGTACCAACCGCAGCCCAACGCAAACAGCTTCTTTCTCTTTCGGTATATACAAGAACGAGCCGTTGTTATTTTGTCTTATCGCCATTGTTTCGGCGCTCGCATATTTCACAAGAGACTGAGCCGCGGCATCCCCATTGTGCTTCTTTTTTCTGCCCGCAGGTAATTCGAATTCTGCACGTTCGTAGGGGTTGCGCAAGAGGCCACTCTCTTTGTTACCCGCCCTGTGCCGGAGCGCGGGAAACAAGCGAAATATTCCCGACACCCTCCCGTTATATTTTCCTCGCGTTTTTATCAATTTTCTCGTCTTTTTTTTTCATGGCACCAGAAGCGGGAGCGTGACAGGGCAGGCCATCTTTGCTTTTTCTAGAGCTCGGCGCTGTAACGTCTTCGCAACATCGGTAAAGATACTGGCAAGAAAGAGCTAGTTTTGATCATTACAGACACTTCAGAGGTAAATTTGGTTTTTCCCTGAGGGAGAAAAGAGAAACAATGTACTTCAAGTGAGCCAGCAGGCTGCACGTCACGAGAAACTATAATAGATAAAAGTGAATCATTTGTCAATGTGAAAGTTGAGGAAACAAGAAACGCGGAGCAATCAGAATTACGAAACCGCAACGTGGACTGGCATAAATGCGATATGTAGAGATGCAGACTCGGTGTAGCAGAAAAAGGGCCTTTCACGACATTCTCCTGCGCTTCAGTAAAGCTTATAATCAGTTTCCGCGAAAATTTATACAGCCAGCACTGTCATCCGAGTACTGTGTTCCGAGAATGTGATTACACAAGAAGTTTCCAGGGCTGCGCAAATGTCCGTTTGGTCATAGTTCTTTCTTTCTTTCTTTCTTTCTCTCTTTCTTTTTTCCTTTCTTTCTTTCTTTCCTTTCTTTCTTTCTTTCTTTCTTTCTTTCTTTCTTTCTTTCTTTCGATTTAGCGTCGCTCATTCGCTCCATTCCAGTTTGCACGCTTGAAAAAGCAACTACCGGCCGTCAGGCACACAAAACTTTGATGTTTAGCTTTCGACCGAGAAGCCAAGCGCTCCAGCCACTTTATGTGCTACCGCAAGTGGAGCGAGATAAGAGAGAGATTTACCATGATGGATTGACTCATCAATTACTTTGAGCCGTGGCTTTTAAAATGCCGCCTGCAGCGGGCAAAGTTCGCGCGTAAAAAGAGCCGCAGATTCCTCCCACTTTTAAGCGACGAACAATCGAACAGAGAGCTCAGCGCTTCGCGTAGTCCGATGAGCAGCACCTCTCGATCAAGTACGTGACACGAACTGCGGTGTTGTCTTGGTGAAAAACGAGGCCTTCAATAGCAAGGATAGAAAAGCTCAGAAGCGAAGCGGCAAACACATTTCTGACGCGACATTCGTCGTTATCACAGTTCATCTGATTGGCCTTACACCGCCGGAAGCGAACTAAAGCTCTGTCAGGCCCTTTAGCCTATACACATTTATGATATGGTGAACAGAAGCTATATCTAGTTCTGATAGTTACCAGCTGTGCAGTTTCTCTAACGCGGTGCGTACGTAGCACATTCCTTCTCGTATTACACCGAGCGCCAGACACCCAGACGTGCGCCAGATCTATAACAGCCGCTCATACCACACAGGTGGTATGCCGACTTTCGCATAAGGACGTGATTATTACTTGGTAATAGCAACACCATATTCGCAGCCCAGACGGAAGAACGATTTTCGAGTCAGGAGCTTTTCTGTGCAGTCGACCGACCTGCTCCATTTAACTTGTAGGAAACGGAGTGACGTACTCAGTCACGCTACACAGTAATATATTTTCGTATATTTACAACGTCCGCACTGGTTAGAACATGGCGATCGGCAGAACGGCACTTCTCGCGCGAGCGTCCACTTCGTCGTCATCATCTTCTCTTCCTTGAGCCGACGCCGAAAGAAGTAGACGCTACAGCGCCCTCCCCCTAGTGAGAGAGCCGTGAGGCTGCTGAGCGGTGCCAGTGGGAATGAATGGTGGTCGTATTTGTACGAAAACGCACCCTAGGATGGCGATGCACTCGTTCGACGGTGTTTGTTGTAGTGTGTGCATCTTCCGACTGACTGTCCAAATGAGCTGGTTTAAAGGGATTGTCCGGTCATTTTATAAACCAAAACAAGTGGTCTTAACAGAAAGTGCTTGCTTTATTTTACTTGTAGCCAGCTTGCACTACCAAGGCAATCGTGTATTTGATTAGTAAATAAATATCAAATACAGCGCTTTTTGAAAATCCCGCGCAGCGAAGCAAAGCGCTGGCCACAGTGAGCGTGACGTCACGGGGTACCGTGACACACTGCCGGGCGGTCGTGGCTTTCGTGTTTTGCAGCGTCGTGCGTAGAGCCGCACAATTCGAATCATATTTTTCCTTCTTTTCTAGCTCTATAATTTGGTTGATTCCGTAACGCTGTTAATGAGAAATGGTGGAGACTTCGCAAGCTTCCCTGCGACGAGAGCCCACAGGCCGAGTAGGTTGCTGCCGTTCGTCACGTCAACTGGCTTCCGAACACTCGACGCTCGGTGCACTTGTGTGTGCTGGGAGTTGATCGCGTCCTCTCGTAAAGTTTTGACGTAACTATAGGTAGAAGGTCAGCATGAATAATGTGAACTAAACAAAGAGGTGTTCTGCCTTCCTCGGTCACGCTGTAATTAAAGCTTCAGATCTCTTGATTTTGTTTGGCTCTGGGCATTTCTCTGGCTGAAGCATGTGGTGGAGAGAAAAGACAATGTATCTGAAGCAGGCTCGTAGCCAGGAATTGTATTTTTTTTTTTCGGGTAGGGCCCACTTGCTGAAGAACTTGACTACGTGAGAAAAAACATGTTATTATTTATTTTTGGTAGAAATCGCAGTATGTACACTAACTGACTTTTTCAATGAAACGTTATTAATAGGCTTAAATGTTATGTTATTAGCACTACACTACGTTCTCAACACTATCCCCCAACCAAAATTTCGGGAGGGGCCCGGCCCCCTATGGCACCCCCCCCCCCCCCTCGCGGCTACGGGCCTGATCTGAAGGTGAGCACAGGTGCGGAGATTTGTCTGAGTAGCACCAGCTACACTCTTAAAAAAAGGTAGTAGAAAAGCTAGTAACGGAACCAGTTACTACCGTTTTGGCACCATTACTACACTTTTTTGTTCCTTACTAGCTTAGATGTATGCTAGAGGTAGTAAATGTCAGGGGTAGTAACTGTCACTACATCCGTACGTAACAGGTGAGTAAATGTACTACCTCCACTAGCAGTAGTATATTATGCTGTAATTGCGATAGGCGTACGCGGAATTTAGACAAACTATAACTGATTTGATTAGGTTTGAATAAGAGTCCCATGTAGCGTGGTTGCATGCATATACGAAAACAGAAAAAATACAAGAATCTCGATCTAAAACGTTGATTACTTATCCGAATCCACTTCTGCTTACCGGAACAACGTGAGCGTCCTTAAGTATGGCCATAAAGAGCGTTAACGTTGCCGTTAGGACATTATCGCGTAGAAGCTTTGATCTTCTGTGTGTGGTAGTGTGTGCTGTTGTTTTTGGTTCCAACATGTTTTAAGCTGTCACCTAAACATTTCTATGTGCAGCGTATTCACAGGGGTAATCACATGAAGTAATTAGCGATCGTTAATTCATGCAACACGATGTAATTAGTCAGCACCAATCAGCATGACCGGACAATGCCTTACAGCGCTCATTTTTATTTGATCTTAATCTTTTGCAATAGAGTCGACCTGATATTGCAACGTAAGCAGAACATATAAACCGAATCATAAGCCCGATAAAAGATTGCCATGGTAGTGATGTTACTACCTTTGGTTACTACCCATACATGTAGCTAGTACCTGCAGGTAGTAAATGACACGGTAGTAAAGTTGCTACCTTGCTGTTTACTACCTGCAGTTACTACTTAGGTAGTCAATGTTGTGACAAGCATTTACTAACTCAAAGTTAGTAAGTAGCACTACCTTTTCTTAAGAGTGTATAGTTCGACAAACATCTTCAAAGGCGCGTTCTTTAGGTGCAACCAGTAGCGCACCCAGGACTTCTGTCAGGGGGGGGGGGGGGGGGGGGGGGAGGGGTCAAATTTTCACGAAGGGCATGCCATTACATAGTTGTCGCGTGTGTCTGAAAGGGGGGGCGTTGAGCGGGCACCTTGCGCAATACATTTCCTTGCTTCAGCTGGAGGAATCGCAAAGCATATAAAATGCCAAACAATAGTAACATCAATCATGATGATTATTTTTATCTTTTTTTTTGGCATTTTGCAGAGACATTAGCGCCACATTCTTCTAGGACATAGGAGCAGTTACGCAGGGGGAGGGGGGTTATGTCGGCCTCAGGGGGAGGGGGGGTTACAACACCCGACCCTCCCCCCCCCCCCCCCCCCCCGTCGGTGCGCCACTGGGTGCAACTGGTGATTGTGACCTCAAGTAATTTACCATCTAGGCAAAACAAATGTAAAAACCGACGCCGACACATGCCTCTCACTGTGAAATGTGAAAATAATAACGCATGGAAATGATTCCGTGGCAGTGGCGTGCTCGTTTCTATGCGCGTAGCCCGTATTTCTAGAACATGCTCATGTGAAACGACCGTGTCGTTGTCATTCGCATTGATTTGCTTGTTGAAACGCTTACGCTCCCCCGTTGTCGTCACTTAGTTTGACTGGCAGGCTTGCTGGCGGGTTTAACGCAAGCGGAGATTCATACTCTTCACCGTCAGAACCAGTGCTGTTTCTACTTGACGGCGCCAGATAACTATCACAGCTCTGTTTCGTTAATACATATACGGCCCCGAAGAACAATACAAACGTGCAGTAAGGAAAATAATCATGAAACGCCAAAAGCAAAGCGCTGTCAGAACAGCGCACCGGAGGCAAAACGCATCGATGTCGAAGCTCAATAATCGCACGCGTAATTTGCACCTGTTGAAATAATAATGATAATAATGGGACTTTTATTCGCATTTGTTTAATCAACGAGGCATAGACGCGAGCAATCAACAGCGCCGAGCGAACTGTGAAACCAAGTACAGGGCCATATGGACAGGGCAGACAGCTTCAAGAGTCCCCTGCACGGTTCCATGTGACGTCATGCTGCAACGGCCGTCGCTCATCGAGCGCTCCGTTGGAGTTTCGTACGCATGTAAATAAAAAGCTGAATAAAACTATCCAAAGCTCCAGTTCGCTCAGAAAAATCACCCTTTTGTTCCCCGCACGCACAAGTACATGATACGCCTGATAGTTCGTAATGTTTACAATATCACCGGACAATCCCTTTAAGACAGTCAATGGACACAGTGTCTTCCCGCCCGTTGATCAGCACAGTAAAGTACTTGGGTGCACGGCTTAGTACTTTGAATGGACCGTCGTATGGTGGTTGTAGTGGAGCACGGATTGCGTCGCGGCGTATGAAGACGTGTGTGCAGTCACTGAGGTGCGGACTGACAAACGCGTTCTGACGAGCGGAGCGAACAGGTGGCGGAACAATGGCGTCCATCGTTGCTCGAAGCCGACTCAAGGAAGAGAAGATGATGACGACGAAGTGGACGCTACAAACTTGTATGAAATAGCCAGAGTCACGCCATGAGAAGCAGCAGAGAATGGAAACGATGTCGACATTGTCAATGGCTGTCGGTTAGTTACGGTGTCAACGGAATGAGCACGGCACTGCATCTGTTCATTTTGCGCTCAACAATGGCGTACGTCTACGTCGTGGCGCCTCACTGTTCGCAACAAGAATCCAAGGGAGGAGCGAACGTCGAGTGTCGCTTGCAGATTAGAATAAAGAGAGGCGGTCTCGCGATTTTCCTGCCTTGTGCACAACGTCGTCTTCTCCGCATACTTAAATTCAACTTCCAAAAAAGAGCTTGCACTCAGTACGCGAATTCCGCGATGTTTCTTATATCTAGGCAACGGAGTACAACGGACGGCCACAGTTGTGGCCTTCTGTCGCTGCAGCCAGTGGTTTCAGACAGTTCTTTTTTATTTATTCAAATATGATAAGAGGGGAGGATAAGTTATGTTAGAGCAGACTATCCCATCAGGTTTTGTTTCTGTGCACCCGCTTCCACACTAGCAAAATATATCCGGATAAGGTCGCAGAAAGTACGGCTATAACGAGACGTGCACGTTAAAATTCATGATCCATTTCACTCCATGAGCGCCCTTACAAAAATGCCATATATGGCGATATCAGGAATTGGGCTTATCTGGCTATATATGGCACGTGCCCGTATGTGGCCTGTTACATTTGGCGTGCAAGGTAAGCCCGAAGAGGGATGTTTCCGACTCGTTAGGCCTGAGCTCCGCGTCAACGTAGATTGGATACATCTGCGTTCAGCCGAGGCGCCGCGCAGGTGCCGGGAAAAATGTCAGTTCCCTAGCCAAAAGGGTGGTTCTTTCTTCACGGGAGGCCATATATACGTTTCGCCATTAGGCCGAAGAGGCGTGATATAATCATATGTGGCAATAAAAGACCAAGACGAGGAATTCCATGTAAGACTGATACGAATACGGCCATGTACGGACACGTGCCATATGTATCCAGATATGCATATCTGGCCATATGCGCATATCTGGCTATATATATGGCACGCGCCCGCATGTGGCCGTACTTGCCCCAAACGTGATATGTGGCAATAAAAGAGCAATATGAGGAATGACATGCAAGACTGATACGAATACGGCCATGTACGGACACGTGCCATACGTATCCAGATATGCATATCTGGCCATATGCGGATATCTGGCTATATATGGCACGCGTCCGTATGTGGCCGTACTTGCCCCAAACGTGATATGTGGCAATAAAAGAGCAATATGAGGAATGACATGCAAGACTGATACGAGTACGGCCATGTACGGACACGTGCCATATGTATCCAGATATGCATATCTGGCCATATGCGGATATCTGGCTATATATGGCACGCGTCCGTATGTGGCCGTACTTGCCCCAAACGTGATATGTGGCAATAAAAGAGCAATATGAGGAATGACATGCAAGACTGATACGAGTACGGCCATGTACGGACACGTGCCATATGTATCCAGATATGCATATCTGGCCATATGTGCATATCTGGCTATATATAGCACGCGTCCGTATGTGGCCGTATTTGCCCAGTACGCATCAGAGTCTTACATGGCATTCCTCGTGTTGGTCTTTTATTGCCACATATGCCTCCATCACGATTGTGCCAAATGCTGCCACATATGGACACGTGCCATATATAGCCAGATATGCCCAATTCCTGCTATCGTATTATTTAGCATTTTTGTGAGGGCGTGGACGACCCGCGAAGCTGGTAACAGCTTCGCTGACAAAGAAATAGATTGCACATAATTTTAATGTAAGGTAAGAGCACATTTTACTGTCTAAAGCAGCGGCGGCACTCATCGTGACGGAAAGTTCACACACGCACGCACGCACGCACGCACACACACAGACATACACACACACACACACTTGTCATGATCGGTGGTCGTGTGGCACTTCAAACCAGGCTCATCTAGCGCAAGCTGACAGCATTTATTCTTGTCCGGTTATTATTATTATTATTATTATTATTATTATTATTATTATTATTATTACCGTATTTAGTCGCATAATGATCGCACTTTTTTCCAAAAAGGTTGACGCAGATTTCGGGGTGCGATCATTACGCGGGGTAAATTTTCCGCGAAATAATATTTTGAGCACCGAGAACGCAAGCAAGTCGCGTATCAGAATTCGTACGATAGCTATAATGAACATAACCAAAAAAATAATAGTAGAGTAAGGCTTACCTTTGTAATAAACGCACACATTACGCAGGAACTACGTGCCATTGCATACTGCCCTTCAATTTTTTCATTCACTGACCCCCTAACTTTCATTCAGAGTCTGAAGCGTCACTGACGTCAGTGTCGTCGCCGCTCGATTCCCTGTCGGAACCGGCAGTGTTATCGCAGTCCCACACAAGGTTATCTTCCGTTCCGTCGAGGGCGTTAGATATGCCTGTCTTCTTGAAGCTGTTGTCGTGGTGAAAACTACGGCATTTGTCTTTACTGCTATCCATAGTAGCAGCGCAAAAGACTGGGACATACATACATACATACATACATACATACATACATACATACATACATACATACATACATACATACATACATACATACATACATACATACATACCAGTGGCGTAGGCAGGCATGGGCTGACCGGGCTGAAGCCCTCCCCCCACCCCACCCCCGAAATTTTTCCAGCCAGTGCCCCACTGCCTATCTATGCTGGCCCACCAGATATACGAACAAAGGTGCCCATTCTGGGAAGGTGCGGCTATGGGCATTCGCGTCTCTGCGGTGGACTTAAAAACGAAGAACGCGGCTCTTTCAACTCACAAAGGAAGTTGACTTGTCACTCTATGGCGGGGAAAGTTGTAGTTTTTCTGCAGGAAACGGTGGTGGAACGAGGGGCACCTGTCATTTATTGGCAAAGAGTGCTGCGATAAGAGCCTGAAATGTGAATAGGGATGGTAAAATCGATGATCGATTAATCGATTAAATGTACACCGTTATCGATTAATCGTCATCAATTTCCCACTTTCAATTAATCGAATTAATCAATTAAAGTTCGGCAATTAATCGATTACGGCACCCCCCCCCAAGCACTGCCCCTTGGCCGGAGCGCATGACTGCGAGGCGCGCGACGCCGAGACGCAGATGTCGAGCGCATATTTCTACGCAAGTAGGAGCCCGGAGCCGCAGGCGGCCATACCCCATAGAGACAGAAATAAACTTGACCCGATCTCCGTCGCCTACACCGTTTTATTTAACCCCCCATTTTACTTGCGTCTTGTGTAAGTGTCACATTGTAATATGCGCTGCTTATTTCTTGACTGGTTCACTTCTTATTGCCGTTGTATTTTACTCCTTAGCGAATTAAAGATTATTTGTCACCAATGAAAGGAAGAGAGATAATCTATTGAAAAGTAGAGAGGCTGGCCTGATCTAGTACGCCCCGGCCTTCTACTCTGCTTTGAGGACAACGCAAAAGGGGAAAAGAGCGATGAAGCATGATACATACATACATACATACATACATACATACATACATACATACATACATACATACATACATACATACATACATACATACATACATACATACGGGCGCGGTTACCCAGCTGCAGCGGGGATGGCATGCAGACAAGGAGTACTGGCATGATTCTGAGGCGGCGCAAAAATGGAGATTTCTCGTGTCCTTGGCGCGCATCGTTAACGCTCGCCCCACTCCGGAGCCAGGAAACGCATAATGTATTTTAATTTGATCTTAAGGTTTTTCTTCTCCAGCATGTGCAAGCCAGTCCCATCGCAATAGAGAATACGATGACGTGCGAACGCAGTCGCCCAAAAAACGCCGAAATCACTGTCAGAGTGGCTGGACGACAATGAAATCGTCGTTGTTTGCATGCTCCATGTGTACTTGAGAGTAACCGACAGAATTACTGTGGCTCCGTCACGAGCTGCTGCCTCCACGTGACCCAGAGCTATGTCCAAATGTGTTGGCACGTCACTATGATACTGCCACCTCGAAATCGAAGCCCAAAATGAGTTTTCCAGGTAGTCGCATTAAAAATCAATTGGTTGCGTTCCGAGGCACCATGATACTCTTTTCAGAGTTCTCTGCATCCCTGCTTTTCTTTAGAGCAATAATACGAAAATGCCTCAAAGGACGTTCAGATAGTGCGCCCACGTGCAATAATCCACTGCACAGAACATTGTACCTAGCGCAAAAGAAACGGTGGACAAACTCAACATCAGTTACTGAGCAGCGATATCGCACGCCCACGTAAAGCCTTTTGATAAGACCGACGTTTTCATCCTCCAAAATGTCTGGGATTTATTCGGTCCGAACATCTTCGCCTCAAAGCGCACAGAAATAAGCGGTTCGCTTGGTAACAAACTCATCGCAGCCAGTAGAACAAGGGCGCCGCCTGTTTCCGGAGAGTGCACCCTGGAGTATGTTAGTACATCGGACGTGCGGCTGCTTGACCTCCCTGCTTTTCCTTCAATTCCTCCTGCTCCGCAGGTAGGTAACCGCTCGCCTCAATTTCCTGCACCGTTCTTTCCTGCGGAGCAGTAGCCATTCATCCAGGAATCTCTGGATAAGTCATTAAGACGGATTTCTGCTCAGCCTTTCGAAAACGCAAGCTCCATGAAATCGTTCACGGCCGGCAACCAAGCATACTTTCGGATTCTCATGACATTGTTGGAGGCCGTGATACAGTCCTCTTGATGTTCGTTCTTAGCTTCACCGTAGAAACAATTCCAGGACAAGAAGAATTACGTTGGAAAACGGGCTTATTTATTCCTTGCGCAGCTGCAGCTAATGCCCGAACTAGATCACTTGTTTCGGGGAAAGATAAAACAGATGTATCCAGCATCGTCGAAAGCTCGTTCTGCTGTAGGAACTCCTCCGCTTGTAGCTCAAATTTAAACACACACACACACACACACACACACACACACACACACACACACACACACACACACACACACACACACACACACACAAACACACAAACACCGCGCGGGCGCGCGCCCAGAGTAGGGATCGGCGAACAAATACTTTGTCCATAATGAAAAATTCAAAGCGCTTCCTAAATATGGGACAGTGAAACGCAGAGCACAAAGAAAGAGCAATAACAGTAGGCCCAACTGCAGAAGAAATAAACCTTAACAAAACTCGCGCGCGGTCACAACTATCACGGAAGGTTGTGGCCGCGAT
This sequence comes from Hyalomma asiaticum, assembly GCA_013339685.2. NCBI lineage: Eukaryota > Metazoa > Arthropoda > Arachnida > Ixodida > Ixodidae > Hyalomma > Hyalomma asiaticum. Next base: position 235,628,912 of record CM023481.1, read on the forward strand.
TCAAGCCTGTACGCCGCACATCAAGCAGCTTGGGTGCGTGCGGTTCTTCAAAAACAAAAGAACAGATTTTTCAGGTATGGATACGCCACCATTAGTCTATGAATATCAGTTGTCATCACAACGGATTTTATCCGTAAATATATTTCCGCGGAGAACAACCCCTACGATCACACACCGACCTGTTACACCGCTCATAAGAGCACCGACTTAAAAATAAAAATAACACAGCTGGTCAATCCTGGTAGCAGAAATGTCCCCGTACTTGAATTCTAATAGAAGGCGAAACCACGATTGCCACCAAAGAACAAACTTCCGAATAATAAAAAGCAATAGCGAACATCCGGTGAAGTTTCAGATGCACACACGTCCCCAGCCCGAGATCTCAAACAAAGGAAGAAGGCAAATTTTGTAATGGATATACCGGCATTGCTTTCATGATCACCTTCATTGTCTTATTTTATCAAATAATGCAGATGGAACTAGTCTAAGCAGCTGCAGATTCACGCGACGCTGACGAATGACGAAGACGTCCGTGTGCTTTTTATTTGTCATTGTAAGAGCTGCTAAAAGTACATAATGAACAATTCCACGTTCAAACATAATCAGGCTTCAGTTTAATAAAAACGATGCGGCTTTTGAATTACAGCGGCTTATTAGTCGCTGTAGAGCGAAAGACGCGGTTTAAAAAAAAAGTCGCATATATGCTTGCTTCGCTGCAAATGATGTCGAAAGACGTTAGTCTTCTGCCACCCATGATAAGTAACACCCTCTGTTCTCTTTCCTACCACCTCTCATGCTGTTCCCCTCTCCTCTCACTCCTCCGATTATGAATGCAATGGAACTTTTGCTGAATTGAATTGAGATTTCCCGCGTTCACCCTGTTCTCGCGCCGTCTCTTGAGGCCTTTTATTACTGTTGGCTTAACGCGTAGCGTCTCTTCGACATTATTTCTAACGTGTTGATTTTTTTTTTCATTTTTCTAACGTTAAATCTAGTCCAACGTGTATCTTTAATAATATGAACACTGTCGATCACGGCTATGTACATATAATTTGACCCAAATAGGCCTGAGGCTTCCTTTGCGCAGTATAATGTTCACGTGTATGAGACCCCGTGCCACCAGTACTAGTAGCTCGCTTGGTTTTGGTCGGCTGGTTGGATCAAGTGACAGACAGACAGACAGACTTTTGCGCGTCTAGGTAGCCCAAGAAAGACTATAGTCCTTAATATCGCAATATTATACTACCGATCACTACCTGTAAAGCGAGCCTCTCTGTTAAATAGCTCAGTGCTTAGGCGAAGCATACAAAACGGAACTACGGCTGAAAAAGCAGAAGAAACCTGCAGCCCACACATATTTTAGGTTTATTTTTACATTGCCAAGTCTGGAACACGCAACACGGACAAATAAAAAACGATAGAAAATTGACATAGTTGGTTTGCGTTCATGATATGGTTTGTGTGGCGCTTCACAAAGAGGACGAAAAAGCAACAGACAGCGCCTGCACCGATGCGTGTTTCCTCCTCGTCATTTGCGCTTCTTGTGAGTGCTGAATAAACCGCATAACCACATAAGGAACAACTGCATGCTTAAACGTAGGCACTCACTACGGTGAGGTGGTCCGCCACTTAAGCAGCGCCGCTATCATGATGGACTCACTATTTAGCCAGCGCCAATACTCCCAGAGACAGGGTCACCGGCAATGCGCACATAAAATCAGTGAAGCTTGCACTAGTAGCGCAAGGCTAGCGAGGCAGCGAAACCGATGGGCACTTGGTTGGTTCCATAGAGTTTCTTACTATTACACAGCAAAAAACTAATATTATATATTAATTAATATTACAATTAATATTACTATTATTATTTTATAGTATGAAACTCTGTGGTTGGCCCGGATTCATCTCCGGCACACCCCGCATTTCGTCGTAGGACCGAATGCTTCGGGAGACGCCTCGCACAATACTGGGAGGCCCATCGAACGCTTCTCAAAATTTCGCACCGAGCTCAGTGTAAAGACGCCTGGCGTCGAACGACAGACGGTGGCAAACGCGGAACGTGTGGCCTCGGCTTGATGCCATCCCACCCTTTGGCTATACTACGCTGTGCGTTTGTGCGTAGCATCGCGCCATGAGAGGACGCATGCTCTCGTGGTGAGAAGCTATGCACAAACGCATAGCTTTGAAAGACGCTGTGCACCGAACACATCGACGCACACTGTCCTTGTCTTCATCTGCTTGCACGTGCGACACGTGCGCACGGCGCCCCAGCCGCAGTTTTGTCAGTGTAGTAGTGGGCTGAGGTCATGTGTGCAAGTGAAGAAAGAAGCGCGCGTGCGAACGCCGCACATTGGGCATTGCATAGAAGTGTGCGCGTACTCTTGGGAACCAGAACTAACGACGATGGTAGTTTTGTGATACGCGGTTCACTTTACGGCAAGTAAGAACAGCTTGGATGCTAATAAGAAATATCAAAGTGCAAAACAAACCTGCGACCTTTTCGTCACAAACCCACTGTTTTGCCGCAACGCCACGAAACACGAACGGCGGCAGTGCTTTAACATTAGGGTGTATTTGTAGGCTCTTTATGGGCACATGCCGAACAATCAGTACAGTCTAATAGTAAAACTAACGGACCGCGTCACTGTAGTGACATTTTAAACATAAGTAGGCCTCGATTTCAAAGAAACAACGCGGCGTTGGAATGACCGGCAATTTTTAGTCGTTGAAGTGTGCAACACGCGATATAAAATTACATGCAGTAAGGCTGTGTTTTCTGTTAGACTTAGCACCCTTTATCGAAGCAAAGAAAACGGACGTACAGTTTAGGAAGAAGAAACGTGAGAGCCACTTGAATTATGGTTCTTTTCTTAAATAAAAAAAACATAATAATCAACAAGAACAACAACATGTGTAACAAATGTTTGTCTCCTTGAACACTCAGCAGCGCTATGCCTGTCGTCCACATAAGGCACGGACTCTGAGCACGAGCGACCATACCGAGTCAAGCACTCGTGATAATATTTCGCTAGTCCTCATCTTCCCCGCAACAAATGTTAGAAATAAGCAGGTCAAACTTCAAAGAAAGGATACGGCGAGTGAATTTTTTTAGTTTACTGTGAAACATGCTTTTCTACTGCACACAATAGCACGACGAAGAAGCAAAAAGAAAGAAAAAGAAAACGAAGCACTAAGGTCACGAAAGAGGGAAGAACGGTGAATTTTGATTATTAGATTATTACTGAATTGAGAATTGTTATTTACAAAAAGAAAGGAAGGTAATCCAACGTTCACACAAAACATGGTCTCACTTCGAAGGTAATAATATTGTTAATCACAGCGGGCCCCATTAAACATTTTAAAGTATCATAATGACATCTGACGAGAAGGCCCCTCATGCAGAAAATCTGAAATAGCAAGAAGTATTTTTCTCTTAGTACGAGCGCACACGCACTTACGCGTACCTTCCGTCTGCGCTTCCGGTTAGCTGTCTGTGCTTGAAAACTGATCACAGCGGTAGGAAAATCCAAACTGTAGTAACAGCAACACAAAGAATTTCGGCCAGGAACGTAAGCATAGTGGGTGCAGAAAAAAACAAACTCAAGTACGCATAAACAGCGTGCCAGACAAGGCTAAATAAAGGACTGTCGAAGAGAAAAACAGAAAAGAAGGCGAACGCAATGGGCCACGACAATCGATGCGAGATCGAAACGCAAGAAATCACCGCACGCACGCCGCTCTTCGCCCTTCTGTCTCTGCGTTGGCTCGGCGGACGTCGTTTTATTGTTCAGCCATTCTATTCTTGTGAGGCGCCTTCGCCTTTCTCTTCGATCACTCTCCAGTACTCCCAGTTGTCGCATTTTACAAGTCCCTATAGTACGAAGAAGTAGAACAAATCCTGCACCGTATTTCAATTGAAACGCCGAAGATTGCGCCCGCTTGCGAACATGGAACACAGAAAACTTGAAATAAAACAAAGAACCAGTATAAAGGTTAAACAAGGAAGCGTATATACCTTGAAAACTGAAGTTCGACTACCAAAGGCGTGCTGTCTCGGTAAAGAAAGAATCCGAGAACTGTTCTTGGAGAGGCTGCTACCTCCGGCAAACACTCCGTCTTCCCTTTGTTGCCTCCCTTTTCCGTGGCCTCTGCACTTTCCTTTCTTGAGTGCTCTTAGTAGACGAACATGGTGCTCTCAAAGGGATCCTCGACGTCTTCGTCTTCAGAAAAAACAACGATAAAAAAAAATGTGCCCAAACACGAAGTATGCGGGTCGGGCCTCGGGTCATACCACGACGGCATCTTACGTGCACATACCACACTGTTGTTTGTACCTTGCTATCTTCCTACACATGAAAAAAAAAAAAAACTTTCACGAGAAAGTTCACTGCATCATCAACAGGCTCTTGCAAACATGAAGACGCTTTTGCGCAATCGTTCAGGGCGTGAAACGACTACAGCTTATCAAAACTTCCGTGGCTGGTCTATGCCCAGTGTCCTGCGTGAGCAAACAGTCGCTACGGACCGAAAAGAAACAAAAATACTGTCAACATGCACAGTAATGAACGGACGTGCGAATGAGGGGGTCTTGGTAAGTGTTATGACCGGGTGTTTAACCTAGAATAGTCGCTGAAAATAGGCCACGTAATTAAGAGCTGACACAGGGCAACATTAATTTCCGCTGTCTGGTTACATCAAGGAACGAGTCGAAGATGACCGAACTTCGTGTTGGCGTAGCGGGTGCCACTCGGGCAACTGATTAAGCACACAGGTGAAAAGAATTAGAAAAGAATGCCTTCGTTACCCCGCCCAGAGCGTACTACCTAGTGTACAGTGTGTCGAGTGCCCCACGTCCCAATAGGTAAAAAGACCCACCCATACTTGAGGATTACGACATAAGTGTTCAGCACAGAAGAGACTAAGCAGAGAGTATATATAAGCTCCGCTCGACCAAGTTCTTTTACGGCTTTGAAATCACACAGATGTTCATCCGTCGCTGTCCATAACGTTCCAACCAGTGCAGAAACATCTGCAACGCTACCGTTAAAATGTCTTCTAACGATGAATGAGACAGGTAAGGGGCGCCTAGTGAAAGAGACAAAGGCCGTTCTACTGTTTACACGGTAGAGCTTCTCCGGAGCGTCCTCGAGTAGCCGAAGTGGTGTAAAGAAAGCTCTCGCTGAAACCGTCTTCACGCTTGGCAGCACTTGCTTCGTGCTCGCTTGGACGACTCAAAACGAGCTCCTTGTGAAGAAAGGAACACAAGGGTTTCCGGTGTTTACACTGAGTAGAAACAAAAAAAAAAAAGACATGTGCTCTCCGAACTGTTAACATACATGAAGAAACCTTACACTGCCGCTTCTGGCATGACTGTCAGCGCGTGCTACATCCTTCGGCGTTCAATGTTTAGAGTGATTCTCGGAGAGACGCTTCTTGTAAAGTTAGTGTACTTTTCTTTGCTTATAATGCGCCGGTGGGACGCGCGTTTCTTCGCCTGTACTTTAAGTACTTGAAGTGTGGCGGAATATACGCTCGGAAGCATGCACACTCCCAGCACTCTGCATCTAGCCATGTAGGAGCGCGCGTTTTGTGGATGACGTCGAAAGTTTTGTTTTTCAACTGCAAAAAAAGCGACAAAAGTAAGAGCATGCGCGTCATGCTAAAATGGAAGGAGACTGATCGCTCGCGCGATGCATCGCCTCGCTGCACAATCCTGAGCACACCATGGCAACAGGCAATATAGATGGTGCGCCCAAGCGCGACAAGACTTAGCAAGGCACTCATGCAGCTAAAGTCCTTGTTTTCGCTCCCTTTTCCCTTTCTCTATTCCTTAAGAAGAGATACTTGCTGCCTTGTAAGCACGCGTTATTTGAAGTTATCCAACTTTCGACCTGAATGCTTGAGCTGCCTGTTTGACGCGTGCGTGTGTGTGTGCGTGTGTGTGTGCGTGCGTGTGTGCGTGCGTGCGTGCGTGCGCCGTCATAGCTCAGCAAAGAGGGTGTTGGCTTGCTAAGCTAGATGTCGCCGGTTCGATTCTCGCCAACGGCGGTGTAACATTTCGATGGGAGTGAAATACAAAAAAAAAGAAAAACAAAGCACCCGTGTGCTTAAATTTATGAGCACGTCAAAGAGGAACCCCGGGTGGCCAAGATTAATCCGGAGCCCTCCACTACAGCGTCTCTCATAACCATATCGTGGTTCTGGCACGTAAAGGCCCATCAACCATTATTATCCGCGATCTAAAAGTCTTATTGTTAACTGGTACGGAAACAAATTATGAGCAAAATCTTTTAACTAGCCTCTGCATGGAACTCAAAGTTTGAAGACAACATGTGTGGACGGGAGGGTGCGTAATAAATAGACGCGAAATAATACAGCGACCGAAAGAACCTAAGATTTAATGCCGTTCCGGCTCGTGCAAATATAAACAATATTGCGATAGTGACCGGTTTCCCAATACAGATACGACGGTTTCCTGGTGATTGTATTTTTTTAGACATGACTAGTGAGAACTAAGTTGAATAACACGTCTAAGTTATGTGAGCAGATCGGTGCGCTTGTCAGCGTGACCAAATGCGTCTATCTCCCGATGACGCGCTACTTATAATACATATGTACAAACTGGGGTCGTCGCCTTTGCCGAAATTGTCCAACTACAATCCTATACTTCTACATGGTCACAGCTAACCTATCATGGACATTGACAATATATGTTCTTCTCCTCCGTGAAGGATATACCTTCTACCTCATTAGCTCGAGCCTACTCCGTTTCCTTGAACCCGACTCTCCTTGAACCGGACCGAAAGGCTTTAAGAGTGTGGGATAAACTTGGAAAAAAAAGAAAGGGAGAGATAAATGAAGAGGGAAGGGAGGCACGCTAACCAAGCACGTGCTCAGATGGATATCCTATGCATGCGAAAAGGGAGAAGGGAATAATAGATAGAAGTAGAAAAGAACAGCAGGAAAACAAAGGGAGAGTTTGAAACCAAAGAAGAACAGCACTTTTCATTAACAACCAATACGTGGACCCGTATTCACAAAGCTTTGTTACGATAAAATTGTACATCTGATAACACTTAAGCCAACCGTGATGCTCGACATGCGATAATCGATGCCGTTCGGCCAATGGCAAAAAGCACTCACGAAAGAGAAGTTTCGTGACTTCGGCTCATGGCGACTTACAACCCCACCGAACACTGAGAGCTAACGAGATTGAGCTCTTAGAAGTACGAAGGGGAAAAAATAACGTGGAGCTTGGACCACAGCTACTTAATAAAATCTAACCCAAGAACCGGCATCCTGCTTATCTACCTGCTCGACAGGACCTGTCTTTGGAACAAAGTTGGGAAAAAACTGTGACCCTTAAGCTTTCTTTTTCTTTTTTGTCCCCGCGAACGATAACGGAGTGGAAGCAGACCTTGCAAGCATTTTCACAAGACGTAGCTGTAACAATGTTGCATTTTATTTTTTTCTTCTTGAATATGGTTTGTTTTCTTATTCATGCAATTCCACCATACAACACTGCTCACCCTGCTCGGATTTTTTATCTGTAATCTTTATTAAATAAATAAATAAATAAATAAATAAATAAATAAATAAATAAATAAATAATGGATGAATGAATTTGCACGGACATATGACAGCTTAAGCAACAAGGGTGAACGTTAGGCCTTGTTGGTACCACATAGTAACAAACTTTTTAAGCTCTGAAGGGAGCCAACCATGACGAGGATGGGACACAACACGTCCGTAACCTGCAATAAATGGTTCACTAAGGCAAAAAAAAAAAAAAAATTAGGGCGCTCCGTGCATCAACAGCGCAACGCTAGTCACAGCGGCGCTGATCGGCACCTAGCTGGTCCTGGCTTTTTCCAGGTTCTTGCTAAGTAGAGACCCTTTAAAAAGTTGTGAAGCTAGCTTTTCTACCGTGGAGTTTGCTCAACTAATGCAGTCGTGGTCATTTCTGCAAATAGCGTGTGCAAGTGCGGACTGCGTGCGCTTTGGTGTAAGAATAGTAGATTCAGCCCTCGTGATATAAACCAGCATAAAATACAAATCCTAGCCTGTGCAGCTACAGCACTCCGTAAACTTCAACAGGACAAGCATCGCCATCACTTGGGCAAAGGCGCAGTGCAGAGAAGCGCACTAGCGAATTTTCGCAGGGTCTATTGCATGGTTATGGTAAGCTGGTGCTGGCTTGGCGGGGTACACGGAAACGTGTGTCGTGGTAACTATGGGAACTTGCTCTCAGTAGATATTCTCGGCACGCCAGGCACAACCATATTTCGTCGTGGTCCGAGGCTTTGGGAAACGCCTCGCGAAGCACTCCGAGGCCCAGCGAACGCTTCTTAACGTTTCGCACGGATCTCAGCGTAGAGAGGTTAGCGTCAAATCAGGCACGGTCACAGACGCGGTACGCGCGACACGGCCCGTGCATAGGCTCTTCGACGGAACAGAGGAGGTGGAGCGCATGCGCTGTCGCCAGTGACGTCACGACATTCAGAGAAGAGCGGGGGAGAATGTGGTGGCGCGCCAGCTGTGGTGTGGCTGGTCGCTAGGCGACATGAGGCGTGGTGAAGTTTTCTGCGGAACACTTACATTTTACCTTGAGCTAGAACAGCCTCACTGTTGGCAATAGCCCTGTCGAAAACCCGGCGTTGAGTTATACGCGGTGCGCAGCGCCTATAGGGGCGCCACTGAAAGCCGCGTAGCGGCGGCCGTTGGAACCGCTGATGGGTCGCGTAGCAGACGCCTCGCTTCACTGCAAGCATGACGGAAGTGCGCGCGTGCGATTTGCCGCTTGTGCGCGTCCCAGATAATTACTTTTGCGCCGATAGTGTGCGCAAAGGCGCCGCACTTCATAATAGTGGACATGTGTCCGATGTCACAGCTGTGTGGGACGACAATGTCACCATACGCGCCAAGTGTTTGTCACGGACAAGCGTCAACAAGCTTCCCTACGAAGTGGAGCTCATCGAAAGTACACCGCTTTCTTTATAACGTCCCGATCACTGTCTGCATACATTGACGCGTGAACCAACGTTTTTTCTCGACACAGTAGCTTCGTTTACGTGCCATCTGTTTATATAGTAGATTTTGAGGGATCGCTGTCGCACCGGCTCATGGATTTCACGGGTGCGGCCGCGCGAAGGGTCAGCGTTGGTAAAACTTTGAAACCAGCACGATAAACTTGTGAAAAAATATCTCGGCAGCTTGCGCTAGTGGCGCGAGACTGAGTCACAGCGGAGCTGGTGGTCACCTAGCTGCTTGGCTACGTATTTGCTAGGTTTTTTGCAAGCTATTACCAAGTGTTGCAAAATGCCGTTGTGTTCTACCTGATCGTCGAAGCCTTCAATGCGCACAGGTGTCTTGTTTTACTGCCAATATGCATATAGTTGAGGCGAGCGCACAGCGAACATTCTGCACCGGTGATCGCATTCCAGTGCCATCAATACGTAGAATGCAGCCGATTTCGTGCAGCACACGTGTGATTCCACGGCGCTTTTGTAAAGGACCCGTCACCTGCCCCACATTCTCTGGCATTGCGCTTCGCACCATTCGTTTTTCAAGAGAGCCTAGGCATCGCGTCTTATCAGTAACAACAACCTCATGTGTATCGTATAGCGTCTACAGTGCAGGCGAGGCGACCAAGTGTAAACGTAGTAGCGTTCGCTGAAGACGTAGCGACATAAATGGAGAAATAAAAACACGGTAATCGTTCTAACACTGCCGTAAACAAAGCGCCATTGCTTTGTTTCGGCAGTGTTCCACCGCAATCCACCGCCGCCGTCGCTCATGAAATAGCACCGGAAACCTGTGAAAGTGCATTCCTGGCGATTTTTTGTGTGTGTGTGAGCAGCCGACAACGCAGCAGTTACTTTTCGACATCGCTGAAGCCCGACAGAGTCGTTAAATCACGATGAAAACACATCCATCCGTGCACTAGCGTACACCCTCGCGGGAACACTGCTCGCCCGGACCCACCAACGCTTCCAAGCTGTGGCGGCAGATGGCGTCGTCGGCGCTTTGCGCATCGCCTATACTGTAAGAAAAAATGTCACGTCACCATGGCAAGACCATACGCGCACCATAATGAATTTCAAATGATCAGGTGGTGACGTCATCATATGACGTCAAAACGCAAGTTTACTTGATGACTTCTACACACAACTCCGTTTCATGGCATATTTCTCACAGGAATATCTACGAACAAAACCAATTCGTAGTTTTTTTATAAGATGACGCGGTTTGGGCACGAACCGAACGCAGGGAATTTAAGGTGCCAAACAAGCACGCCAATGTGCTTGGCTACTCTTAGGTGTGGCTGACCAAACGTATGAATGAGGCCTGCGTGATCGGGCGCGACACGTCGAAGTCACGTGATTACATGTGGTTAAGCATTACCAACACGCAATCATTATTACGTGTGTCTCTCAACTTCTTTCACAACCATGCAGAAAACTACGCACTATCAATGAAAACATACCATAACCAAATGCCCTGAGCAGAGATAAAACATTCATAGTCTGCTTTGCCATTTGATTAGCCTTGTGTGCACATCACCGAAAAGATGACAGAAAAGAGGAAAAAAACAGAAACCCATCTGCGCATAGCATTTGGTTACAGCATGTTTTCATTGCATCATCCTCAGCCAGTTCTGTGTCCACTGCAGGACGAACGCCTCTCCCAAAGATAGCCAACTTAATTCACTCCACATTGTGGCTAGCTAATTCCATTTTGTTCCAGCGAACTTCCTGATATCGTCACAACATCTAATCCGCTGCTGTGCGTGGCTAAGTTTCATATGCATGGATATCCGTTCGGTCATTCCGTTTGAAAACTGGTTGACCTTCATGTACAATACGTGACCCACCCAGGTCCATTTTCCTCCGCTTAATATCGACTGGAATATCGGCTGCCTCTGTGTGCTCTCTCATACGTACTGTTGTTTTCCCATGTCTAAATTTCGTACCTGTTATATGTTTTTTCATCGCATGGTACGTGGTTCTCCACTTAAAAAAAAGAAACTATCATTCTCCGAGATTTATCGTGCTATGTTGACACTTGTATTATGCAGCGATTGAACACTTCTTGCTTCAGGGATGGCGGCAAGTTGTCTCTTATGAAAACGTATTCAGTCTGCGCTCTGGCTTAGCCTTATTCTTCGGCGGACTTTCCTCATCAGTATGTAAACTTGTGCGTAGGTGTGAAATACACCATTTCTTGAAAGGTAGCTGACCTGTTGTGCTTTTTCCTCGTGGTCTTTGTCTCGCTTAAGCTGTTCAAAAATCCGGTACTACGTTTATTTGACGACGGAACACATACGGGAGGCCGATACGGCGGTTCTCCCAAAGAAAACAGCACGAGCGAACATGATCAACAAAAAGCTCTCAGCACAATGACCACCTGCCCCGCAATAACAAGAACGCGGTCCCACCAATCAACGTCAGGCTCGGCGGCACAGACGACAAAGCGAGCGCGCTCACGCTATGTGGCGGACGAGTTCACGTCTCGGGTATAAGGGCAAAATAAACGGAGTGATCCGCTGACTCGTGGATGGATGGATGGATGGATGCTATGAGCGTCCCCTTTGTAACGGGGCGGTGACATGTGCGCCACCAGGCTCGTAAGAAGATTTAAGAACTTTTTTTTTCTCTCTCTTTAAATTTTCCTCATGCCTTTTAAATTTACTTCAATGAAATCGATCATACCATAGCAAAAACGGAAATTCATAGCCCAGTTCCCTGCCACTTATGGCAGAAAGTCCATATTTTTCCCTATAATTATTTTTGTCCGTTCTCTCTAGTTTTCTGCCATCAGTATTCTAACCGTCTCTTACTTATTTCAATCGCGCCTATGTTCAGCTTCCCGTTGTTCGCCCTAAAACCCAAGGCTTCCTGTAGGGTGGTGCCCAAACGTACACCTGGGTGGATATTTCCGCATTCAATCAGAACATGCTCCGTCGTTTCCCTATCTTCCTCACAGCATGTGCATTTTTCTTCTTCTTTACTGAATTTCGCTTTATAAATACGCGTTCTAAGGCAGCCCGATCTCGCTTCAAACAATAAAGCGCAAAGACTGCGAGGGTGGCCACCTCGCGGCCGAGACGCGAAGCAGGCTCAATGCCTCATCATTGGCGTGCGTCGCCTGCTATACAGGGAGCGACAGGGGACCTCATCGCAACATGGGAATCAGTTCATCCGCTGAACACCGCTTCTCTTCGCCTCAACGTTCGTTATGCAGGGCGGCAGGCAAAAAGAAAATAAAGAGAAAAAGGAAAACCTGGTTTGGAGACCGTCTTTCAGTTTTTGTGGATTACGGTTGAAAATAATTGCTGAACGGCCACAAATCTACGTGCACCCTCTTCTTCCTGTCCCACAGACGCGTGACGTGCGTTGACATTTTGGTCTCGTTAGTGAGACATATTTCCTCGCTGCACTGGGGGAGGGGGTGATTAAGCAGAGAAGAACGCGAATAATGATTACAGTGTGGACGCAACAAATGCAGACACACAAAGGGCAAGCAAAGGCAAGCGCTCCGTGCTCTGTCATTTTTATTGCCTGTTTAGATTAGACAGCTTACAAAAACAGACAAATTATACGTGAAAGGTTGGGAGGTTAAGCGGAAGATAAATACCTAGTTTTATAGGCAAGGAGTAAGGGGGAACACAAATGTAAGAAACAAAAGCATAAGAAGAAGGGTAGGTAAACAGATACACGTACGCACGACCACGGCAGTGCCACAGTCGTTCAACGAGGCTGGTTCTTCAGCTATACACCAAAACATCCCCATACTGGTAATGCAAATGACGAATAAATTGAGGGAGCCAAACTGCTGATGAGCAGTTTATTACGCAAATGTCATACAGCCTCGAGAGCCCATTTCTGTTTGACCGAAAATAAGCGGGAGGGGGGGGGGGAGGGGGCTAAGGGGACCCTTGCTTTGCTTAGCATGCTATCTACGGCATGCAGCTACTCTGACGACTGAAACGATTGCTGTTATTTGCGCAATACGAGAACTTGAATAAGCGCTGTAGGATAGCGTCTAGTGTTGTCTCCTACTGATCGGCCACCCCAGCTAAATAATATGCCCAGCATCGAAGAATGTTGTTGCGAACGATTCCAGCCTAAGAGCTTTAGGGTGGCGACAGACTTAACGTAGCAAGATTCATCAACTTTCATTGAGTCATTGGGGCCTAAATACGGGGAAAATACATTGGTATCCATGACGTCATTCTTACGTTGAGGTGACAAAGATTCGGCGCGAAATTTAAATATGAAACTTTAACCTTCGTTTTCTCTTCTAATACTGAACCTGCAGTGGCGATGTCAACGGCTATAGAGTTCTAAATTATTACTCTATCGGTCTCAACTGATTCATTGTTTCTCATTAGTGTCTTTATAAAGTGTCTCCCTTAGACTTGAAGTTGGACACACCACTAGCGAAGCCATCCGACCACTCGCAAGATACACGAAAGAGACGTTCTGTGAATTCCGCCCCCGATTCCCAGTGTAGTGACGTGCTTACCTCAAGCAACTCCACATAGCCCATTTTAACGTAGCGTTTCATTCCGACAGCACTGCATGTCCGTACTTTTTTTTCAAGAATAATTGAATTCACCTGCAATAAGGACTAACCAATTATTTTCTATCACGCAAGATCGCCATGCCCGCGTTCATAAAAAGGGAAACTTAAATATCAAGTCAGACAGAATCTGCAGGGCTATTAAATTATAAAATTACGCCTACTAAACGAGAAAATTAAGCTCGCATCGCAACGCCGGCATATACGATCTGCTTTGCAACATTTCGCGGCGAAGTCGGAACCATGAACGCACGCTAATTGGTCACTGCGTGAGTTCAGAGCCCGACCAGCAGGTCTAGCAATAAACACACAAAGCAGTGATAACAGGAAAAAAAATAATAAAAAAAGGCACCCAAAGCACAAAGTGCATGATACAAGGCACGTCTTATATACCACCAGCTCGCTGTGCTGCGCAGTCCGCAAGGGAAGAGCGTGAAATATGGGAGCGCCAGTGCTCTGGGACCAACGGTAGTGAGACACGATGCCCGCAAGCACTCACCTGCAAAAAAGGGAGTAAACGGGGAAAAGGAAAGAGAGGGAGAGGAGAAAAATAGCATGGTTAGTGCCGGTCAATACACGACAGCCACTAGAGGGCGGGACAAGTGCGCGGTATCAGCAGAAGCTAATCGCGACGAATGGCCGCCCCCATTGCGGCCTACGCCCAACGCCGTATAGGTGCCGAAAAAAGAAAAACAAAGAACTACAGACAGAAAGAGAGCAGACACGACGCATTCGCCGACTCGGCCAGTGGCGCTGGGTCACTGCAGCGCGAGATGGCCTCGCGCCACAGAGACCACGGCTTCGCTCAGATGCACTAGCGGCCGAACACGCGTACATGCACGGAATTACTGTTCAGTGTTACAAGGCAAGTACCACCCATTTAGCGGTACGCTATGTTCATTGTAAGGAAGAAAACATGACTATCCTCAGAGTATCCCAGCAATGCAATCAATTAAAGCCATGCCCGATGGTCACAGGGTAAGCCGCGACTAGTAGAATGCGTGTACAGGCTCGGTCACGCCGCGTCGAAGCTAAGGCCTTGTTGCACATTCCCCGAGGGAGATGGTCACCGAAGCGAGGAGGTGTGCTAGCTCCGCTCTGTGTGCGCGCGTGCATGCACAACAGAATGCTAACCCCCCCCTCTCGTTACTCATCTCTTTTTTTTTTTAATAAGTAAGTAAAAACCAAGAGAGGCATCACCGATTCTTATTTAAAAAGTATACTAGGGGCCGAGTTCACAAAGCTTTTTTCGTAGTATTCATTTTCAACGAACTGTAAGCATCGCTAATTATGTGTGCAGCGTCATGGTTGGCTGAAACACTTCACTTACGAACAATTCCATCGTCGAGAAACGTTTGCATGCACAAAAATATATATATTTGTGAATGGAGGCCAAGATCTTGCACTAAACATGCGGCTTCGCCAATTTTTTAGGCTGTGATAAATTGAATGCTGTAGCGCTACTAGACGATTCAAGCACCAAAAGCAGCGGACCTTTTTTTTCAAGTCTGTGCTGCGTGCTCGAGAAAAGTGTCAGATACAGCAGAATGAGCAGACGACGACATCCGCTACACGTTGGTCGTGCGGTTGAGAATTTCACGTCACAGCTCTTCAACCGCTGGAACAGTGTTACGGCTAGATGTGTCGTAGTTCACGGTCGGCGTGTTTTCTTCGCTGTGTTCTGAACGGCCAACCCTACATAGTCTACGGAATAGCCGGATGCGATCAGCTGCCGAATTAACCCTTGTTTACATTATGTAGTCGGTCTGTCGCTTCGGCCAAGTGGCTTTGCGAGTTAATCTTTCATTCTACCCGGCGACCTTGCCGGCAGGCTCGAGGATTGTATACAATCAAATGCCTCTACAGCGAACTCTTCGACAACAAAATTACCTGTACAACGAAAGGAATCCTTACGTCCCGGCTACATTGCGGCAGTTGTCGTGCCCCACCGCTCGCAACGAAGTGGCCCGTACAACGAAGTATAGTGAAGGTCCCGAGCACCTTGTTACAAAGGAGCTTGACTGTACAACGTTACCTTTGCACGCTTGTAATTTGAAGGTATATAGTTGAGAGTGGCGTAGTTCGTAATGGACCTTTTTGTTCATGAAGGGAAAAACGCCACCAGTGAGGATCGTCGAAACCAAACTGATGGCTCTACAACGCATCAGTAGAGCATCGCGGAGGAACGGCATCGCACTTAGGGGTGACAGTGCACCAGGTGTCACCCCTTTTCGTCATGCGCTGATCACCAAAAAACATGGCGTGCGTTTCGTTACCGACGCCGCGCATGCACAGACTACCCTCACGGGAAAGGTCCATTCATATAAAAGAAAACAACGCACCAAAGCACGATGCGCAAAAAGGATGCTCGAGAAAGAGGACAAGCACTGACTTCACACTGAGGTTTATTAGAAATAGAAACAGCGCACACATCATGAACCTACTACAACACACGCGTAAGCACAATATATCGCGTCACAGGCGCGCGAAAAGTTTTAAACAATTCAATATTTAACCCTGAGTATGTAAACGTATCACACACCAAGAAAAACAAGAAAATGCAGTCATGAGTTTGCGCCAACATGTGCGACTTGAAGATGCGCCAATTTTGGGGGAATGACAAAGCAACCGAAGGCTTACTCACAATGTTGCGATTGGAGATGACTGCCACCTCAATGACCCCCTTGATAAGCCGCGTAATACGCGGAATGAGCTAGTATTAAATTACGCATTTCTTCGTTTCAGGTCGCCTAATAGAAAATGGGAAGTTAAAAGGGCCCTGAAAACTAACTTACGCATGTTGTTGTTCTTGCACTTTTGCTTACTTAGTTATTTCCCGGTGAAAGTAGCACCAGCGAAAGAGGCGAAATCAAAACGTTCGTCACTTCAATTTGTACAGGAAGGAGGCTTCCGGCCGACTGCCGTGACGTACATACATAGAACTTAGAGGATGTGTCGTACTATGCTGAAGGTGTTGATTGGCTGGGAAGAAAGAAAAGTACTGTGCGCGCTTGCGATGTCCTTGTTATGTCCGTTTCCGGTGGAGGGAAAAATGCTAGAGGCCCGTATACTGTGCGTTTTCAGTGCATGCTAAAGAATCCCAGATAGTCGAAATTTCTGAAGCCTTTCACTGCGGAATGCACGTAACACGCCAGCAGATTGTGCTAACGTACATAGTAAAATTGTTCGAACGTTGACGGGCACGGTTACAACATGGTCTTTGATGCGAGAGTCGCATCTGCCATGTCACCTCTGTGTGGTGTGCTGAGATTCCCTGATCGTCCAACAGTACAGAATGGAATGGAATGGCTCGCAATTTTTCTGGTAAAGTCACTCTCCCGCTGGTCGGCGTAACGGCCCGGCGTTATCCGGTAAAGTTGCAACGGCCCACGTGGCGATGGTACGCCGTCAAATATCGGCTTGTTGCAGGAAGGCCACGGCGTGCAGCGGTGTTCCGGTAGCGCGAGATATAAGAAGCGTTTTGAATGTATCCAGCACGCCACGTCAGTAGGCAATTGAAATTTGAAAGGGTGTTCTAATTTATGTCGCCTGCTTTTATTTTGAATGTGCAAGAACCTTGTCTTTGCCGCGTGATTCTTCTCAGGACTACACAAGGAACACGACGTAGTGCAAAACTTGTAGGGTAAAATTAGATTTCAGGGCCCCTTAAAAGGGTCTCTCACCAGGTCTATTTTGAGCTGAAAAGCACAATGATTGCACGCTCCCGATAGTGTCTGCCAAGTTACGTGCCAAGTTCCCATGTTACATCGCTATGCGCCGCGGAAGCATTCACAAATTTCAAACCGAAAGCCGTTACTGGCCTCTTGCTCTCCTCTCGCACGCGTCCACGTCGAACGTGTACAGGATGACGGCCGCGACCGCAAGCACCTGCGTCAAGTACCGTCGGCCGTTATCCGTGCCGTGACGTCGCTCATAGACCTTATCCTATAGCCGCCGTACCGCGTAAACTCCAGGAAAAAAAAAAAAAAAGGGGGGGGGGGGGGCGTCACGTACACGCGTCGGCATAAAGGCGTGACGTAATGATATGTATTCATTACGTGAGCCCTCTGCTCCGGTGCGGGGAAAGGCAGGGAAGGAGTTTGGCTTGAGAAGGTTAGACAGGCCAAGCGCTAAGGGTGTGGAGTTCGTCTTCTCGCATGTTTTATTTCTTGCGCGTGCCGCTATATTTTTTCTTCTCCTATTGTAATGAACCGATTTGAAAAATCATTTCTGTAGAACGTTCTAGACTGCGCGGAACAACTTCCTTTGTATGACTAAAGTTCGCTATGTGAACTGCTGAGGAGCCCTTTAACCTCTCAGCAGGGACAATGCTTTGTCATGTCTCAACAGAGTGCAGAAAAACCTCTGCGCGTAACTCAGACGTGCGCAATCCTCGCGTCGCTTTATATGCATGCCACGCTGCCATGTACCTGAGGGAACTAACTCCCTCGAGTAACCCTGTCGGCAACAACAACAACAACAACAAAAAGGAAAGTCTCGCTGCGCGCATCGATCTTCAAACAGTGGGGGACGCAATGCATTCTTTGGCGAACTCAAAGACAGGTCTGCTTGAAGATGAAGCTTTTCTTAAGCAGCATCGAGGAGCGCACTCCTCACCCTATATCTTCAATAACGAACGACGGAAAATGAAAGTCAAATAAAATTAAAAGCAAAAAAAAAAAAAAACACCAAATCACCTAGACGCGCATGCATGCTTCTAGCATATAATACTATTCTAAACTGTTTGCACAACCGCAACAAAAAAGAAAAAAAAAGGGAAAAGAAAAAAGAAACAGCAAGGGCACTTGCAACATACGCGCCCTTCCCGATAAAGAGGTTTATCAGCCTCGCTTTTGATATGTCTGAACCGCCTAGGGGCATACTGCTTCTTGCCCTCTATCACTCTCGTGGTTTCCACTTCGCTCGCAAAAAGGAAAACGCTGCTACTTGAGGCTACCTCGCGGCTGTGCTGAGGTTCAATTCCCACTCCATATTTGCGCACAAGCGAATTTAACATTCTAACCGCGTTAAAAAATGGTGCGTAACCTTACAGCGTTGCATATGGAACGAAAAAGCGAGAAAACACGGACACATTGGAAGAAGACGCCAAGGCGTTCGCGTTGTCTACTCTGTGCCCATGTTTGCGCGCCTTTTCTTCGCATAATGTGCCCTTACCAACTAGCTCAGCTTACTCGCTTTTTAGACTTTAGAGCGTACCACTGCGTGCCACTATACCCAAAAATTTTGTTCAGGCTTTGCAAACTATCGCGTGCCACTCTGCGGCCTAGCAATTATGTTTCGCCTTCGCCGTAAGGTTCCGTCTAAAGTGCGATAAAAACGCATGGCGTCACACAGCGTCTCGCGCGACGTATGCCTTCGATGCGACCGAAGATGAGCGAGTCCGAGCTCAGAAAGATGGTATTTAGAATATGCGCAGTCTTGCCACGCACGAATTGGAATTTCATATAAAAGCTATAAAAAAGAGACTCACCTACACAGTCGCTAAATAAAGCACTTATAAAGCATGCAATAACCGAAAAACAATCCATTAAATAAACACACTGCTAAACGTACATTCGCAGAACTGAGGCACCCCTACCATATGAAGAACTAAGAACACTCGCAAAGGCGCACGACGTAAAACGAAAGCAAACAGGGTCAGATTCACAAAGCTTTCTCTTACGTACGAGATTCTTAGCTACGAAATCTCTTAGCAACAAGGCAGGCGATAGCAATGGTGCCCATTTAACCCATTCAGCATTATTCAGGGCAAGGAGGAAACGCGAAAGCAAATGAAAATGTGTGGTCACATGATAACCTCGCAGCGAGCAAAGCGTATGGTGTCGAGATTATGTGATAATAGCGAATCGCTCCTTGCTGCGCCTCAGCTTCATGTTACGGGTGTCCATACTACGCTGTCTATGCACGTCGCGCTGAAGCGGACGTCCGATTGATCTGCATTAAGCCGTGCGCTAGCGTTTTATCAACGACCATAGCTCGAAGAAATAAAAAAAAATCGAATTACACCCTTGGTGACACCGGCAGGTGCCGCCGAACAACACGACCGGAATCATGAAGCCGCAATTAACGTAAAATGTTAAAGGTAGGCAGATGTCACTCAACGTTTGCTCCTTTGACTACCATTTCAGATGCATTTGGATGAATATGCACTGCCTTCACAATTGATTCGGGTCATTCGGACTCAGTATATTTATTTTACAAGATAATGTCTTGTAGCTCGACGTAAATTGGTGTTTCGCAAAAAAAAAAAAAAATCTTAGAACAAACATCAATGCAGCTTTTGAGGCCATATAGAAGCTGTTCAGCTTTATAAACAAGTAACAAAAATTCATCCTCAATGTGGTGTCTCAAATTCAAGTCATGGACGGATTTCAATAAATCCGACATACCGAAAGATAGATATGCTTATAAATAGGCTCACATGGAATAAATTAATCACGCGATTTTTGAATACTACTGCTATTGTCATGACACACTGAGCAAATTCGGTAATTTAGGTATTGTTTGTATCTTTAATACGTTAGTAAGTGCTGATTTTGTAAATCAGCACTTACTAACGTATTAAATTGAAATATTAAAATGACGGCGTATGCAGTTAAGAAGTAAGGAAAAACGATATGTCACTTTTCTTTTTTTTTTTTTTGCGCACGCGTAGAGAGAGCCCTCCATAGCTTCCTTTCGTTACACAATTTATTTTACTTATTTCTTATTGCGTTACGCCGGACGCTGAGTATTAGGCGCCTTAAGAAGGAGAGAGCGGTTATCGTTAGCGAAGTGAGAGCTCCAATGGCCAACTGCTATTGCAAGCGTCCCCGTAGCCGTAACGAAATTTATCGCACGTGCGCGATTTTAAGACGCCTCTGACCTTCGCTGTGGACGACTCATAGATTATATCTACGATAAGTCACAAAAGAAACCGTGGATGCTTCGTCGTAAGCTAAGTGATGCGACAATTGAGGTAAAGCTTGCAGCGTATAAGACTACAATTTTGCCATTGCTGGAAAACGCATGTGCGATATGGAGACTGCACACACGCAAAAATATACGCTAAATGTGAACGCGTTCAACATAGTGCTTGAAGATTTGTTTTTAACTCATTGCGACAAACGCAGCCGGTAACGGCGCTGAGAACGCAAGCATCAATTCTTAGTGTGCAGCAAATAATGAGCTTCAACACTGTTGCCTGAATTTATTTTTCAGATATTGAATGGAAAATGTGAATCTGAAATACCCAAGACTTTAATTATTGACACATCACGCTCGCGCACTAGGCACGGACATTACATACAGCCTTTGTGACACAACTGCACATTCTTTTAAAAGCTTCTTTAATGTGTAGGCTATCGATGCATGCAGCAGATTACCGCATGATGTCGCAACTTGTAACGATGTTAAAACACTTGAAAGGGCATTGCTGAGCAATTTTACATATTGTACGAATGCCGTTTCGTAGTGTCCGAATAACAATTTATATATCTGAATCCATTTTCTTGCTGACGTGTGTTCTGCTGAGCAAGTTTATATGTGTGTTGTAACATAGCATCTCGTGCATTTATTTCATTACGGTTTATTTCTGCATTTTTATGCTTTTTAAGTTCTGTGAAAGAAAATGTAATCTCTTTGTCTTTTTTATTTAACAACTCCTGTTTTGGCCAGTACGCTAACAGTACAGGTAAATAAAACAAATAAATAATACAAAAATTGCAGCAGAACCTATTGGTGTGTGATATCATGTTCTCCACATTACCCGACAACGCAAACGAAGGGACGAAGTTGAAGGGCAAAAGGCCAAGCGTAGCGTAGTCGCCAATTATTTTACCTGTTGCACTGCTTCCACACGGGTCTCTGCCTTTTCAAAAGACTTCGAAGTGTCGATACAGCAACTATGCACACGCCCACGTTGTTTTTTTCCAAACACGGAGCTTTCCTCGAAGTAACGCACCCACACACAGTCGACGCGAACGGCGTACATCACAAAAACAAACGACCACAAAGCCTAGCAAACGAACCGACCGGTCTTCAAACACACAATGCAGGCTTCCTAAATGCGAGTTCACGGCGGCGCACTGGTCGCGGTTCCCTGTTCACGAGCACAAAGGCAGAGGCTTCGACACGGTTCACCGCTAAATTGGAGACACTGGCGTATATATTTTCGCAAAAATTTCACGAACCGAAAAAGCGACGGCATTAACAACACATCCCATTGAATTGTAAAGCAACTTAAGCAAGAAACGTTTCCGAGAAACTTCACCCACACACAATGTTTACGTCGCCATGTTCTTTCCACCTTAAGAAAACTGCCCATGTTCTTTTCACCTTAAGAAAACTCTTAAGGGACACTTACACGTTCTTTGTGGTGATATGAAAAATCCTCTTACTTGCTAGAGGGATGGTGTGACCACCACTACAGAAATGCGCGATGAGAGAAGTGAGTGACATCATTTTAGTGACGTCATAAAATGGTCTGTTGTAGAGAGTACCCCGTTCTAACCAGTCACATGCATTGCCTCTCGCCTAAACCGTCGTCTGCTGTCGTCGTCTGTTACGATGTGATACCTCGCGTAGGCTTGGAGGGCTTGGATGTGATCCACGACGCATGACTACGCGATAACTTCGATTAGGTTAACCTTCCTGCCAGAATACACCCCTCCGGGGACAAAGTGGCCTTTTGTTGAGTCTTTCACGTCCAGTTAAAGAGACAGTAATTGTCAAAGGCGCGTGAGTGCAGGCGAGGTGATATTACACTGGATTAGCAGGCTTTCGCATGCACTTCAGGCGCAAGTTCTAATTACTGATGCCATTCAGACCTATGTGTTTGCCATAGCAAAACTTTTTCATTTTCTTTTGCGGGCCGTGAATGCCTATTAAACTCGATTTATTCCAAGTTTATGCGCGAAATCACGCACATCTCAAATGTATGGCTATTTTGAAGCAATATGTTTTAGTCAATCAGCCTAGAGTGTACAGAGGAAGCTGCACTTGCGAGAGCGTGTCTACTTGGAAATAATAAAGACCATTACACCTAGAGAAGCCGTAAACGACGTAATGAGTTCATGAATGGCTAACTGAAGCCTACTGCCCAACTTGCTTTCCAATAGTGTGCGGCTGAATTTTGTCCGTTCCTTTATGGTTGCATAGGTGCGACCAATGCTGTATACGGTAACACAGCTTGGACTCTATAGGGAGAAGCAAGACGGAACAAAAAAAAAGGTAAAAAATAATATTGACCATACACCGCGCCGATTAAGGCATCCAGGACCATTCACACAACCCTTTTTTTTAATCCAATCACACGCATTTGCATGCATAATTTTTTTTTTTTTTTGCTGCACATACCCAATAGGCCTCTCTAATTACTCTAACGCCAAGCTTGTTCGACAAAGGCCAGTGGCAAGATTGTCCTATGCGTAAAAGAGAATTGCAACAGCAACCTCAAGCTGGTGGGCCTTGTCAATACACGGCACTCATCAGCCAACTTACATGGTCATAATTTTTTTTTTCTTTTTTCAGTATCACCTACGGCCCCAAAATATCCGCCGCGGTTGTCCGTTCCAACGCCACCATGTTAGAGTGCTCCGAACCACTCTTGGGATGTCATCGTAGCTGCACAGTTTTCGGGAAGATTTTCGCTTTGTGAATCCACTTACCAGCCTTTTTCTCCTACGCAGCAACTGCATCACCATCACTGATATATTAACCGGCAACCACAGCGCTCGCTATAGCAGCGGCTGATTGAAGAAACACGGCATCGTACGACGTTTTTCTTCTTCGCTTCGCGAATCCACTTAAGCAAAAAAAATTCTCAAAATTTGTTCGTAAGTGAGTTTTGCGAATCCGGCCCCAGAACGGCAGCATGTGATGAGTCACCGAAGGTTTCACTGTTCGCAGGAACGATAAGGGAAAGAACGAAAGCGCTCCCCGCCGCATGAAGAAATGACTCAACATGGCCCCTCCTGATACCACCGTGGAGCTTTATACCAAAGGCATCCGAACTAAAGCGCGGCAGAGCGAATTCGTCGCTTCACCCAGCAAAAAAAAAAAAAAAAAAAAGGATGGCTATAGCTGATGAATTTGTATTATAAAGCGACCGCGTTGGTACAGTAGCAGCTCCCACACCCGCCCATTTCGTTCGTTATCCAAACCTAAACTATCGCCGCAAATTGTCCAACTTGATATAGGTTGCGCTAACCCGCTCTTCTCATTTCTGTCATGTTGCCGCTTTCATTACCCCACAAATGAAGACAACTGTACTAAACAGGCATAAAAATAATCATACGTGGTAGTTGGTAACGCTTCAAGATTTTGGAACGCTCTGAAGGAACACTGAGCGTTGTTATTACACGCAGCGAAGTATAGTACACGCAAGGAGCGACGGAACAGCAGAAGCTGTACTGCGTTCAAAGCCGCGACGACCCGTAAGGACACTACCCCAATCATTCCTACGATGGTTCAACGACTCACTGCGCTCCGGCACGTTTTGCGATGTCGGCACATAAGTAAATGTATTGACTAAGAGCCCGAGTGGCGAAGTACGACGTCTAGATGGAGCATCGTGAGCGGAATGCGAGACCTACGTGTATATATCCCGCTCGTTTGTTCCGGCTAAGCGGGGGAAAAAAAATCAGTGTGTAAACTAACGAAGTACACCGAGAGATCGATCAGCGTGATGTTACTTGGACAAGCATGGCGGTTAGTGAATCAATAGTGGACCACGCAAGAGACGAAGAAAACGTCTCGCAGATAATTCATTACGTATGCATGATTGATAAACACTTGCTGGCGTGCAAGACAAAGCCCAAAAGGCCCAGCAAGCGATACATTCAGCATTTCCAGTAGGGCCTGAGCGCTTGCCAGGAAGAGTAACACTGCCGGACGCAGGCTCGTAACACGATCGTGCGTGGAACTGCACCTAAGGGTATTCTAGTAGAGCAAGCGAGAAGCGCGTTGAGCGTGTACCTGCTTTTGTTGAGTGTCGTCGTTTCTGCCTACACCTGATACACGTGGAAACGCCGAATGGGTTTAGGAGGACATTTTTGTACCTGTTCCCTTGATGCGCAAGCGAGACCTTATCGCGAAGGAAATTACCCGGCAGTGATTCATATTTTTATCGGAAATGTTACTTTGCTCTGCTTGCCCTTAAAGAGCCATTTTTGTTTGCAGCTCAGCATTTCAACCCTGCTCTCACATGTTTGAGTGAACGGCGCGGTTAAGATCGGCCTGAAGGGGAGGAAGAGAAAATGGGGAGCTCGCGAGATACGCTTTTATTAAACATTTTCATATCTCCTCTCACAGTTCGTCAACACCGACAATACCGCATCTTTCTCGTTCTCTCGCGACATGTATACCTAACGCAAAATTTTTTGCCTGACCTCGAGGCCCCGCACAATGGGCTATCTTCCAGCTTTAAAATTGGTGAATGCTCTTTGCTCGTATTCCCACTGTAGAATCCAGTTCTTGCTCCTATTCACTGTCTGAATGAACAGATACCGCAAGTTATACCACTGAAGTGTCTAGGTAGCGCGCGTATATACGGTAATCTAAATTGTCGACAGCAAACCGAAGCAAACAGTCGTAATGAATAGCGTGTCTTGGAGATGTCGCCTTTATTAGTAAGGACGCAGGTGCGCTTATATCAACGTTTCTCGCGGCATGCAGACTCTAACGTGCGTCCTATTCTACAAATCAATTAAGTGCGTGTTTTTTTCTTCTTCTTGTGCTGCTTACAAGAAACGACCTCTAACACTGCTGCGAAAGCAGCTCTACGTCTGCAATTAAGACTGCCGGATTGTGCAGCTAGTAATTCACTTTATTTGAAAGTACTGATTCCTCCACTAGGTTCAAGGTTTAGGCTTGCTTTTTGACGTGCTTGCTTTTTGAAAGCTGTACGATGCGCCTCTCTTTATCGTTAAAACTTGTCATCACCTCTTCCTGTTCTTTTCTCAGAAAGCAGAGGCGACGTTATCGGTGGCCTTACAATCTTTACCCAGTTTCTCATATCTAAACTTCAAGTTACTTTGGCAAGCTTAACTCCTCCAAGGCCGAATTCCTTACAGTTATTATATTTTTGTTCATAACATCGTTAACAAGAGGTGGAAATACGCTCCCTATGCATATTCTAGAAGCCCTTCTACGGGATCAAATTGTACAATTTTGCTTATCAGTCGATGATTTCCGCGGATGCAATACAAGAACCTTCGAAAGGTTGCAGTTGACATCGTTTATATGCTCTCCGCCCGACCGATTTCACCCCTACATTTCCAGCATAACTCCTGGTAATCACCTTGGTATCAAAAATTTTAGAAATATAAAGTAACCATCATCCCGGATGCTCCGCCTCTTTGTACACACTTAGCGTCTCAGGTGCCCCGGAAAACTAAAACCATGGCACCTGTTATTACCAGAATACATTATCCGGAGGCTAACTAATATGTTTTACAATTGTCCATTCAACATTTTGCGCTTAAAACGACAGTTTAAAATGTTGCTTATTTACTAATATTATTAATTGCCCAAGCTCATTTTAATAAATAGAGTGCCATGTTCAAGACGGCCGCAATCAATACTACAAGGCGCCAGCGTTCTCGTAACGCACACACGGGCACATTTGATGCTTTGTGCAAGTCAAGTGAAACACCCTGTATAACGCTGGAAAATTTTATTCAGTCCGCCACTTTAGCTTCATAACCAACCGCACCATGCCTGCTCTTACGCACGGCCATGACACACAGCCGTCTCTGAAACAGGACGTACACATACTCGGCCTCAACAGACGCTCGCACAAAGGCATCGCTACAGAAACACCAGAATTAATTTTGTCCTGTGTTACTCCTTGTCCGTCGTTTTCTTATACGCTGTAGTGCTACCATTTTGAATGCTTACCGCCTCACGCGCCTTTCTTACCTTAAAGGAATTAATCTGCTGAAACGCTGTGGTTCTTTTATTTGACTAGCCTTCAGCAGGTTTTCTATGTCTTGCACCAAGGGCTCGTGTACTTCGCCACAGCAGCAAGACAACGTCTACGCCGGGGTTCCCTGTTTACAGCGCCAGTCTTCTAACTCACAAGTACGGAAACAGATGACCGTGTGTCTTGTGCCGCCAAGTGTGGAGTACTTGATTTACTTATAGGAAGGCGGCTTAAGTTAAGCCTCCGGAACACGGGTGCTGAGAGGAGGCCTCCCCTGGGGCGCGTGCTCTTGCGATGCACAGGCCGCAGATAGCGCGCGAGGCTCCCGGAAGGAGCGCCAGGCCTCCTCAGCCGGCGAAGATGTCCGCTGGGAGCAGCCGCGGAAGTCCGATGCCGGCGGCTATTTATTTCACCGCCAGGCTTTAATTACCGCGGCCACTCGGCGCACTGGGCCAGGCAGCATCGATTCGGCGGCCGCTCTCTGCATAACCACGTTAGCTTTAATCCCGGCCATGGGCGCGACTTAACCTCGATGTGGACTGACCTCTTCCTGGGTCGCCTCTCTACCGCCGAGAAAAGTTGGCCGCTAAACGGATGGAACGCAGGCTGCGCGGCACTTTCTCTCAAAGACCCCGGACGATAGGCCGTATAATAGACTCGTAAATACGCCGGCGCCCGGTGCACCGCTCCTACATACGAGTACGGTGGAGGGAAGGAACCCCTTAACCGGGCTCCCGAGAGCGCTAGTCGTGCGCACTACGAGAACCGAACGACGGGCTTTGCTGCCATATGTTCAAGTGCGCATGTTGCTTTCTTTTTTTCCTTATACGCTCTCCTTTTACTGTCTTTATTTTCTTTTCATCTTGTTTACACGACCATCCCTCAGTTTATCACTTTACCCCATCCCAGTGCACAACAACGAAGCAGACTATCGAGCGTATGCTGCCCTTCCTGGGCCCTTGATATATATATATATATATATATATATATATATATATATATATATATATATATATATATATATATATATATATATATATATATATTGTAATGGAGAAAAGCTGCAATGGGGCTCGGACGCTCGCGCTGGCAAAGCGGGGCTAGAGAAGCAGAGAAGGAGGAAGTCAGATTAGAACAGCCGGCCTGCTGCAAAGGCGCTGTGTCTGTCTCGTTCTTTATTACAATGGCGCAGTCGACCAACACGGAGCCGTCTCCGTCCACGACCCAGCCGCAAATCAGCAGCGGAACGCAGCTGTGAACTCGACTTGGCATTTCCTCCAGAGTGTCGCCGCCTAGCATTACTGCTGAGGAATATGCCGGACAAGCCTCACTGCTGATGGTGCCCGCCGGGAGACCGCCGTCCCAAGCCACGGGTGCACCATCTGAGGACGGCGCCCTGCACTGGTCCGGTATCAGACCAGTCCACCACGTCCACGAATCTGCTGCGCACCCTCGCTCCGCCGCGGATGCCGCCAGCGGGATCACCGGGGCCACCGTATTGTCTCCGGACACCACGCCTGGTGCTCTAGGCGGCTCACCCGGCAACGCAGCAGAGCACGTGAGTTCCATGCCGCAACTGCGTGACACGCTCACCACGTTAATTAACGCGGACCCTGCGCTATCCGGCGGAACACTTAGCGGCTCCCCCGAGAGTGCCGTGGAGCTCTTGCGAGTGATCAGCGTACTCTTAGAAACACCCTCCTCCATGGCGTCCTCTCCTGCTCCGTTGCTTCCACCGGCCGCTTGGAAAATACCGACGTTCCGAGGATTCCAAGATGATGCTGATCACTGGATCGAAGACGTGAACGTACTCGGTACCCGGTATGCCTGGCCGGACCAGTACAAACTGCTCGTGGCCATCAACAACATTGGTGGTGCGGCCGCAGCATGGCACCGGTACGAGGGCGTCAGCCAACACTCCTGGCAGGA
Organism: Hyalomma asiaticum; assembly: GCA_013339685.2. NCBI lineage: Eukaryota > Metazoa > Arthropoda > Arachnida > Ixodida > Ixodidae > Hyalomma > Hyalomma asiaticum. The sequence continues at coordinate 235,657,347 of CM023481.1, forward strand.
ATGGAGCGCCAGGCTGATCGCCGTTTTCGGACGGATTCGCCTCCATAACCCTGTCACCAGCGAATCCGACCGGTACACTTCCGAGGAAGCAGCTCAGGAGGAGCGCTGCCTCGAGGCTGCAGCTTCGAACTGCAGCTCATCGGCAGAGAGCATCACGGCCTGCCCTGACATGATGATCGGTCTCAAGCTGTGTTTGTCTACACAGATTTCAACAGAAGGGACCGAATTTCAACCACATCACTCGGACCACGTTGACTCCAGCGTTGACTCCAGTGATTCTGCCCAGCTGACATGTGAGTCAGATGCCGAGTACCAGCCATCCATAACGCCTTCCATTGCGCCCACCCAAACCCGTGCACACCACGACGCGTTGTTCTTTGCCAGGGAACCTGCCTCTGACCCGCACAGTGATGCCATCCAGGAAACGTGCCAAAACAACTCGCCGTCACGTCCCCGGCCGTTAAGGCAGTCATTGGCCGAATGTGCGGAAGTTCTCGATTCGCCTTGCGGTGTTCCTCCGGAAAGTGGCATCTATACCGCGGATGAGGCCACTTTTATCAAAGACCCGACACTACAGCCGAAGTCCACCCCTGGCTTGAACGTCACAAACACACCCCGGGACTTGAACGCCACTCCTTCGAGAAGGTTATCGTCCAGGTCCGTTGGTTCTGGCCACTCACCGCGGATTCCTAGAAAAGGATCCCAATGCGCTGGTAGTTGCCGTAAAAATTCGAACCAATGTTCGATGACTGCACTAGCCACGTTCAAAGATTGGACAGAGCAGCTGCCTTGGATGAGTAACGCCTCCGATTCTGGTCGTGCAGTCAATATCACTGACAGACTCCCAATCCCGAGACGACCGAGAGAAACTCAAGGCAAGGCAAATGATCCGGGTCAGTGTAACCTTCAAGTCCGACAGATGGTCGTACAGGGCTCAAGTCCTCCCGGCCATAAGCTGCAGCGAAACGTTTGCCATCGAGGCCCGCTACCACCACGACACAGCCATTTTCGTCTTCCTGGTCCGTCACCGACGAAATTGCGCTCGAAGTCGCCGCGGACACAGGATCGACCAACGAGGCACAGCCAGTGCCGGCCGCCGGACATATTTTGCAGACCGTGCTCTCAATGCGTGCAACAGCGGCCGCGACGCTGTAGCCAGTTTTGCCCACCAGAGACTCGAGTGACACATCGACACGAGAAGTCGTTGCGGAGCCGAGGTCGACCACATCGGCATAGTCAGTGCCGCCCGCCAGACGCAGTTTCCACCGTTACCGACTCTCGCAGTCGTGGCCGAGTGTAATGGAGAAAAGCTGCAATGGGGCTCGGACGCTCGCGCTGGCAAAGCGGGGCTAGAGAAGCAGAGAAGGAGGAAGTCAGATTAGAACAGCCGGCCTGCTGCAAAGGCGCTGTGTCTGTCTCGTTCTTTATTATCAAGGGCCCTTTCTGGGCATATATATATATATATATATATATATATATATATATATATATATATATATACTGGACCTTGACTTGCAATGAAGTGCCGGTGGGAGATTTCACTTGTGCATAATTGAACCATGAGGATTCGTAGCGTGCGCGTTAACTAAATCAATCCGGAACTCGGCACGATCTACGATGAACATCCCGAGCTTCGCCCACTCATCATCATTCACTCCGTGGATATGCTGTAATTTTTTTTTGGGTCACCCCTTTCTGCTTCATCTACTGCGGTGACTTCGCAGCTCTGGAGCCGCTTTATAACACTACCAAGCAATGGCCTTGCGCTACTTCACAAAGCCTTCGGGCGCAGCATTAACATTTTTTTTTTCAGAACTGCTTTTTTTCCCATTGGTCAGCCAGCTACGCTAGTGATAGATCCCGCATATTGACTGGCTGAAATATCCTCCTACAGAAAATTTCAGTGCAGGACGCTTTTGCGAATACGGGCAAATTGGCTAGCAGTGCGTCACTTTAGGGGGGTGTATTGTATTTATCGGGGCGCAGGCGCCCTGTCAGGCCCTGCTGCATTTTCGCCATTTAGGCAGCTGTATCTTGTTCGCCTGAAATAAACTTCGAACTTGTCGAGTGCCGAGTGCCATCAGCTTGCTCCTTTCGTCAATACTATGAACACCTCCAGGATTTGCTGAAGTTTGTTCTTATCGAAATTTCTAGCATAATAGCGTTTTCCCATCACGCGTGCAGTTGTAAATGTTACGCAATTTCTTATTTACTTTTTGTTCACGTAAAACGAACGAAAGGCTTTGAGAGATACGCGACTGGCAAAAAAAATATATATCAACGTGAAGCAAATTCGCGCGACAACAAGGGGCATATACCCTCCCCCGGAATAAGTACAGTATTCCCTGTTGGTTCTGCATGACTGATCGATTCTGCCTGTCTAGTCAGGACTGACCAATCAGGGATGTTATATTGGTAAACGATTGGTCAATTCCGTCTTGACAGGCATAATTGACCAGCCAGGGAGGACCAGCATGGAATAGTATTCAGTATTCCGTGGTATGGAATAAGCCCCCAATGCAACCCGTACATACACACTTAACAGATGCTCATAAAATTAACGAGCGAGAAAACAAAGGAGAACACCAAAGAAAGAAGGAAGAAAGCGGAAAAGCTTAATATGCTTCCGAACCATATTACGGCCCACACGAGTCATCAGATAGGGACATGTAACAATCGATGAGTAAAACAGACGACTGTCTATTAGGGAGACACGCAGTTTAATAGGCTGTAAAGTTACCACGTTCGGAAGGATCTCTATCTCGGCGCAGCCCTTTGGATGACACCATTCGTACAGCTCGGCCGTGCGGGAACATTTATAATTAAGCCATGCGATCTGACAAAGCAGTAATGAGGAAGCAAACGAATCTGCATTCTGCCAAAGCCAACCCATCTCATTATCCAGGACCGAGCCAGGCTCCCGCCTGTGGCCAGCCCTCAGCATGATCGGGTACGCTACAGCGCCCAATCTATCATCTAGACCAGCCTTCTTTGCCGCCTTTGCGCAAGATCCGACAGATAACTGCCCATTACGTGGATCACACGCAGTCTCTGTAGGAAACAGCGCATAAGACAATGACAGAGCTCACAGGCGGCCGTAATAAATTGAATATATATCCGCTGAAAGCGGCTAAGCGCTTAACTTTTAAAATTACGAGGGAGAAAAAGGAAGAGATTAACGAAGTCACGAAACGCCGCCAAGCAAAGCCAATAAAGGTTCGCAGTACTATTAGCGAAAGTTTTCTCCCATTTCATCATATCAGAGTGGGCATGCAACGAAAGGAAAACGAAGCGATGACGTAAAGGAACGAGAAGAAATCGCGTTTATTTATTAGCGTGAAAAAGAATATAAGCGCTAGAGGAGACGGCGCAGTACGAATTGCCGTTGAAGATTTCGATCTCCACCCTCCTCCGTGAAGAGAATAACACGCAATTAAGCGCACTTGCGAAAGCACGACCGAATTCACTCCCCCCTCCCCCCCCCCCCTCCTTCGTTTTCATCCTCTTTCTATTTTCACGTTCGTCGTTGGTCATTCTATTTCCGCTAGTAACGGACCAGACAATGGCCTGTCGCTTCGGGCAGTTTCTCTATGGCGCGCGTGCTTTTTTTTTTTTCTTTCCTCTTTCTTTTCTTTTTTTTTTTTGGGGGGGGGGGGGGGGGTCCACGTTCCGCTAGATGGTGACGGCAAAGGCGCATTTTGCACGACAATGAAGCCTCGCAAGAGAGTAACCGCCGTATTCTAGAACCAAACTTAACTTATCGCGATAAGGTTACTTTTGTAAGGAGAACTTGAACTTAAGTTTAAGAAAAGGTAAAGGGGCTTTCCGAAACCCACCTTACAAGATTTTGAGGTGACCTTATGAAAGGCGCTCTTGTCCGAGTGAGTGAGTGACATGGGAGCGAGGCTAAGCGCATTTTTTGTGTGTTTTCTTTTGTAAGCAGGCGCACAGCTGCACGGGACAATGAAAAAGGAGGGGAGCAAGGGGTGTGGAGGAGGGTCATTCGGGGGGGTTGGACTGGTCGGAAGGGGTGTGCGCTGGCATGTCTCGTCAGCACAGTTTCCCGGAGTCTCGGCAGTGTACGTGCTTTTGCGAGTGACCATGTGCTTGTATCTCCACTCCGCGTGTGCGGAGAACACCGAGGTGTGGACGCTGTATTCTTGTGTACGTGTTTGTGTCGGCACTGCAGTGTGGTCCTACGCAGGCAACTGCAAAATAGCGATGTGTTTGCGACGACGAAGTGGCCCAACGGGCAGTGTGTTCTAAACGAACGAACTGTGCGCAGTGCGTGAACGAAGTCTGTTGCGGATATCTCTTTCTAGGTACTGTAATTCATTGTTTTCTAATTAAACGTGTATGGTCTTCCATTTACCGCATGGATTATTCCGGCTCACTTTGGTACCCCTTCGTGCTTGGTGCGTTGTACTTTTCTTCTGTCCCGCTGAGCTTTTCAATAAAACTTCACTTTAGTAAAACCACATTTTGTTTACACTGATCCCTGATGTATGCTAGCTCCGCCGACGTGCCATGTCCAGCTGTTTCGGTGAAATAGGGCACATTCGATCGCGTACACTTTCCTTCGATGCTCTGCTGCAACAGCCGTTATCCATAAGTGACTTGTTGCGCCTTGTTCACAAAACGAAGAGTCTCGCTGAAGCGGTTGTAGCCTTGCTGGGTAAGGAGCCACCAACGTACCTCCGCGACCGTCGGTGTCCTTTCGCAGGGATGGCATGAAGCTTCAGCACGGTACTTGTGGAGCGGAAGCGGCACAAGTACCCATGCTTGTCGCAAATCTCCATGGGATTTAGGCGATCACTGATTGCATGCCACGACATTCGCACTTACGCATATGCTGCCCGCAGCTCGATAATTCATGCCGATTCATATTTTAAACCAATTCCGCAACGTTGTCATCCATGCATGCCATTTTGTTTGCTTACAAGTGAGCGTCAAGGTAGGTCGGGGGCTACCTTAAGGAAGCCTTACTTATGGCGGCGATAAGTACAAGAGAAGTTCAGATGTAAGTATAAGGTTGGTTCTTGAAACGCGTTAAGGGTCACTTTAAGGTTACGGGCTACTTAAGTCACAAGCATAAGGATAAGTTTGGTTTCAGAATACGGCGGTAAGAGATGGAAACAAGTGCGCTAACTAATCTCGGCCTACGAAACTAAATTGCAACGTCAACCCCGTGGTCCTTTAGCCGACTCGCACTCGCACAAGCAGAACAATAGCGAATTGCCCGCATGCCGCCAATAATGCCAATTTGCATTCGCGGAAGAAACAGAAAGGGGGCGGGGACGCACATAGGCGTCAGCCGGTCCTTCCTGCGGCGCTGAATCCAGGGACAGAGGAAGCATGCGTGTTCTATTCGTCGCATTCGCTACCTGACGATGCCTGCTGTCCCTGTACTACCTCCTGAAATGAAACATCCTAAAGCGACAAACGTGCGAAACGGAAACCAAATTCTCAAGTGATTTTCGTTGGTAGCATTTGCTTGTCCTAGGGTGGAAAATTTCGCTAAGAACGTAGTAATTGGTTTTTCGAGGGACGCAAGTGTGAATAGATAAATCAGCTTAAACAGAGAGGGAGAGAGAAACTAATGTACATAGACCAAAAGCCGACCGAGCCCCAATTCTCAAGGCCCCACTGGCACGGGCCATCCGCTCAGCTTATCGGATCAGTCGCAGCTGACCTTCAAGGGCCTAAGTTATCATTCGGGAACTCCATCGTCAAGTTCTCCGGTATAGCTTATAAAAGGGTCAACAAAGGTCAAAATTACCTTTTTCTAATTTCGCGCTGTTTCAGGCTCTGCATGTTAGGAGACAACATGGATTCCAAAGCCCCTTTTTCTTATCCTGGCCACATTTGCTCAATAAAGCTTCATGAAACTTGTCGCATTAATTCCCGGTTTCATCTTAACGCAAGATAGTTCATTTTTACTGATAAAGAATTATGTAGGCCCAGTGGATGCCATCAAAACTTCTGCCGGCATGACGACTTCGTGCGGGAAGTTCAAGATGGCGCCGCTACGTGTGTGTGTGTGTGTGTGTGTGTGTGTGTGTGTGTGTGTGTGTGTGTTGTACTCGTGCGTTTAAACGCATAGCAATCGTCTTCCTGTCGCTAGAATGGTATTGCTAGTGTTTAAAAAGCGTAATTCAATAACACGATAACAAAAAAAGATTTTGTTCTTCGGCGTCCCTTCAAGCCAGAGTCCCTACAAAGAGAAAATTTCAGCTAATAGCGGCGTCGTATGCATATTATGAGCGACTGCGACCGGCCAGTGACAAAGGGCAGCTACGGATGAACAAGCTTTTTGTATCAGGCCCTGCGGCTCGTACACACACACACACACACACGCACACACACACTCACACACACTCACACACACACACACTCACACACACACACACACACACACACACACACACACACACACACACAAAGCGGCTTACGCTAGAAGTGATGGAAAAACAATATACCACACAGGAAGATACACACAAAAAGATCGAATGCAAATTAGTAACTGGTTTGTTCAAGCCTTCGTGTAACGTACAGCGTACACAACAATCCTATATACGCCGGCGCAGTGAAATATAATTGAAGATCGATACAAAGGCACCCTTCCTGTATACATTCTCTCGGAAGTTTCTAAATCAAAGGCCATTAGAATAAACTAACTAGTTCACCAAGGTATTATATGCGATAGGACCGTCCATAGCAGAAATGATGGGCCAGTCAATGACGACGAACACATATAAGCGAAGATGGCTTACCATGGCAAATAGCACTCACGAGAGAAAAGTTTCGCAAAATAGGACTCAAGTTACTACCTAGCAATCACCCGCTCACAACATGCTCCTACAAATAAGAAATCATTCAGTACTCGGCGCCAAGGCGAAATTAACGTAAATTTTTGTCCATCAGCGCCATTCATATATTTCTGGTCACGCACTCTCGGTAAAACCTTATAATGCACATTACATCTCACCATTATAGTCCCTCACCACATGTGTTGTTTCTCTATTAACAGCGAAGCTGTTATAGATATATTCGTAATTCGTGCGTCGTAACGCGCATCGCAGCAAAAACCAGAGTCAAAATAAGAATACGTTGTCGGGCTGGGGCATCGAACGTACGAACGCGGGGGTTACGAATCCGGCACCCTAACCACTCAGGCGCTGTCGGCTACGTGCGAGGCACGCTTTGAAACGGGCTTTTCTGCGCTTGGACAAGTAGGTGCAACGAACGGCGCCCGCCCTTAAAACGCGCACGCATGGACACATTCCCGCCGCCGCCACAGATGATGTGGCGTCACGCTTTCCTCCTCGCACAACAAAGCGCCAATCAGATCGTGCCGCGCCAAGATGAAGAAGATGAAAACAATGTGCGTTTGCATGTGTGCTTCTCTTGCACTCATGCCTTCAGCCCACTACTAGCACGTGTTCTGGGAGTGAAGCAGAAGTGCCCATCCGGTATACGCTGCTTCGCCAGCCCTGCGCCACTAGTGCAAGTTGTCGTAATTCTTTTATTATAACCCCATCGAAAAATCTCATATGCCACATACACCACGTATCAGATAACCTGGTATGAATCGTACGAGAACACGCATGATTCATGTGCGTTTATACGAGGTTATTGGACATGCGGCATGAGGTTTTTCGGTCGGGAATGTCGCACTTTATATAGGACACCGAAGACGCTTTGTAAATCGCTCTACCTATGATAAGCTAATCAAGGACAAAACGCGCTGCGCAATCTCCACTCGCGAGTTAGTCGCAAGTAAAGCAGCAAATATGGCATAACGCCAGGACGAATAACGGTGAACCACGACAACAATGGCGTGAAGAAGTTTTCTCTAGCCGAAACACACAGAGAGAGAGAAATGGGATAGGAGGTGCGTGCGAATTCTGGTCCTTGCATTCGGTTTGCGACAGAAGAAGTGTTGTGGTTCTTAAAAGGTTTTATCAACAGAAAGATCCGTGCATTTCGTCGCAAAGCAGGTGCGTCACATGAAAAGCGCAGACTATGTGACTGCGCACCCGAAACCGCGGCGTCTCTATTTATTTCCTTCTTCTTTCAAAAGCCTACCCTTCAACGTGGCTGCAAGGTTTGATGCAAGACATGTTTTTCCGCAACGAACACACAGACACAAAAGAAAGCAAGATAGAGAAGGCACGACCGGGTTTCAAGCCAGCACTTTTGTGTTCTCTTTAGCCTCGGTCATCTTGCGCCGAGGCCGCTTGAGAAAACCGGGCGCCAGTTGCATGGTTTGGATGTAGGATCCGATTCTCCCGAGCATCAACAGAGCTACTGTACACGCTGAACTAGACGAGATTTTGCGCCAAAGCATAAAAAACAAATAAAAAAGAGACAGGGCTCCGCTTTTTTTTTTTTTTTTTTTTAATGTAGCCTAGAAAGGGACGAGAAAGAAAGCACTTCATTGAACAGGGAAGCGGTTATCCAGTCTCGCCTACACGATCCACTCTGTATTGAATAGCACAGAAAGGAAGAAGAGCAATAAGCCAGAAAGTGGGAAGTGGAAAATATATACAAAAATTAAAACGCGGATAATTTCGTCTTAGAGGCGACACACTAAAAGTCCGCAAAGCGATGAAATGGAGAACGCTTGGGGAAGCTTGGACACACGCACTCTTTGGAAGGGTAGGTCGCAGTTTAGAGGTAGCAAACCTGTCGATTCAATAAAAAGGAAGAAGGCGACCCATTCAGAAAAGGCGTTTCACCTCAAATCTTTTCACCAGCACATTCCAGTCAAAATTTGCGGAGCGAACAGCAAACCTGCGTAACGCGGAGTGAGTCGCCAGGGCATCTGCTGTTTCCTCTACTCATGACGCGTGTGTATTTCTATTACGCACACCTTTTGTGTGATCTATATGAGGATAATTGCTGATGTATCGATGTAGCAGAGTGCGAGTTTCTGATTATATGGAAAAGCGATGTTGTTTTAACGGTATAAAGAGGCCATGGTTGTTGCAATAAACATTCAGTTGTAAGTCAGCGCTCGTCCTGTCGTCTGAGTTCCTCTGTGTCTTCGTTCTTCGCGCTATTTCACTCAGTTAAACATGAACCATGCAGCCCGAGTCAAAATTCTTTGTTGTTTGGCCCATAATTTTTTACGCCACTGCCGCTAGGCTTTGCACAGTGCTTTGGGATACGTTAGAGCCTCTGCTGCAGTTTTTCATGCCTCCGTGAACGCACGTTGCAACTGCCGCCTCGCCTTCCGCCTCCTCCTCGAACACAGGCAAAGGGAAGAGAACCTGACAAATCGCCGTGATCGCCCGTCACGTACAAACACGCCTGATCATGAATATCGTACGGATGTATTGACTCGGCTTAATAAAGCGCGGAAAACATCGCGCACAGTACGTGCGTGAGATATTCTTTTACATGAGCGAGTTTTAGTACAGCGAAAAGCAGCAAACGCAAAGATTAGCGTTAACGTTAGCGTTAGGGCGTAACACATCGCGCATGCGCAGAACGTAAACGTAGCCGAAGTCGTTACGTGCCCACGCTATTTTCGGAATATAGCGTCTAACGCTAATGCTCGCAAGGAGAGAGAGATTCTTTATTTGAAAAGAAGAGAAAAGCACAGGATAGTAACTGTCTCTCGTCGAGGAGGACACCTCAACCGTCCTGTGCGGGGGATGGGGGAGGGGGACTAAAATAGAGAAAGGAAGATAAAGTAGAACTTAGAAGAGGGAGAGACGGGCGTAGGCACCATACTGTACACAGGTAAACATCAAGCTCGACACTTAAAACACTTAAAAGACACTTAAACACTTATAACAGACGCTAGCTTAAACACTTAAAACACACGCTAGTTTGTCATAGCCGCCCGGCCAACCCCGTGTCCTCGATGAAGTTGAGGAGGGCTCGCAAGGAGACTCGCACGTCTGGCTAGGTGTTGGCGCCAGTCGAAGTGAGAACCGGTCGCTTCAGATCTGTCGAGCCGTCGCCCTGCACTTTTGAGTCAATCCACTTCTTATTAATTCATTCCTTATTGATGGACACATTTGCCTTAAATTTTAGTAATGGTGTTTCGCTAGCTGCGTATCGGTGACCAAATAGCTCTGTTTTCTCTCGACGCACCTACATCAAACAAGAGTCTTCTCTTGTTTGATGTAGGTGCGTCGACATGGCACCACCGCCTGTGTCTAGTTTTTCATTCATTCGCTTGTTTCAAAGGGTATGACCACAAGTCAGTCAGTCAGTCAGTCAATCAATCAATCAATAAATCAATCAATCATTAAATCAATCAATCAATCAATCAATCAATCAATTTTATTTATTCCCCAAGAACTGCTGTTCCCCAAATTTATTCCCCAAAAAACTGCTGTTCAAATTTACAACGGCATTTTACCCGATTAAAAAAAAACAAGCACGGTTATACGCTAGAGAACATTGTCCAGTTAATTTTTGCACTGTTTACATCGCCTGGTTAAATGCTTAAAAGGAGAAAAAAAAAACGAGTCAATTTCTCGATATCTCGCTTTTGGAAGAGCCAGGAATAATAACAGCGGCATGAAAACCACGCGTGTCATCGCCAGCGAAAGACGCCGAAGGCGTGAGAGGACAATATACAACGAGACACGAGGCAATTTTCCCTGCTTCCGCAGCCAGAGCGCTACAGCGAGAGGGCTGTACATCATCAACGCACAAATTGATACGCGATCGCAGATGAAGCGGGGCGCAGCGACCACCACCCCGGGAAGCAGCCGAAGTCGACGCGCGGGGCGCGGCAGATGCGGCACTTTGTTTCGAACGAACCGCCGGGCACAATGCAGCCACCGGGAGATAAGTCGCTCGGGAGGCTTCGCCCTCATATTGGAGTCGTTAATCATGAGCCAAGCGTAAGTAGGAGCCAGAGAACAACCTTCCGGGACAAAGAAAAGAGAAATACTTTCTTCTTCCAGCTTAGAATAACATTGGCGTAAACATGTCCGGAAAAAACCCGTCGCATACACGGCTCCGCTTATCGGGTTGCGCATATAAAGTGCCGGAAACCTCCCTAAAGGGATCAGCCACGTGAAAGATGTGGCATGCTAAAGGCGTCCTCGGAAAAGAAAGAAGAAGAAGAAAGTGCCCGCCCACCGAGAATTCCTGCATCCCCCACCTTCCTCCCTCGTAAAATTCCCAGAGCCACTTCTTAGAGTGCATCTAGCTGCGATCTTCTCGCACCGACGCACATTTCCAGCGCCGCATACGCGGCTCGTCCCTAGGCGTGCAACGACACGTCCCTTTCATTATGCGACCGCCGGAATTGCGCACCGCCTGACGTGCGTCGCGGGGCAAGAGACTCGAGCTGTGACAGGTGCAGACCTCTTTTGCTGGCGGGAGTGCCTGGACGCCACAGGTGGTCCCGAAGCTGATTTGATCGATCACCGCACCCGTTTCGGGCACAACGCTCCGAGAAGCTACGTGCGCACACGAGCCAGAGAGGCGATTGTGCAACGTGCTGTTTACTTATGTTTCACTTGCGCTTTCCTAATGAAATCAGCCCACTGTTAGAATGGCAGCCGAGGTTCGCATTAGGCGTTACTTCTTCCGCTTGAATAAGAACGCGGGCTTAGCGCTTTTCTACTCACAGTGTCCGTTTAAAGCTTGCGCTCGTCTTCGGACATCAATACATACGAACTTGCCCGAACTTCAGGATTTTACAGCGGACCTGTTAAAGCCTCGCCAGGTTGGTCTTGGTGTCGTTCGCAGTTCCGACAGAAGTGGAGAAAGTGAAATAAGGAGAGGAGGTGTAGTGAGACAAATAACGAGGCAATAGAGTGAGAGAAATAAAGAACATAACACAAAATAAAATTCCTTGGCGAAGCTGGATTCGAAACCGGGTACCCAAAGTGCGAAGACGAGCGTAATCAACACGAGGCTATAAACGAGGCTTGAATATCAACCATTTATGGGGACCATATGATTGTGTTGTGCCGACGACTGTAACAGAACTTGCTATGGGCGAGAGAAAAAGAAACTGAGAAAGAAAGAAAGAAAGAAAGAAAGAAAGAAAGAAGAAAGAAAGAAAGAAAGAAAGAAAGAAAGGGGAGAGGGTGAACCTAGGAGTGGAAGACGCATTACAGAAAGAGAGAAAGAAGATATCTAAATGAGCGAACGTGACGATTAGCTTGGTGTCGACAAAATAAATACTTTATTCGCATAAAAAATGATGCTTTATTTGCTCATCTGCTTTATTTGCTAGTTTATATAGTGTAAGAAAATATATGTGTGCCTTTGCTAAAAGATCGCTTCTCCTTTGCTGAACCTTGCCAAGCAAATGTTTTGCTGAGCCCCGCAGCACCGCTGTCCATTGATGTTTGCGATAGCAGAGCCACGCATGCATTTTACTTATGCTTTTCAATCACATTTGAAAGCTCACCACTCCATGACGTCTCCAGCTTCCGAAAGTGAAAGCCTTAGCGTCGCCCGTGCCTCGCAACGTGGCGCAATATGTCCAGGCGAAACTTCCTCGAAAATCATCAACCCTGCACCTGAGAAGAAAGAGGTCGCGCTGACAGGCTTGAATCTGAACGCCTTCGTACCGCTGATACAGTGAACCAGAAACACACCAAGGGCCGCTGAAGCCTCGGACTAAGGACCTCCCTTCGCGCTGATCGTATACATTCGCCTAAATGCGGATTTAATAAGTGCTTTTTTTTTTCCTACTCCCACTCCTGGTCTTCAGAAGAAAAAAAGGAAACATCGGGGTTTTGTTAAGTCACAGAAGGGACGAAGGAAAAATTACGGTTGATACAACACGCCGGTCGGAATCTGCGGGAAGCGGGGCTATTTTTAAAAAAGTTTTAATTGAAATTCACTCGAGGAAAAACATCAGCACGCAGTTTCATTTTTTGTTCAAGTGCGCGCAAAGAACCGTTCCCTTTTTCTCACTTTGCTGAAACAATGTGTCGTTTAGCTTTGCAACGCTTGCATCCTGCATTAAGTTTTGCTAAGATAACCCTTGGTCGCGAGAAAGGGGAACCCATCCCCAACAATCTCTGATCAGCACAGTTTTGCCTAGATCATCTCGTTTGCTGCTTTACAGGCAGGCATATTTTGACCGTCAAGAAACTGACAGCGAGGACACGCCAAGGCCCTGAAGGAAAGCACATAAATCGTAGCTTTAATCAGATAATGATGCACTCGAAGAAGGACATTTGCTGCAGTGACGATATCGAAGGCACCTAGACGGTTAAAAAAGAGAGAAAGAATCGACCGCGCCATTAAAACATGTTTAACTCGCCATAAATTTCGCATAAACATTCCCTGCCGTTCTCCTGCCCGCTGAAGCCGCTGCAGAGTACACAAAACTTCCAACCAAGGTCAGCACTTTTAAAGAAGTGCGCACAGACTTTACGCATCTTTATATACATCGCGTGATAGTTTTGCTAATGAAGACGAGCGACTTATAAGCAGACGTCATTAGCGACCTTACAGTCGTTTATTTTATTTTTTTTACAAAGTATTCAACATGGAGCAGCAGTCAAAAATACGAGAGCGTTAAAAACTCCGTTCAGTAACTTTCTCGCTACAAAACCAGCGCGCATGCACATAAATAATCCACGATTAAACTTTTTCGATTAGCGCAGAGCGCGGGAATTAAGGGAGCTCTTACACATCGCAAATGCAAGGGAGTATTTGCCATTGCGCATTCCACGGGGTATAAATAGGAAAATGAGGACGGGCGACGCAACTTTTACTATTTGCGCTATGCCGGCCGTGTACTTGAGAAAGCATTTTCGAAATTCTTGAAAAGTTTTGTGTGCCACTTAAGTCTGTGCTGTTGGACTGAAGACGCCGTGTGCGTGTATCGGTCTTTCTTGGCCTCGTTTATGCCGTGTCCTTTCGCTACGAAAAGTGGTTTTTCTACTACTTGCATATAACTAATAAAAATTGATGGGGTCTTACGTGACAAAACCAGGATATGATCTTGAGGCACGACCCGCAGTGGAGGGCCGCGGGGTAATTTAGACCATCTGGTGTACTTTAAGGTTCGCCTGAATCTCAGTAAACGAGTGCCTTTTGTGCATTTAGCCCCCATCGAAATGCGGCCGCCGTGGCCGGGATTCGATCCCGCTCCCTCGAGCTTCGCGAGCCAGCACATGGGCGCTAAGCTACCCCAGCGGGTACTAAATGTAACTTCAAGAACGGCTAACTTTTACGGCTAGTTTGTTATAGCGTATCATAAAATCCGCTCCGTCCTCAAACTTTCATACCCGGCTCCATGCAATTTGTCCGTTGCGTTGAATGTCGTAAATGAAGCGTTAACTAGTCAATCGTAACTAGACATTCAAGAATTAGTGTGACCTAATTTCTCCAAGCATGCGCCGCACCTTTATACACACGTTGTAACGGTGTTTCTTTGATAGAATTCTGAGCACCACATCAGCGATAGCCTAAGCATGGGCGCAGCTTCCGAGCACCGTTCCCGAGCAGAGCATTGGAGGTCATGACCCCGTATGGCGTTCCTCTACTTCGGTGCAGTCATTCCCGGGTATGAAAAGGGAGTCGTCGACCGACCTAATACCTTTTCACTCTCAGCGAATCACATATACAGTACGTCTTGAGGCGCTCCACACTCGATCGTTCACGATGGCCCAGGACTAAAGACGGTTCGACGGGTTCAATTACACAGTTGACGGGAGATTCCAGTTGGATAATACGCAAAGGGTCTTCATACTTGTGCGGCAGCTCCGATGACGCACCAGGTGCAGTGGAAGAAGCTGGCATCCATACAAGCGCTCCGGGAAAGAAGGCATCTTCGCTACACTACCTACAAATCTTGAAATCCAGAACAGGTGGTAGGGCACGCGTGATATGATGGCGTCAAGTAAAACGAGCATTATTTAAAATTTTAAAGTAAGGTATGCTTGTAACGTCCATAACTACAAGACACCTGTTTTAGATACAATATTGAAGGCAGCAACAGCTCAAGCCTCAAGGGGCGTCGCCTCCGGCAAGATCTACACTAGGCCTTCAGCATCAATTTCAATATATACAGGACGCGTACGTCTGCAAAGGCGTTTGTAGTAACGTTAAGCTCATGACGTTGAAGCTGGCAGAGACTACTTCTGTCGAAAGCCCGCACAACACCACTGTAAAGAGACCACTCTAATGACTGGCTCTGGGAGTTTGCCGGCACTCCAGCTCCCAGATGCTGCTGAAGTGGCATCAATACGCTGCACATGCACCTCTACAGAATAGTACCAGAGCGACCGGCTACACAAAAGGCCTCCTATACACAAAAAATATATCATAATAGATTTGTTCGTATAAGAGAAAATTCTAGACAACTATCACGAACCTAGACATATCATTAGCGAAGGTGGCCGGCAAATGGCGAAGAACACTTACTAACGAAGCGCTGTGTGCGCGTATTTAGCACGGGCTGCGAATCTATAGGGTCAAATTCACAAAGGTCCTCTTTCGTAAGTGCATTTTACCATTGGTCAGCGTGATTCGCTAATATATCTAGCACCTGGATTAGCTGAAAGATTCTCTTACAAATATTTCTATCGTAAGATGTTCTTGTGCATACGGGCCCTAAGCGTTTATACGCTCATCGGAAGTGCATCACGTCCTATAATGTACTCCACGCAACAATGGATCGCTCCGTGCACCGTCACATGCATAAGGACACGCCACCAAACTAAACGAACAGCCTCGTTATTTTTTCCACCTTTAAGAGTTTCAAGCGCTGAAGGTGCCTCCGAAATGCATAGTTCGAACACGTTCTCTGACATGTATTCATATATATGTCAGGATCTAAAAACGCCAGGACCTAAAAAGACGCCAGGACCTAAAAACGAAACTACTGGCAACAGACAAAACGCTATCCGACCTACGTAAGCGCATGACTGATTTAGAAGAACATTATAAAGCCATCTCAACCTTACGCACCGACCTAGATGCAGTAAGATCAGATACCACCCGTACGGCTGGCCAGCTCGCTCGCCTTACTACACAGATGGAAGGTGCCGAGAACAGGAAGCGTCGGAATAACCTGATATTATATAACATCCCGGATCCTAACCCGAAAGAAACTTTTGCCGAATCCGAAGAAATCGTCATTCCACCGCAAAGAGCACTTGAACTTAGTGGTTGATCCCAATCACGTTGAGCGTGCGCATCGGCTTGGACGCCATTCACAAGGCCGTGCTTGGCCACTTATCGTGAAATTCAACCACTTCAAAACCAAAGAATCTCTCCTTCGTAGTGGCCCCAAATTTAAAGGCAGTAAGTTTAGCGTCGGCGAAGATTTCTCTCAGTCCATCAGATTTGCTCGCAAACAGCTTATCGCTTTCGCCAAATTGAAATCTACTACCTATTCTCTGCGCTTCAAAGCATTGCACATTGGAACCAAACGGTACGTGTTCGACCATCCAACTGAATCTGTTTAAGAAATATCACAGCAGTTGCCTAGTCATCAACATGTGCCTCCCCGCCCTCAGCGCACCCCGCAATCAAACTTGTTGCTTTCTGCTATCTTCACTAACATGCGCAGCTTCCTCCCAAAGCGTGACATTATTTCTAATTTGGTTTCGTCATCTAGCATCAACTTTCTAGTATTAACGGAAACATGGCTTACAGGAGACGTAGCGGACATTGAGGTGCTTGCTGACCTACCAAATTTTCAACTGTTTCGAAAGCATCGCAGGGATGCAAGGGGCGGAGGGGTACTTGTCGCCGTGAGCCAAGATATATCCTGTACATCTGTAAATGTTGTGTCCGATCTCGAAATCCTATGGCTTAAATGCCACGCTGCACCTCACTCAGTCTTACTAGGCGTTTGCTACAGGCCCCCTCAAAGTACCCCAGACTTCTCTTTCAAGCTAAACAACATCCTAAGTGAAATAACGATCAAACACCCAAATATGCATGTAATTCTGTTTGGAGACTTTAATTTTCCAAACATCGCTTGGTCGAACCCGCCTACTCCAGTGGCTACATCAAGGGAATCGCACGAGTTCCTTGAGGTATGCCTTAACTTTAACCTACCCCAAGTGCTCACTGAAACGACTCGTGTCACCGGTAGCTGCCAAAATATTCTAGACCTTATCTTAACAAATTATCCCGAGGACGTTTCATCCATTGCGTATCTACCCGAAATCAGCGACCATAAGGTCATTCATGTTGACTTCGTGATCAAACCTCTCTTGACACCTACTGTTAAAAAAACTATTCGTTTATATGATAAGGGCAATTACGTAGCAATTAATCACGAACTTAGACGATATTATCCCACCTTTGAGAGTGCCTTTCCTTCTCATAACGTAGAGGAAAACTGGCGCATCTTCAAAGAGAAACTAAACAACTTGGTAGAAATATACATTCCCCAAATTAACATTCGTTCCAACTCAGCAAAACCCTGGTTCAACAGAGCTCTGAAGCGATTAGAAAACGAAAAGAAACGTCTCTTCGGCGCAGCTAAGTTCCGTAACACATCTGAAGCATGGTATAAGTACAGAGAAGCTGAAACTGCTTATCTGGAAGCTATACGCCATGCCAAACGTTCATTCTTTCATTCTGAAGTGCCGAACATGCTTAAGAACAGCCCGAAAAATTTCTGGCAAGTCCTTAACCCACAGGACACGCGCACCATTACCTTATCAAACGAGTCAGGTGATGCCCTAACCGACGCTGAATGTGCCCATGTGTTTAACACCGCCTTTGCGTCAGTTTTTACGGAAGAAAGTGAACTGTCATTCTCTGTTTCCCATGCAACTTTTGAATGTGCTATGCGACCAATTACATTTTTTCCATCCGGCATTGCATCCCTAATAGACAATATTAAGCTTTCATCGTCAGCTGGTGTGGATAAAATTACATCTAAAATTCTAAAAAAACACTAAACACGTTTGTTCAGCATATCTCTTTTTATTGTTTTCGCAGTCACTTTCAACACGTATGCTGCCTCCGGACTGGAAACACGGAAAGGTCGTTCCAGTCTTCAAATCAGGCAACAAACACTCCCCATTGAATTATCGCCCCATCTCATTAACCAGTGTACCCTGCAAAATACTTGAACATATCATCTACACCCATATCATGGACTTCCTCGACGCTAACCATTCTTTTCATCCATCACAGCATGGCTTCAGGAAAGGTTTTTCCGGCTAAAAGCAACTGGCTATGTTTGTTCACGACCTGCATGTAAACCTTGACTCTAACCTACAGACTGACGCCATCTTTTTAGACTTCTCAAAAGCTTTTGACAAAGTTCCTCATGAGCGTCTACTACTAAAACTTGCCGCGTTACATCTAAATGCCAATATCTTAGCATGGATCAAAGCATTCTTAAGAAGCCGTTCACAATTAGTCATCGTCAACAATCAAACATCCAGCGCTACCCCCGTAACGTCAGGCGACCCTCAAGGGTCCGTACTTGGCCCACTACTGTTTTTGATTTACATTAATGACCTACCATTGCATGTGTCATCCGTATGTTTGCAGACGATTGCGTAATTTATCGTAAAATTAACAGCGTTTCCGATAACACGTCGCTTCAAGATGACTTGCGAAACGTGCAAGAATGGCGCAGCCTGTGGCTAATGGAACTAAACCCTAACAAATGCAAAACTGTCACTTTCCACCGCCGTAAATATCCACTTATTTTCTCTTACCGAATTGCTAACGCCAACCTTGAACTGGTTTCTTCTTACAAATACCTCGGAGTAACCCTTTGTAGTGACCTAACCTGGGCAACACACATTATGAACATCATCTCATCTGCTAATAAAACACTCGGGTTCCTAAAACGCCATCTGCGCCATGCCCCTCAAAATATAAAACTACTCGCGTACCAGTCTCTAATCAGGTCGAAATTAGAATACGCATCCCCCATCTGGAACCCGCGTCAAATACATCTCGTCAATCAACTCTAGTCGCTTCAAAATCGAGCTACAAGATTTATTCATCGTAAGTACTCATACGACGTCAGCATATCGGCCCTGAAAAGGGAATCAGGATTACCATTACTCGCATCTCGTCGCCGCACTGCTAGCATTTGTCTTTTTCATAAGTCCTTTTACAGCTCACTTGGCCAGCCGCCATACATCCTCCTTCCGACACGCATCTCCTGTCGCACCGGTCACCCCCAACGAGTTGCGCGCACCGTCACTTTTTCGTCCTCATTCTTCTAGCGTGCAGCAACAGACTGGAACGGCCTTTCCAGCGTCATTACAGCCATCACTTGTCCCTCCACTTTCTCGGCCACTGTAACAGATTTCTTTGCACTGTAGTAAATATGGCTTTTATTCTTCATGTATGCACCCACCCTTTATGTAATACCCCTCCAATGGGGTCTTTAAGGAATAAAAATGAAATGAAAGGAAATGAAATATCACTACCAGCAAGCGTTGGCTTTAAATTAGTTGCCAACTACAGCGTAGTGCTTGGTATCTACCCAAGCGAATGCTGTGTCACCAAGAAACCTGCGACCCCAAACCACAACGATTTTCTTTGTGAGCGTGGTTATCCATTGCTACACCATGCTCGCTTACAGCTTATCAAACGTCATGATTCTCGGGCATCTACAGCCGAAAAACATGCTTGCGAATTCGTTCGTATATTTGTGTCTACTGCATCGTTTTCATAGTCAAAGGCTTTACTGAAACCTCTTAGTGGGCCCTCGGACGCCGCGTCTTTATAGTCCAGCATATTTTTCCTTCAGCATACTTTTACCTCACTTCGTTGTTCGCGCAACTTATACTACACCTGCAGCATAGTCCTTCGAGCACGCTATCTTCTGACGGTGTCTGGTGCGGAAAGAATCAGACGACACACATGCGTCTGATTCCGAGGAAAGGCAAGACGACACACATGCGCAATCTAGCTCGAAAGAATTCACAGCATATCCACGGAGTGAATGATGATGAGTGGGCGAAGCTTCAGAGGTTCATCGTTGCTGTTGTTTTGTGGGGTTTAACGTCCCAAAACCAGCTCTGATTATGAGAGACGCCGTAGTGGAGGGCTCCGGAAATTTCGACCACCTGGGGTTCTTTAACGTGCACTGACATCGCACAGCACACGGGCCTCGACATTTCGCCTCCATCGAAATGCAGCCGCCACAGCCGGGATTCGATCCCGCGACCCTCGGATCTGCAGCCGAGTACCATAGCCACTAGACCACCGTGGCGGGGCGAGGTTCATCGTAGACTGTGCCAACTTCCGGATTAATTTAGTTAACGAGCACGCTACGAATCCTTATGGTTCAACTACGCACAAGTGAAATCTCCCACCGGCACTTCATGGCAAGTCAAGATCCAGTGCCTATATATATATATATATATATATATATATATATATACGGGTGGCCGGTGAACGGTTCTCCAGCGCGAGCAGTCGGTATTTTTCAATCAAGAAATTCGCTAGAAGACGCTGCCTGCGCCAACGTGCCTGCGCCAATCTATCGTCGCACTGCCGGGGATGTAACTGCACGCGTATGTTGGACGAATGCGAGATTCTGTACAGGCACAAAAATGAAGAAACGCGTTTAATGGCCGAGGCCTGGCATACAGCGCGTGCGTGAGACAGCCGTCGATTAGCTTAAACCAGCGCCTCCTCTGCTTAAACAGAAAAGAGACAGATTGTCTTAACAGTTGTCTCTCGTGTATAGACCGGCACGTTTAACCGTTTGACAGGTGGTCCTCCCATTCCTGAGCATGCGTAGATAAGTTGTGTGTCTTCTTCCTTTCATCGCATCAACCATTTCTTTGAAATTAACGCGCTACTAGGAACAACGGACGGACAGACCCACACCTTAAGGAGCTTCGCCCCTAAAAGTGTTTTTCTGCTTCAAACACGCAAGTAACAAGGATCGTGCTGGCAAAAGTTTCTCGTCCAAAATACGTCCTTTTAGCGACAGTTGGCCGCCTTTGCTAATATGTCTAACGCTAAAGCACGGTAGGCTCGAGTCTGCTCAAGAACTGCTTGCCATAGTAAGGACATGTGTGTGAGTACAGGTCCTGATGAGTGCTACATTTGTGCACCTCCACGAACATTTGGAGGACAACGGCGAGTTTACGATAAAAAAGTGCAGAGCAACTGTTTTTTTTTTTACACCAGAACCACGCTAAGACTATGATAAACGAGTGAAGGGCCCCAGAAATTTCGACCACGTAGAGTTCTTTGACGTGCACTGACATCGCACAGCACATGGGCCTCTAGCACTTCTCCATCGAAATGCAGCCGCCGAGTGCCATACCAACTAGACAACCGTGACGGGGCGGCGCAGAGCGACTGAACGTACACATTAAGAAGAATAAATGCCCACATGTGTCACACACAAAACACTACAGTCGCGGCACCAGTACAGGTAGTCAATTAGGGTGCTGTAAAACGTTCTCAGAAGATCCATTAACTGCTTCGTCTTCTTCTTCGTGCTAGTTTACTATTCAAAACTCATAATGGATATGGCATACAACGACCTCTGTGTATAGCTAAACATTTGGCCCCATAAAGGAGACGCCAGAATTTTACATGTTGCTGAATCCTAGTTTGTTCAACGTCTCGTACAGTCACTGCGTAGAAAAAAAAAGGCGGGACTGGATAATAATAGCGGCGACAACAGTCAATGCATGCCCAAAATTAAATTAAAATGTAACCAAACTTATAGGCCCGCATTCGCAGAAACGTCTTACGCTTACAGTGATCGCAAGGGAATATTTCAGCCAGCCACGACACTGAACACTTCATTGGCGAAGGCCAATGATAATAAGGGAAGTGTGGTGCTATCATGGATTCGCAAACAAGTTTTGACTGCGCGAACAAGAACGACACAGGAACGTGGAAGCACGCACAAACAAAGCGCAAACTTCCGACTGTGTTTATTTCCTGAAGATAGCAGATACATGACGGCAAGGAGAAATCGAACAGATCATGTTAGAGGAGGCTGCGAAAGTGCAGCCTGACCACGTGCGCGTTACAAGACCGGAAGGCTCCTGATGTGTCCATCTAAGAAATCTATTTCTGTTGTTGCTCACAATGAGAGTGAACTAGCGTATGTGCCACATTTTTTTTTTTGTTATGTAAAATGTCTCGATGAGCTCTCGGTTCTTGTCCTTGCCTTTGAAAGGAACTTTGTTGTTGTTTTTTTCTAGCTGAGCAAAACAGCTCATTCTGTTGTACTTATTGCAATGTAAGACGAGATTACTGCCCGAGCCGGTACTCAAGGATCGCTTGTGTTCCTGAGCGCGTTCATTGAAGCAGCGGCCGGTTTGACCTGAACGACCGGCCACAAGACAAAGGAATTTCGTAGATAACCTTGTTGTTGTTATGTGGGGTTCAACGTCCCAAAACCAGCTGTGATTATGAGAGACGCCGTAGTGGAGGGCTTCGGAAATTTCGACCACCTGGGGTTCTTTAACGTGCACTGACATCGCACAGCACACGGGCCTCAACATTTTGCCTCCATCGAAATGCAGCCGCCGCAGCCGGTATTCGATCCCGCGACCTTCGGATCTGCAGCCGAGTGCCATAACCACTAGACCACCGCGTTGGGGCAGTTTGCTTTCAGAAGCACTGCGAATTATGTGATCTGGGTATCTAGCAGAAAGCTAGAAAAAACAAAATTCCTTTCAAAGGCAAGGACAAGAATCGAGAGGTCATCAAGGCGCTTTACATAGCAGAAATGAGGTGGCACGTGCGCTAGTCCAAGCTCATTATCAGCAAGAGAAATAGATTTCTTATATGGACACATCAGGACCCTTCCGTGGCTTGTAACGCGCTCCTGGTCGAGCTGCACATGTAGCTCCGTGAAACATGATCTGTGCGACTGCTTCACCGTCGTGCATAAATGTTCTGTCTTCAGGAAATAAGCACAGTGGGAAGTCTGCGCTTCGTGTGTGCGTGTGTGTTTCCACGTTCCTGTGTGGCGTTGTTCGAGCAATGAAAACTTGTTTGCAGCATCTATGAGTGAACTGTCCCAACAACATGCCTTACTATGACTGATAAATAATAACTCGCCATATTCACCATCGTTGTAGGAAAACTACCTAGTCCTGCAGCTCGTTTCGGAAATACACAGCTCTGCCTTAACGCATTGTATTAAATAATTATGTCCATCTGAAAGGCACACCTTCGTCTGCACCATAGATTCGGGAGTAAATGTACACGCAAATATCTTCGTACTTAAAACGTGAAACGCGAACGTACACGCAAACTTCAGCTGTTGTCAACGATGGCCGCAGTGTCAACCTTGAAATATAAGGCTATTTGAATATAATGAGGCATTGAAGCGCTTAGATGTCAGAGGTTGGGTTTGCCCTATTGCAGCAAACATGACAAACAGACTTCGACTTGCGCATTTAACCGCGTCGCTATAATAATAATAATAATAATAATAATAATAATAATAATAATAATAATAATAATAATAATAATAATAATAATAATAATAATAATAATAATAAAGCGCCATTAACGACAAATACGGGCTACATCTTTTTCTTCAAAAAAAAAAAAGAAGAAGACCCGTTTTCTCAGCTTTCCACCGTTCTGTCTTCATCCTTCGCTCTTGTATAGTTTCGCGCTGTATGTTTTATATGGAACAACGGCGCGATCATTATGCGCGCTGCGATGTGCGACTCTGGATTAATTTCGACCGCCTGGATTTCTTTAACGCGCGCCTAAATCTAGGTACGCGGGTATTCTTGCAATTTATGCCCATCGAAGTACAGTCGTCTTGACCGGGAATCGAGCCCGCATCCTCAAGCGCAACATGTAGGCTACCACGGCGGGTTTTTTTCTTTTTTTTTTTGCGTTTCGTCTTCGGCTGGGGACCCGCATTTCTATTTGAGCGACGTGGTCCCACCAACCAATTCAATCAACCTTCCAGTTATCAAAAATCATTTTTTTTTAGATTATTCGGTCAAGGAGAGCCTCGCTTCAACACACAGGCGTATGCCCCCAAGACCGCCCGACGGTACTGCACGGTATATATTCACGCTGCCGTCACCACTTCCCTCTTACGTAAGTATGAATTTACGTAAGCACAAATACGAATTGCGTAAGTTCTTTCGGCGTTTCGTGCAAACTGCGACGAAGTAGGAGTTTCGCTTAGGAATCTCTGTTTTTAAAATCGCTAGAAAAGCCTAGAAGCATCAATGCACATACTCATCGATGGACCTCCCACATATAGTCGGCCCTGCTCTCATTCATTATCAAGCAGCGCTGTTTTTCCCCGATGACCTTAATAAAAAAATAATACTGAACCAAATTTTCTGCTTCCTCGTCCACATCCATTCATCTTGTCAGAGTTCTGCGCCAACAGACGCGTTCTTTGACATGCTCTCGATGACAACATTGAATAGTGTGCTCCTCTCCTACACTCTTAGCACGGTAACCTTTAGTTTATTTTATAGGTACGCAAAAATGCGAAAATATTCGCCTTTACTAAAGGTTAAAGCACTTTATAAAGGAGCATATTTTCACATTTTTGTGTACCTATAAAATGAACTAAACGTTACCGTGCTAAGGGTGTACGAACGTTGTCGAAAGAACATCACGCTAAATGTGTAGAATATACGAAGGCTCTTCTGCTCCGCGCACCTAGCTGTGTGTCTGTACTGAAAGGTCTGGGGCCAAATTCACAGAACGTCTCTTTCGTAAGCGCTCTTTGCCAATGACGAGCAGGCCTCAGTAATTATGTGTCCAACATTACGATTGGTTGAAATATTCTTTCACGAATATTTTAGAGCAATACTTTTTTTGTGAATACCGGCCCTATTTATTTCATGCGACGCGCTTCCCACTATAGAGGCTTTTGCATCGAGCACTTCGTTGCGCCGCAAGGAAGAGCACGATGGAACTGCCCAAAGCGTACGTATGAGCAGCACGCTGATTTTGCAAAAAGTAAGGCACTTGTGTAAACTGTGCAGTTGGTGCAAACAAAATAGTAATAGGGCGCTCCCAAAAAGCGTATGTCCGCCTGCGTAGGGACGCTCATTTTATGTCCAGCATTACGAGTGGCTGATAATTTCCTCCGGGCGATTCTAGCTTACATTAAATACAGCCCCTGCGAGCAAATTCAAATTGTTTAAATAATTCGGGTTTTTCGGCTTTAAGTGCTCGCTGCACGATCGTCTTTTATGACGCCCTTAGTCATTGCCCGGCTGGCTTCTCTAATTATGTGCCCATCATCAGGTCTAGCGGAAGCTTTCTTTTTTTTTACAAACAATATTAGCATATAATCTTTCGTAAGAGAAAGTTCCCGCCGATTTCAATGCTGGGCGAATTGATTGTGAAGCCGACCAGCCAATGGCGAAAAGCACTTGCGAAAGAGAAGCTTTGTGAATTTAGCCCCAGGTTCTCTCCTGGGGGAGGACTTCTGGGAAAGCAAACCCTGCAAACGCAAGCCAGGAGTATAAAGCCCGGGGCGCACATGGCGTTATCGACGCTTTCCCAAAGAATAGAATCGGTTTTTCTCATTAAACTGTCTCTATGCAAGTTTCCGTCTACATTTATTTTTTCGAAGCGCCGAATTCGATCTCAGTAAGGCCTCCTAACGTGCCGCCTATCTGTCTAGCAGAGCTTTGTGAAGACGCAACACCCGAAAAGTAACAGAGAGAAGGAGAGAGTAGGGAGGAGGAGGGACAGGGAAAAGGAGGGGGTGGGGGGAGGGAGGAGATTAAGGAAGTCACGAGGACGGCGCACAGAGATGACTAATGCCGACAGAAGGACCACGTCCGGTGTAGCTGCCTGTCGCTCCTATCTAAACAAGAGTATAAATTGAAAAGAAAAAGAAAAATGCAGCGCACAAAAGGAAAAAAGAAAAAAAAAACACATGCAGGGAGACATCCGACCACTTCTTTTTTCCAGGCAAAATGCGCGCACGAGTGAAATGCGAGGGCGCCCACTGGATGGGACATTAAGCGCGGAGGCAGAGAGTTCAGCACAGCGGCGACTGCCACCGGCCACCGCACAATTCGCTCGTTCGCGACACCGAGCTAAGCGGGCGAGACCGCGCTGCCTGGCATTAAGCGGGGCACCCACTATGTGCTGGCGTCGTAGGCAAACGAAGTTTTTGCGCGTTGTATCTGGCCACTTTTGTTCCACCATTCGAGTAATGTGCGTCGGGAGACAGAACCCGTTTGTCGCGCGAAGGCTATTATTACGATAAAACCAAATTGCTGTGCGTGACGCGTGTTTATGTACGCCCGAGGTCAATCTAGCGTTCGCGCATTTCGTGCCACTTCGTCAAGCACACAGTGTGACAGACGACGAGTACTTATTACAAAGTGGAATGGCACGGCACTCCGAGTTCCACGCAGAACTTAGAAACACGACTCTTTAAGTACTATCACAATCAAGTATGACAATGCATACAATAAAAAGTATTGTAACGATGCGGCAACGGTGTTAAAATGCACGTAGCGAATTTTGAAAAGCTTTTCTTCCGTAAGTGCCTTTGGCCATTGGTCTATACAAGCTTCTATAATCATACGTCCTATATCGTAACTGTCTAAAATATTTTCTTAAGAACATTTTTAGCGTGAGATGTTTTTGTGAATACGGTCCCAGGATCATATTAAGAGCTTAGCACAATTCTAAGACGACGTCCGTAGTTGTTGTTTTTTTACCTTGCAGCGCTTTTGAGGAATTTCACGAGAATGGCGTAGAGCTGCCAAACTTTGGAACAATGGTAAACGACTGTTCGCAATTAAAGGTGGGAACGTCCATTTATTAACTGGTTACAAACCAGATATCTGTTATATATTCGCGGTAACCTCCCCGAACACATAACGTGCACACATATAGAATAGTTAAGCAAACATAATGTTCCCAACTAATGCGCGGTATAGTTTTCTCGCGTATTTTAACCACTGCGTCCCAACAACAAAAATTACCCACGGCGCCATTTCAGTGCTAACTCCGATAACAAACCGCTTGTAATTTTCATTGGGCACTCCAGAGCCTGCCACACTATGTCGCAACAATCTTCTCATGATGCTGCAGTTGTTTGTTACCAGCGCTGGAGAAACAGTTCCCGGCTGTGAGCCAGCCCTGTACGGCAACGCGCAGGCGAGTCGCAGCAAACGTCCAAATTCCTTTCGTCTTTTTGATATCCCGCCGCCATGGCTCCCTTCGAACAAAAACACT
The DNA here is from genome assembly GCA_013339685.2 of Hyalomma asiaticum. Classification (NCBI taxonomy): domain Eukaryota; kingdom Metazoa; phylum Arthropoda; class Arachnida; order Ixodida; family Ixodidae; genus Hyalomma; species Hyalomma asiaticum. Next base: position 235,684,461 of record CM023481.1, read on the forward strand.
GTCAACACGCGCTTTACTGTCGCCGCTCACTGCACTGGTTCTAAGAATGCTGTTGCGCCTTCGAAGTGTGTCCCTCGGCTGCACCTGCATCCCTTACGTGCGATCGAGACCGCTCGGAGAAGCAAGCAAGGCGCGGGAAATGTAACACTGCGGAGGCTAGTTGCATGATAGTCGCCATGACCCCACCGACCGCTCCAAGTGTTTACTTCAAATGCGTGCGCTGGTGCGCAGGGCAGCGCGCTGGGTGAGGCCGACGTCGTGGGGAGGGACAGAAGATTTTCTTTCGTTTTGTCTGAGCCAGTCTGAACAGGAACTCAGGGTTGCTTTTATGTCTGGACACACCGTAGAGAACTATCACTTGACATTCGAAAATAATTCGAAAATTATCCAGCACCATGTTGCCCCCTGTGGCATCCATATTTTGTTGCAAAGAGTAAGTGTCCTGTCCATGGACGCCTCTGGCAATTAAACTGACTGAATTCAAGGGAAATAGAAACGTGGCACACCTATTTTTTGGCCAAATGTTTGACTTGTGCTCCATGCTGAGCGATGTTAACATCGTTCTAACATTTGACTTGCCCTCCATGCTGAGCGAAGTTAACATCGTTCTAATGTTCGACTTGTCCTCCGTCCGACTTGTGCTCCAAAGTGGTGTGGTGTATACTACATATAACCACGATAACGTTCAGCCGCAATACTCTACTACTATAGATACCAATTAAAAGATCTAAGAAAATTGTAAATCTGGGTCAGTATTATATAAAAAAAACATCTTACGCTAAAAATCTTGGTAAGTGAATATTTTATCACTTGCGAAGCCGGTTGGCCAACGGGAAAAAGCACTTTCGAAAGAGAAGTTTTGCGAACTCAGTCCCTGCATAAAATTTTGCAAGGCACTCATTTCACTACGCTTTGATTTTGTCGATGCTTAATCACATTTGAGATTCAGCAAAAGATGAGCCCATCAGAAGAAAGCGATTTCATCCGCTTATCGCACGCATGACCTCAATTATTCAGCCTCGTCTCACGCTAACAAGCTGTCGCTCGTTCAATTACAACGTGACTCTAAGCGAATCCCACTAATTTACCTAGAGCGTTCCCTGTGTGACTTACGTATTCACAAATTTGTAAGCCATAAATCATGTTCTACGACTAATTTACTATTACGATTCGTTCTTTGGATGTAAGAACGTGGGAAATCAATTTCATTCTTTCAGTTACCCAGACTGCAATTGGCTATGTGTTCTCTACTTCTGCGTTTGTCATCCCTCTCTTCTTGCTTTTTTCACGTCTTCCGATATAATGACGTCTTTATCACTACGGCTTTTTTTCCCCCGACTTAAACTGTGCAAACATGTTTACACAATAACCTTGTTCATTAATTGTGACCGTGGATATTCACTCTTTTAGTTAGTTCGTGCATTATGTATACCGTGTGCTTCTGTTTGACCGCTGTGAAGCTGCCCTGTGTATGAGGTGGCCAGGTTACCCTCAAGGTGCCCAATGCAGCTTCTTCGTCTGGTCATCTTCGCAACTTTGTTGCAGAATAAGCTCCATTCGGTTCAAATTCCAATATGGGTTGCTTGACAAAAACGAATGTTTACGCTTTAGAACGCACAAAACTGCCTCCTTTTCGCGGCCATGTCGTGCCACAAGAAGAAATCAAGCACCAACCTACCTAAATGCGTACGGCGTTCAGAATGCACAAGGGTACACTGTATAAGTGCATTGGTTCATGTTTCGAAAGTTATTGGCAACGATTCTAGCAGCAACATCCCGCATTACCCACATCCCCCCCCCCCCCCCTCCTTATTTCGGGGCCTCCTGAGTCAAGTAAAATGCTTCGTTTTACTTTTATCCGATTTGCGTCATTAGGCTGAGAAAACTGCCAGATCAATGATGAAAATATAAAGCAAGGAAATAACCAACATAAAACGTTTGTGCGTTCCGAATGCACCGAGGCATTTTGGATCCACGACGATGCGATTCCCCGATATCGCATGATGGACGCACTGCGACAGGGAATCCCATGCATAAGCTCACCGTGTGGGGTTCGCACGAAGAAATTGAGGCATTGAGGTTGGAATATTTGTGAGTAAGTACATGATATTGAAAGTATGAAGCAGCCAAAGTGCAAAACACTGAGGGGAGAAGTGGTACACAACGACTGGTCGTTGTGTGTGCACAGTCGTTGCGTCTGCTATGTACTTCTGTCCTCAGTGTTTCGTCTTTTGACTGTTTCGCACTTTTAGGAATTCCGTACATCGCAATTCCGTACATCGCAACAACAGACGATGAATCTCCAGCTGACTGGAGCCCCGTGAAGTCCGAATCGCGCATTACCCGCAACAACCGCTTCCCACGGCCCTCCAAGAGGAAAAGAAAGCGAAGGAACGGGAAAGTATAAATGTCATTTTAATCGCTTTCGAGCATTTTAACTGCTTAATAACCATCACAAACAATCACCGTTCTCGCCGCCCGCGCCACAAGCACCACTGTCGCTGCTACGTGCAGTACAAAGCCCACTTAATGAAAAAAAAAAAGAAAAAATGGTTACCTACCCGCGTGGCCCAGAAGGAAACCGAAATACTGACCAAACAACTGCATTGCAGTTATACATGCGTGTCCACACCATCAACTTACAAGCTAAGTGTTCGCCGGCAAAGGCATATCCAGCAGCTGGGGCTACATCCCGGCGCATTTTCATTCAGCTTGGAGGCGCCGCTGCGCTCAGCTTAGGCGGACCGCTCGCTACGCAGTCGCAATAGTTGAGCTCTAACTCGGCCCGCTGCGCCTCGCCGTAAGTATACCGACCACTCGAGGCAAACTTAATTTCCGGTTGAAGCGCGACGACGATTCTATAGACGAAAGGAGACGGGCTGCCCGCATTGCTAGCGGAAGGCTGGTCGGAAGCAATCGGCCGCCTTCCGATTGACAAATCCCTCGCCTAATTACCTACCCAGCTAAACAAAGAAAGCACCCACGTCGACATTGAAAAGAGGTTAGCGCACACTGGCTTCTTTTATTTTTTGTTCAAATCAGTGGCCCAGTCCGCATCTCTGGAACTCTGTACCGAGCTGCGGATGTTATACGCTCTATGCCAAAAAAAAAAATTAAAAAGAAAGAACTTCTGCCTGTCTATAACCAGGTGGAAATGGTTTTTCACAGCACGTCTTATTTATCACCTTTGTCTAGGGGCAGCTCGCAGATCTGGCCGAGTGTCAAACGTTCGTTAATGTGTTCCGAAACGTGCACCGTTCATATAACAAATCTGTCATGGTGGATTCGCAGAGGAACAAAGCGACTTGATAGGTATCTATTGGATACTTTGATTCGGGACTCAGGATCTGACCTGTATCAATAATAACTGCCTGCATTTTTACGAGTCAAACCAAACCTAACCAATATTCATGCTATACTCGCCTGTTATTGGTCGTTACTGCAAGCTGCATTTGTGACCTTGCAGAAACAAGGTCATAACACGATGAATGCATGCGCACAACCGTTTTCATGCTCAGTAGTCTATTGTGGTATCATTCATTTGGCTGCCACAGATACAAAACAAAACGTAAACAGAACATTATGATCGTACTTAAATGCATACGTAAATTCCCACATTACCTATACATTAACGATCACGGTGAGTGCGCGCAGAGGCATGTCAACTGGAGCCCATGTAAGCTCAAATGAGCGCGAACGCTCACTTGCACCATAGGCTTCCGTGATGAACAGCGCGAAAAGAAGTGAGCAAACGCCCCACTTTGCTTCTCGCTTCACTCAGATGACGCGAGCTGCAGCATGTAGCGCCCCAGAATCTTATAGCACTTCGACTTAGTTAAGACCACCACGGTGGCACCGACGCCAACGAAACATCTTCCCTATAGACCCTTTTCATAAACTGTAAAGCTAGCTTCCCTGCAATGCAACTTGCCCTACTAATGGCGACAGCTGCCTTCATTCAAATGCTGTCAAAATTCAAGTTGCACATGCTGCGACCAGTTTTTTGGGCATGTTTGTATCGGAAGGGCTGCGTCGACATTTTACATGCCCTATCGCAAGCAAATTGCGCTGGTACACGCTCTTTGCCAGATTGCCAATGCCGCCATTAGTAGGTCAAGCTGCATTGCAGGAAAGCTAGCTTGCAGTTTATGAAAAGGGTCTATAGGAGTGTTCCCATAAGTGCTGCAGCAACAAAATGGAATATATGTAGCGTGTATCAGCTAACTCGGACCAAACGAACTTGTTTGACCACTCAATGGGAGTCGGAGCCTTCGGCTCGGCACGATACTCGCGAGCATTCCTTGGGACACGGGATTTTGCTTTTACGGCCGAAAGTATAGCTTATGCTGACGGGAAGCGCCAAAATAACAACGTGAAATGTTTGAAAGCCATCGACACACTTCAATGAGCGCTTTCACAGTGGCGTTGCAAAGCCCTCTATGGTACCTTTCAATCGATTCCCGCCACAAAAAACACACCACAAAAACACGAGAACACGAAGAGATTAAGCAGCCTAACACACGTGCACACATTTTTACTGAAACGCGGATTTGTGCAATAGTTCAGCCCCTATGGGCAGCAGGAATGATCAAACCAAAGCATGGCTCTGGTTAAGTGCTATACTATTCAAGCGGACTGATAATAAGGCATCTGGCGGTGCGAAGGGAACGTCATAAAATTTATATTACCATAAGCTTAAAGCTTGCTTCCTTTTCGCCAGGCGCATTCTGAATTTTACCGCTAGCCTTATTTTTTGTCATCCTGACTGTTCATTATTGAACAGACACGTTTATCACGTATTTCTTCGCTACATACGCAGCACTCTGCACAAGGTGCCCTTGTATGAGACTACCTTAACAAAGCTTAATTGGCCGCGGCGACGAAAGAAGGAACGTCAAAGACGGCCAGACGCTTCGTATTGCAAACTCGGTGGCACGGAAAAAGTTTCAAAGTGGGCGGAACGCTCAGTTAAAGGCGAGCTGGAACGTACGCTTGTATTTGTTTACGTTTCCATTTCCCTGGCGGATTTTTACGAATTCCTTTCTTGCGAACTTCCAGAAAGGTGAAGGGAAGAGAACAAGCGCAAATTGGGTGACACCAATTTGCGTTTACAGCCGAGTGCAGTCAGGAACACAATAAGACGAAATAAGGAGCAATGTAAAGCACGTCGCACTGATGAACTTAATGTAAACAAAAAAAAACTCATTAAGTAACCTTGCCACTTTGTAATCAAGGCGGTTAGAATAATAGCCACTTCAGCCAGTATTCATCACATCTCGCTGAGGACGTAGACGCGGCCCTCGATGGAGGACATTTACGAGACAAAAATTAATAGCAAACAAATCAATAAAGTAACAATGACAGGTAGGTGTTGCGGCAATTAAGGTGATTAATGCGTGCCATAGGCAGCGCGGGACACTTGCTCAACGTACGCTGTTTCCCAAGTAAACGTTCGCTCAAATTAAGTAATAACACCGAAGGACGAAGGGTTTGCGTAAGAAGAGAATGAAAACTACTTAAAAAGTAGTGTGCCGTATTCGCTATCGCTTTCTCATTCTACGTGAATAGTGCATAATTAGTTATAAACAACCCGGTTTTATAATTAATACCCTCGTAACCACAGTGTAGAGCTGTGAGGCAGCAAAGCATTTTGTTTTGCCCCCCCCCCGCCCCCCTCCGACCAAATCGCCGGGCTTATCTGCTTATTAAAGTTCTCTCTCTCTCTCTCTCTCTCTCTCTCTCTCTCTGTCTCCTTTTGCTTTGTCATTGTTTGGCGTCGGGACCGTCCGGACACATGACGAGCTTACACTCATTGTGCTACCTACTTACGGCTCACTCATGTGTTAGAGCAGGAAGTGACCTCCTTGGTGCAGCACCTGGCCACCACCTCCTGCGTGATGCCTGCAATTCAACCCTGGCCTTCAGGCTCCAGTGGCTGAGGGACAGCCGACCAAGGCGGCAGTAGCCCCTTGAAGCAGCGGAGAGTGCTAACAACCACTAAACCAGGAGAGACCACCACTGGAAACAACCTGGCAACGTTCAATCAACTCGCCCAGGACAGGACGGATTGGAAATCCGATTGGGAGAGGCCTTATTCGTCCTGCAGTGGACTACTTAAATTGGGCTGATGTCGATATTATTATTATTATTATTATTATTATTATTATTATTATTATTATTATTATTATTATTATTATTATTATTATTCACAGTGTACGATACGAAAGTCTCCGGGATCTGTAGTAAAGAAACAAGATAATCTGCTTCCATAACGCATTTTCGCAGCACTTCTTCATTTCGAAAGAGATAGGAGAGGGGGGCAGTGAGCGGAGTGTATTTACAGCGAAGCCGGATACAGTTGTACACAAGCCTATGCCGTAACTCTCCGAGAATGGATCACGCGCACAAGCGTCGCAAAGGCTCTCTTGCACGGGGACAGCCAACTGACGCACCGATTAACGCCTCGCGTAATGCCCCAGTCAACGCGCAGTCGCATATCACCCTAGTGGCTGGTACCAGTCACTTGCAGTGACACCACCGGTGTATGCTTGCTAAACCCGTGTATATATAGTGAAGGCGAGCCTGAGAAGATTGAACACGGAGGTTACGGCTGCACTTGAAGGACACACGTAAGAACACAGCCAGAAAAAAAGAAATAAAGAAAGGAAAAAGAAAAGTTCAATTTATCTGTCACACGGCCGTAAACTGGTCGCATTTCGCGCGTCAAAATTGCCGTCTCTGGCACATCACCGGGAGCAGGCCGGATCCATAAAAGCAAACGGCTCCCAAAGGGGCAGCAGCGCAATTACGAAGTGAGAAGAGACGGGACAGGAAGCCATGCTGGCCAAAGGCGCAAAGTGGCGCAGTATATCGAATGAAGAGCAGCAACATAATGCGCTTCCGCCTTCTTGCGGCTATTGTTTACGCCGAAACCAAGCTATATACGACGCGAATGGACATGTTGGTGCCAGCGCCTCCTTACAGTAGCCAGATTTCAGCTTGCGCTCTTTAAAAAGAGATTGGAATCCCCTTGCCTGCTAAGCTTACATTCGCCTGCCTTCTGGCAACGACACTATCCTTGGCAGCTAGCGCTCACGCACATGGCCAAGAGCTGTTGTTGAATGTTGCATTCCGCACAGACACATAACAGCTAGGAAGGATCTGTTATCAGGTGTCCTATTCCTGCAACTACACGCAAGGGAAAGTGCGCATTGAAATCCCTCCTTTTATTTGTCAGGCGCAGTTGCTAGCAACCCACATTGCGCTCTCAGCTATTATCAATGAGTGGGTTTAATGTGCCGCCAGCGCAGGTGTGTTGTTTACAGATACGAGGTGTATTCAAAAGCAAACCGAGCTTTTGGAATAGCGTGTCACCCGGCAAAGCGAACAGTAGCTGTGTTGCTACTGAGGGCATTTAATGGAATGCTTAGACAAGTAAAAACTGTATGGCGCGTTTCTCTATGGCCATTATTTGGTGAGCTGCAGACGTGAGAGCGAGCGAACACATGCACAAGCCCTTTGTCGGGTTAGCGCCGATGTGAAGATGAAGGAGCTCGAAGAACAACGCGTGCATGTGTGCACTCTTTTTACAAATGGCAAAAATTTTTTACAGAAAGTATAGGGGGAGGACTCTATGAGTCGTGCTCAGCGCAATGATACGTTTTGAACACGGCAGAACGTATGTGGAGGACGATCCCTGGAGCACGAAACACTTACGAAAGAGCAGTTTTGTGAATTCGGCCTCAGAACTGCTACTAGATTTAGAGACGTACACACGGCGTATAGGCTCTTTGTGACACCAAATTTACCGACAGCAAGGTCGCGTCACGCGTATGAGAGCTGAAGAAGACCAGAGAAAGCGCTCCTGCGATTTCTGAAGGCTGCCAGGATGAGCAACTGTATGAGATACACAGGAGTAGAGAACTTTAACTAGATCAGCGCCCATCAACATTAAACGCGGTCTCCGCGCCTTTATGGTTTCTTGCCCTTCATTCAATGCCGTGTAGTCAGCTACATGTCTCACCGTTTCATCTTGTCCCCCCTTTCTCTCTCTCGTCTTTCACGAATTTCTCTTTTATCTCCTTCTTTCACTGTGCACTTCAACCACGCGCGCTCTATGTCATTTCGCGTTAAACATGCCAGTGTCAGGCTCGTGTCACGCTAGTGACCAGTGCTTTCGAAGATCATAACCATCGCGCGTCTTTGTTTGGGCACTACCGAAAGCTTCAAAGCCCGTTTTGGAGCAGGACATTCGCAGAGAGCGCCCAGAAACGCACAGACCGATCGCAAAGACAATCGACGAAAACGCAAAGCTGTACGGCCACGACACAAAGGAGTGGGTTCCATAATCACACACATACACACACACACACACACACACAGAGAGAGAGAGAGAGAGAGAGAGAGAGAATAAAAGACGGCAGATCCCACGTGCAGTGGGAATCAAGGAAATGCGAAGCACGCATCAGGAACGTAAAATGTATCTGCATTGTTCTCTCGCTATACCGATTTTCGTACATACGAAGTTAACGAAGCCGCCGCAAGAGCACCAAGACTGTGGCATGGAAACCATGCCGCTCATGACATGCATGTCTTGATTTTCATGTTACGACCTCTCATTTATGTTCGTCATGCAGTCGTGTTCTGGCATACCAATTTTCGCATACATCCCGTCAACGAAACGGCCAGGAGAGCACAAAGACCGTGGCACGTAAATCATGCCGTTCATGACATGCATATCATGATTTTCATGTTATAACCTGCCATTTATGTTCTTCATGCAGCCATGTTGTGGCATACCAACTTTGGTATTAATCCCATTAACGAAACGGCCAGGAGAGCACTAAGTCGTAGGCGGATAGATAGATAGATAGATAGATAGATAGATAGATAGATAGATAGATAGATAGATAGATAGATAGATAGATAGATAGATAGATAGATAGATAGATACGCTCAAAGTCGCCGAAGTTCGCTAAGAAATGCTCCGCACTTAAAAGAAAGCGCCCCAGCTGCGGGGGCCGCGGGGATCTTCACCGGCGTCTCCGCCGCTCGGGCGACCTTCGAAAGTTCGGAACTGGAGGAACAGCTCTGGGCCGTACGGCAAGCCAAAGATGTCGCCCGAGTCCAAGGACTTGGAGGAGCCACCGACTGAGGTCACCAACAGCTGGCTTGTGTACCAATAAAGTTTACTCCTCTCTCTCTCTCTCTCTTGCGCTCAAGAAAAGATTTCGGCGGGTTTCAGGCTGTCCTAACGCTGGATATATCATTAACGTAAGGAGACGGTCGACGACAGAACGCACTTGCGAAAAAAGAGCTTCGTGAAAACGTTGTGGGTCTCTTAAGCCTCCCCTTAAGAGTTCAACGCGATAGCGATGCGTGGCTCCATTGTTATCGCCCTCTTTCGCTTGCCATTCTCTTGAGTCGCCAAGCCACGTAATTGTCATCACACCACACTTGCTATTGTACGTCTTTACTCGTGGAGTTGAGATTGTGAATTACTGCAATCTAATGGGCAAAGTACAAAGTGGCGATGCGTCATCAAAACTCGCCGATGAAGACGGCACCGCAGTTCGTCTGGCGCTTGTACACATCACAGAATACATCACAAACGTTTCAACATGGTGTGAATGAACATTTACACGCTCGCAATAACAGGCGACTACGCCCTTAAAGGGCAACTCCGGCGGTTTTTTTTACCGTGTTCTGATATCAATGTTTTCCAACGGTGCTGATGGTCCTATAACCGCCAGGGTGGTTCAGTTTGCTCCGAAACGCACCAATAAATTTAAATCGGCAACTGAAAGTCGTCTTCAAACCGAAACCGAAACGGGTAGATGCTTCGTGGTGTAAATGCGGTGACGTCACAACCTTCCCGTCACCAGAAATATGGAACTGGCACCAAAGAAGCGAGGTCATTCAAAGATATATTGAGTTATGCCAGCTTTTCTGATCTTGACAACGACGATTTGAGCGCTGAAGTATCGCCGTTTTGCTGTTGAAGGCCCGCTGGCTCGGGTAGGCAGCGCGGAGGTGATGACGTCAAAAACACAGGGTGGCCCCCCTGAATCCGCTAAAAAAATTTTAAAATTCATTTGCAGGAAAACTAAATGACCTACATCCGCCTGGCTTGGCATATATAATTACACTACCCAGGAGAATATATACTGAAAATTTTATTGAGATCAGTGGACACTGAAAAATCGCCGGAGTTGCCCTCTAAGCCAAAGTGCGAGCGTCCTCCTGCGTGCTTCATGCATGCGGCGCGATGAAACACGGCGCGATTAGTGGCACCGTCATCATCATCGGCCTGTCTACGCCCACTGCAGGGCAAAGGCCTCTCCCATGGATCTCCTCCATTTATCCCTGTCCTGTGCTAACTGGGCCCAATTTATCCCCGCAAACTTCGTGATCTCATCTGCCCATCCTGCCGCCCCCTGCTACGCTTGCCTTCTCTAGGAATCCACTCTGTTACCCTTAATGACCAACGGTTGTCTTGTCTTCGCATGACATGGCCCGCCCAGGCCCATTTCTTCTTCTTAATTTCTATTAGTATGTCCCTAACACGCGTTTGTTCCCTAACCCACACGATCTCTTCTTGTCCCTTAAGGTTACACCTACCATTTTCCGTTCCATAGCTCGCTGCGTCGTCCTCATTTTAAGCTGAATCCTCTTAGTTAGCCTCCAAGTTTCAGCCCCGTAGGTGAGTACCGGTAAGATGTAGCTGTTATGCACTTTCCTCTTCAGAGACAATGGTAAACTACCATTCATTATCTGAGAATGCTTGCCGAATGCACTCCACCCCATTCTAATCCTCCTAATCACCTCATACTCATGATTCGGATCAGGGGTCACTACCTGGCCTAAGTAGACATATTCACTTACTACTTCCAGTGCCTCGCCAGCTATCTGAAATTGCTGTACTCGCCCAAGGCTATTGAACATTAGTTTTCTGCATATTAATTTTCAGGCCCACTGTTATACTTTGCCTGTTAAGGTCAGTAATCATGCTTTGTAATTCATCTCCCGAATTATTTAGCAAGACAATGTCATCAGCAAATCGGAGGTTACTGAGGTATTCCCCATTAACCCTTACACCACCCTGTTCCCAATCAAGCATTCTAAATACTTCTTGTAAACATGCTGTGAATAACATTGGAGAGATTGTGTCACCTTGTCTTACGCCCTTCCTTATAGGTATCTTGCTGCTCTCCTTATGGAGGACTATGGTGGCTGTGGAGCCGTTGTAGATGTCTTCCAGTAGTCTTACGTAGTGCTCGTCTACGCCCTGATTCCGCAATGCCTGCATGACTGCTGAGGTATCGACCGAGTCAAATGCCTTCTCGTAATCTATGAAGGCTATATATAGGGGTTTATTATACTCCGCGCATTTCTCTGTCATCTGACTGACAGTGTGAATATGGTCTACTGTTGAGTAGCCTTTGCGAAACCCTGCTTGTTCCTTAGGTTGACTGAAATCTAAGATGGCACAAATTCTGTTAGTGATTACCTTGGTAAATGCCTTGTAAACGACTGACAGTAAGCTAATGGGCCTGTAATTTTTCAAGTCCTTTGTGTCGCCTTTCTTATGGATTAGGATGATGTCAGCATTCTTCCAAGATTCCGGTATGCTCGCAGTCATTAGGCATTGCGTATACAGGCTTGCCAGTTTTTCCAGTATAATCTGCCCACAATCCTTTAGCAGTTCTGCTGTTATCTGATCCTCACCGGGTGCCTTTCCCGCTTGCATCTCTTTCAAAGCTTTCATTACTTCCTCTGTCAGTACTGGTGGAATTTCAGCCTCTTCTAAACTGCTTCCCCGTTCACTATTCTGGTTATCACGACTACTGTAGAGATCTCTGTAAAACCCCTCGGCTATTATCACTATCTGATCCCTATTCGTGATCACATTGCCTTGCCTGTCTCGTAATGCATACTTCTGATTTCTACCTATACCTAGACATCTCTTCGCCGCTTTCAGGCTCCTTCCGTTCTTTAGAGCATGCTCAATCCGCTCCATATTATACTTTCGTATGTCGGCTGTCTTACGCTTATTGATTAACTTCGAAAGCTCCGCTAGTTCTATTCTGTCAATTGCATATGATACTGTCATGCCTTGCCGCTTTCTAATCAAGTCTTTCGTCTCCTGGGAAAGTTTCCTAGTAATCTCTCTACCGATCTTACCTCCTACTTCTATTGCACATTCCGTGACAATCCGCGTGAGATTGTCCCTGACTTCCTGAACGCAATTGTCTGCTTGGTCTGTTAGAGCTGAATATCTGTTCTGCAGCGCTATCTGGACTTCTTCGACTTTCCGTCTTACAGTTAGCTCATTGATCGGCGTCTTCCGTACTAGCTTATTACGGTCCCTCCTCAAGTCTAGCCCAATTCGAGATCTCACCATCCTGTGGTCACTGCACCTAACTCTGCCCAGCACTTCCCCATCCTGCACGACGCCAGGGTTCTCGCATAGTATGTAGTCTATTTCATTTTTATGCTCGCCATTCGGACTTTTCCACGTCCACTTCCGATTCTCCCGTTTACGGAACAACGTGTTCATGATACGCAGATTATTCCGCTCGGCGAACTCTACTAATAAGTCACGCGTCTGTTATTCCTACAACCCACGCCATAGTTCCCGACTGCCTTGTCTCCAACCTGCCTCTTGCCTACCTTAGCATTGAAGTCTCCCATCACAATAGTGTACTGCGGCTTTACTTTAGCCATTGCCGATTCCACATCTTCATAGCAGCGTTCAACTAGCTGATCGTCATGGCTGGATGTAGGTGCATAGCCCTGTACCACCTTCAATTTGTACCTCTTATTAAGCTTAATTACAAGACCTGCTACCCTCTCGTTAATGCTATAGTATTCTATTATGTTGCCAGCAATGGTCTTGTTGACTAGAAATCCCACTCCTAGTTCTCTTTTGTCTTCTAGGCCACGATAACAGAGGATGTGCCCATTTTTCAGCAGTGTAAAGGCTTCACCCGTCCTCCTAACCTCACTGAGCCCTATAACGTCCCATTTAATGCCCGCTAATTCCTCAAACAGTACCTCTAGACTCCCCTCGCTAGATAAAGTTCTTGCGTTAAACGTTGCCAGGGTCAGATTCCAGTGGCGGCCTGTCCGGACCCAGAGATTCTTAGCACCCTCTGCTGCGTCACAGGTCTGACCGCCGCCATGGTCAGTTGCTTTGCAGCCGCTGGGGACTGAGGGCTAAGGTTTGATTAGCGTAGAAGAATGGTCATGTGGGCGAGTTGGAACTGATCAGGCATACTGATGGTCAGCGCGAAACACGAGGACAAAAAGAAGGAAGGGACACAAACCACAGCGCCGATTAGCGTGTTCATGGATTTGATTAGCGTGTTCATGGGAGATCATGGCCGTTACTGCACCAGGGTGGCCAATCCTTCTCTGGTGAGGGAGTGCCTTACCGGCTATGGTCGCCGGGATCTGGCCACACCCCAAGCCTCCTCATGCAATTCGATCAACACGCGGATTTTTGTTTTTTTATTCCGGTGGAGAATTGCCCGGAGCAGGGATTCGAACCACGGTACTTTTGCACGCGAGGCGGATGCTCTACCTCTACGCCACCGCTTCGTGGCTTCTTTATGCCATCAGCACTCGGTGTTCCCAGGTGGTCTCCTCACAAGTACTGACCGAGCCCAATGCTGCTCAGCTTCGGTGATCGGACGAGAACCGGCGTATTCAGCGTGGTATGGCCGATGGCCAGTGGCACTGTATGTGCTCCCAACTAGGCGCCGTGGGCCCTTTGCGCCATCTCGAGGGTGACAGTCAAGCCACTGCCACGCTGAAGCACCTCCAAGACGCACCTCCGAGATGTGCGTATCACCAACGGGAAATGTTGTACATGAAAAGCTCGCCGGTAAAAGATTTCGCAATGCTTGCGGCGTAGCCTTGCGTGTAGCGCATGGCGCTCCGGAGCGAGGGGTCGTACGTTTGATTTCTATTCAGTACGAAGGTTCTTTAGGTGAGAAGCAGCTTATGGTGGGTGCTTTGTCCGTCCCTCTTTCCCCCCATCGGCGTCCCACACCCCCACAGCGCATGCGCCTCCCCTCCCCTCTCTCTCCTCTCCTACGCTCCCCCTTTCTCTCCTCTAGGAATCCTCTACAGAGCGGCGCGCACGACAGGTGTTGCGACAGCTGCATACTCCACTGGGGTCGCCATGGTAGTTCCGCGGTATGAAAATGACGGAAGGCGCGCGCCTCATTCTCTCTCCTGTGCAGCGCCGCGATGAGCGCTCGGGCCATCACGCAACCACCGCGTTCTCTCTCTTCTCTTACACATTTTCATTCGTCCTCTCAATAAAATTACACCATCTCCCGCTCAAGCTAACCATCTCCCCGCTGCTTCGCATCCACACATGGCTCCCTTTAGCGGGAGATGGAGTAATTTTTTTTTTGCATCTTCCTCGAATTTCCGCGAGATCTTTAACGAGCTCTTTAACGCTATCGCGTTAATACGGCCCCAGGTGCACTAAACTGCGCGAGAGTGATTTTCTCGCTACATAAAGATGAAATCTCCCGTGGCCAAACTATCGTGCACCCAACGTCGGAAAAGTGTCTTCCAGCAGTTTCTCACTGCTGGTAACACCTTTCATGGCATTAGCAATTCTCTTCCACGAAGTAGCGCTGTAAAGGTACAAAATGTTCATTCCCTTTAGGACGGCGAATGTGCAGAGGCGAGAGCCCACGACCTGGCCGCCGAGTTCTGCCTCCCGGTCCCGTCGTGGACGCGGCCCGCGGACGAGCCCCCTTAGGGTGTCTCGCTCTTCTCAGGACCAAATAAAGTTCAGTTCCGTTCCGTTCCGCGGAATTCTAATAAAGATGGGCTGAAAAGAATGCGTCTACGTCGGATAGGGTTTCTGTGAGAATCGAGCTCGATCAGGCGCGTAAAGAGGCGAGAGGGAAGGAGCAAACGAATAGCGGCCGCTCATACCAAAACACAAGCAAAGACGGGTGGTTTATACTCGCCTCGCCCATACTCGCAAGCACCGCGCGTGGTCCAGCCAGTCGAGGAAGAAGAAAAAAAAGGTGCGCAGCTTAGGCCCATGGTTCCTTGAGTGCTGCGCTCGCAGAGGCCGACAGGTGAAAGATGGCAGCCAGCGAATTTCTCGCACGGCGAAGGTGGCGTGGCGGCCGCTGCACTGTTCTACCGCACGCATCTCTGTAGAAATGTAGTGCAGCTCTAAGCAGGGAGTATAGCCCACCTCTTCACATCCTCTCTAGTCACCCGACCCCCGCCCCCCCCCCCCCAATCGAACTTTCACCTCTGCCCTTTTCCGTCAACGGTTCAGTTTTCCAATACGTCCTCTCACACGCCATCGCACTTTGTCTTTTATCATTTCTTTTTTCCTCTCTAACTAATCGCAGGCTGTTGCTTCTGGAATAACGTGTACTATGTGCAAGGGCTATACATGAATCGAGCAGGCACGACAAACTGTGAAGAAAATCACGCCCTCCAATCACGGTGCACGGGATGGATATCTGATTCTCTTTTTTTTTTTTTTTCTGTCTTTCTCCTTAGCAGTAAGGCTCCTCAACCAAGTTACCCACCGAGAACGACAGAACGCTCAAAGATTATGTAGCGCCTTCTCTCTTGAACAATCTCGGTCGCCGTGCACCTCCGTGGTTGTTACTACAGGGCATCTCTAAATTATTCAAACTAGAAAAAAAGAAACTAAGTGAAACGCACGCGACGTTCCCCCTCCTCCCCCCTCCCTTTAAATTGAGTCAGCGAACTGCTGTAACCCATGGCAGTTTTTATTTGAACTAGAATACGCTTCTCACAGAGTGCACGGAACAAGTTTCCGCTTCGCATACCTGTTACAAGCCCGGAGCTGCTTCGGGAATATGTGCATACTGAACGCAAGAACGTCGCTGCTGATATTAAACGAAAAAAAAAAAAAACGGCTATACAATAATCTAGTCGTAACTATCTATTGCATTCTTTATTCAAATTTATTTATTTTTATTACGATTCGACAACCACGTCGCAAACGCTAATTACGTGGAAATATATAAGGCATTTACGCCACGGTTAGTTAAGGGAGGCACCTGGAGCCGCTCGTGCACTGTCCTTTTTTTCTCTACTTTTATTCTTGTATTTTTTTCGCTTACTTTTATCCTCGCACACCATTTACGCCTCATTTCGTTCATTTCGCGCTGCGATAATAGCACATCGCCTTCCATACTTCCGGTCATTAGTCAGCTCACAATCGTTTCGCTTCCGTCGTTCCGTTCAGCACGCAGACATCGTAACATTCGGTATCACTCGCTCCTCGTGTGGATAGTGCATTATGCGTAATATGCAACAGTGCCCAGGCCCTCGCGCTCTGCGACCAAGTAGAACGGTTACGTCCCACAGAAAATTCGCGGCTAGACGACAGGAAATAATGTGCTAGAAAGCTTTACTATTATGAAGTAGCCAGTTTATACGAATTCAGACTTCATACAGCTTTTCAGCGTCACGGGTGTGGAACACGCGCATTTAACAAAGGATTAGAGTGGCGCCAGATCCCGCTTAGTACGAAGCGCAAACAGCTAAATCCGCACAAGGACAGACCTGTGCAACCTAGACAAGAACTTCTTTGCTTTTCACCGAGCCAACGTGATGGGAGAATGTAGTATGCATGTATCGATGAAAAAGCAAAGCTTTCGAGTCTCCCTTTTGAATCAGGAAGGTGCATGCTGTTACAAAAATCCTTATTTATATTTACTTTCTTATACCGCTCATTCCCGGCTCTCATGATATGGTTATAGCTTTATTTTTGATATCATTTTTCAGCTTCTTTTTTTCATGTTTTCGAACACAGTTTGCCGTCATTTATTATTTTTGTTGACAACACGCGTTCTCTACCTCTGGATATATTCTCCTTTCTACGACTATGTTTAAACTTCAAGGCCTCTGGCAGTGGCAGCGTGGCTATGTATTCATTTATGGCCGCATACAAAATGTGACTTGCTGTGTAGCGAAACGTGTAGTAATGTTCATATAGCGAAACCGTGCTGGTTACTTAAGCTATGCACCAACAGTCACCATCGCATCTCCCCTCCCCCCGCGCCCCCTTTGCTCCTACAGGAAACCACAATAAATAAAGGAGGTCCTGACAGTGCTGAAAAAGCCACTGCGTGTTACAACTATTACGGGACAACCGACAAACGGGGCAACCGCGCAGCCAGCAAAAAGAATTGAGCTCAAATAAAAACACAGCTTCGTAGACGCTAGGTTCTCTCGCTAAGGTGTCTTGCAAGACCGGCAGCCATAAAAGAAGATCAACTTTTCACCAGACAAAAACAAAAAAAAAAGAGAAAGACAAAACGGCATTAGAACGAGTGGGTACGGGGGAAGCCTCCGCCTCGAGAGTCGGACTGTCGTTTGTCAGAGCACGTGATCTAAGTTCTACTTCGCTATGAACAGCACGGCCGAACATCCCCAACGCTTCCAAAGTAACAATATACGTGTCTGTAATAATATAAAAATAAAAGATGCCAACCTCGATGAACTCTAGCACCGAGAAATTGCGTGCGCAAGCAGTGCGCTATACGACAGCTGACAAAGTTTCTTCTTATTAGATAACAACGCGTGAACTTTGCTGTCGCAGTGATCAATTACTGCAAGCCGCCTGGCAGCTTATGAAAACATGTTTCGACCATTTAGTGGGTTGAAAAAGCCTTTTCGCTGGTGTGACATCGCCACGGCGCAACACCGCTGTCAAAGTATAGAACAAGTATGCACTGCACGGGCGCTGAGAAAATGAAAGGCTTCTTGGCCCGATGCGTGCCACTAGCGTTAGCCATTGCCTGCTTTGGTAGTGTATATAGGAACTGCCGCCGGTAAAAACCTATCGTGTGGACTCAAAGGCTTGCTTAGCTCGCCAACCGTGTCGCCAACCGCTGCAGTGTGAGGGCGTTTATCAGCAAAGCATTGAACCGCATTGTAGGCAGGCTTACATTAGGTGTCAGAACGTTGAACGCATTGTAAATACATATACATGCTACCGAAAGGGAACTTGAAAGGGCGTAGTTCATTGATAGGGTTTAACGTTCGAGGGTAAACGCATATTGGCTGGCTAAGCCCCCGCCGTAGCGAGGGTAGAGTGTACTAGAATATTCTAGTACACTCTAGCGAGGGAACGCTACGGATTATATTTAGCCACCTACATTACTGGCTCGTCGACGCGCTCTCAAAGGACACTTGGATCGCTTTTGCATACCATGTATTTTTCAAAAAGTAACCGCGGCTGCCAGCAACTGGATTGAAGATCCCGTCCACAGAGGCAGACTGGCGCAACCACTGGCCGAGACCAAACCTGTGGCATTGACCAGACACTCAGAAAATACAGTTAGAGAAACTTACCCACCGAACGCACATGCATAAAATAGCGTGCTCCGCGAACGTTATACAATGTGTTGTTTGAGGAAATATCGCCTGGTAGCCGCTTACTGGTTTAAATTGAAGTTGCACTGAGTGACATCATCAATACCGATACCCTCTCGAAAGATTTCGAAAAAGTTCGGGTTTATAGTTGTTGTGCGCCTTTACTATAAACCATTCTCTAACTTTAAGTCATTCATAACGCCGTGCAAGATGCCACCTGTAAACTATAATACAATTCAATTCACCAAGTAGATATATTAACCGAGTCTCTAGCGGCTATGCGAAAGTTTAAAAAGGTACACAAGGCAATGGAATCGGGAAACAGGTACGTGCGTCAAGGTAAACTGGGCTATACTGCGAGCCCCCGCAATACTGCTGCCGACCAACAGGCACACTGTCCTCCTAATTCACATTCCCTATCCATTCCCCTCCCACCCCAACCCCTCACCTCCCCTTGCGACCGTAAGAACTTTCTCCGGCAAGAAACACGTGTTCTTATCCCACCGCGTGTCTGCTCCCTCCCCCATCACCTTACTAGGGCGGAGGAAGCTGTGCTTAGAAGACTTCGGGCCGGGGTGGCCCTTACACCGGCACTAGTCTCTGCGTGGAACAGGTGTAACATACCAGTGGGTGACACGTGTCCATATTGCTCTGTTCCAGTGACGGACGCAGATGTACACCACCTGACATGGATATGCGTGGGACTGCATCCGGAACGCTTTCGTCTACTACAGCAAGGCGGCCTCCGCTACAGTGCCTCGATCAGCTATAACTGGATACAAGATAAGAAAATTCACAAAACACTGCTTCAGTTCTACACAAAACAGGCCTTAAAGCTGAGTATAACAGATACAGGCCTTGAAATATATCCCTTACGGAAAAATCCATTTCAAATGAAAGAGAGAGCGAGAGAGAGTGGCGAACAAGCTTTTCTGCACATGCCAGCTACAACTGCGTAATTCGCAAAAATGCTGTTTCTCTGCGCAGTGTGCATAATGCTTTCCCCGTGTGCTGTTTCAGGAAATCGCGTGTAAGGTCACCGAATTGAAATTGCTGCTGTAAGCAGCAAGAACAAGGGTCCTTGACAGCGGCTGCCGCATATATTACGAGAGCGCGCGAATGGAAACATGCAAATCAGGAACCACGATATTTTCGCAAGCGTTTTGATACACGCCGCATAAAGTGCGTCTAATACACGTCAGCGAAAGTATAGTAGCTTCAGAGGAACCTTTGTATCTTTAAGAGCGCGGATATCACACTCAAGAAATTGCTGTTGATATCGTGAAGAGCAGAGGCACGTTGAAACTTGAAAAGTGGTGCCATTAGACGGCATTGTATGGAGAGTGCACTTGACGAGTACATGAAAGGAGAACTGGTGCATGGAGTGGACGAAGGCGGGGCTCAGCGTCCACCGTATATGCGCGTAGAAATAGTTTTCTCTCGCAAAGAACGTGCTCCTCACCTAAAAGGCTTAAAGAGGCTGCTGATTACGCAACACCTATAAATCAGGCCAGAACGTGTAATAAATGAACGTTCTGTGTAAGGAATGAGCACGGGCGGGCGAAGACGGATGGTCTACTTGGCTGCTTCGTGCAGGACACTTACGCCTGTGTCGTACATCATCCTCGTTCCCTTGAATGTCGCAGTATTACGTAGCGTCTGCTATCTCACTCACTTTTCTTGAATATAATGTAACGTTAATGGCAACTCAGCAGGCGATGAAGTAGCAGGACAAACGCGTTGCGAAAATGACATGCTTTTCCTCCTAATATCGG
Organism: Hyalomma asiaticum; assembly: GCA_013339685.2. NCBI lineage: Eukaryota > Metazoa > Arthropoda > Arachnida > Ixodida > Ixodidae > Hyalomma > Hyalomma asiaticum. Next base: position 235,704,638 of record CM023481.1, read on the forward strand.
GAAATGAATAGCGCTGCATTATGAATACATCTTTTCAGGTGAGAAGAGGTATTCCTCGTTTGATCGCGTTACATTATTTTAAGTTTATATTATATCGATCCATGTATTGCATGAAACGTGCCATTATCTTTAGATACACATGCGAAAACTGTTTTTCAGTATCGGCGACTGTAGGTGTTGTTCACTGACCACATGTTTCTGCACAAAACTGGACGTGCTTGGAAAGCTATACCTGTACGATATATATATATATATATAGCTGTCGTATATTTAGAGAACGTACCCAGCTTAAATTTATACTCGTCGAAATTTGAGCTGGGTACATTACTTAAAACACTGCTCATTACTTGTGCTCATAAATGTCTGCATTTTCTTTATTTTTACAAAACATGCAGTCTTCCTCTTTAAGACACACTCCGGCCTCAATGCTTTCAATGCAGTAGCCTCTTGCTTCAAATGCGACTTCGTAACAATACAACACTGGCGAAATTTTCCGCGGACTACGGCGCGAGTGAAACTGACAAGACGATGCGCTGACAAGCCAGCATATTATTTTGTCTTTTACATTCTTCCCACAATCGGCGTCTTTTTCGCTCCGGTGAACGTCAGTCGACTAGACCAGGTCAGAGACGTTGTGCGCGCTATGCTATCCTAGAGGAATACCTTATTGAGCACTACATAATGCTTTGTGATTTCCTTGCGACATTTCTTTCTAGTGGCGTGGTAAACCAACCTTTTTTAACGATTGTTTACTTTTTCCCCAAGCCCCTGCACGATCCTTATGGCTGGGGATCGATAATCGGCGCATTTTATCACCAAAAGGAGATTGAGTGTAAACCAAGCAATCCTTGTCAGATGCACACCCACGCAAGTTTCTTCCCTTCTTATGTGTTAGACGTGAAATATTGTTTTGGATGTGGCACGAAATACGGGTGTAGCGAGGAAAGAAAGCCGGGGACGCTTGAACTAAAGAGAGAGCAGGGCTGTCTCTCCGGAAGCAGAAATCCGATGGGAGCGGTGAAGCATTAGGTCAGCAGGTGATGGTGATGATGGTGAGATCGTAAGGCTGTGGTAAGGGCGGCCTACAGTGGCTGAGTGCGTGTGTGTGCTATACAAGCGTTGTGAAACTCTGCGTCGACAGCGTTCTCGAACTTCAAGAATTTTCGACATCTTGATTGATTATACTCAGAACTTAAGTTAGAAACCAACGCGCCGTAATTGCAACTTTCGGGTTTTGTCGTTAATTCCGCCTAATTTCCCAAGGAATCCTACGCACTAAAACAAAAAAAAAAGATGCATTCGTTGATCGTTAGTCTCCCGTGAATGAGTCTCGAAAGGCTTAAGTATTTTATGTAGTAATCAGCACGTCCAACTTGCTCGTCTTTGTAACCACGTGGCAGTGGGAACAGGCCTTAGAGAAAAGAAGAAGAGGAAGAAAGCACAGAAGACGAGAATGAGGAAAAGAGAAAGCAGAGGCATATTATGGCGACTACAAAGAAGAGGAAGGAGATGGCGAAGTGAATGGGAAGGAGAGAGAACGACGACGACGAACTCGACTAATAAGAAGGCGATGATGAACAGGAAGCCGAAAAAGAGAAAGATAGACACGGAAGAGAAGGATCAGGGGGAGGAGAAGCAGCAGTAGAATACGAATGAAAGATAAGAATGAGCGAGCACGAAGCGATGTCTAGCTTACGCTGGCATTGCGTTGCGTCCTCTGCGAAGGTCTGGTAGTTTTGTTTTAACTGTGAGGAAAAGAACGATGGGCTAGCCAATATTAAAGCGTTTCGATGATCCGATGCACGGTAGAGAAACTCGCGGCAAGATATAAGGATTCTTGTCTGCGGGAAGCCTTGGGAACAGTTGACGCACACAAGGAAGCGGATGAGTGGATAGCGTTCTACTGGTTAAGCAGCAACAACCGAGGGCAATGCATGTCCTAGGTTCAATTGTTGAACCGCCGAATTCGGCGGCATAATCAACTGTCCCAACGAAAAAGTCACAGTTTCGCCGCAAGGACGAAGCAATGAATGCGCTAGCAACAAAGGGGACCGCAACGCGAAGAGCGTGGAGGCAGCTTGAAATTTCCAGCACGTCCCTCGGGCTCAAGGAGGCCGCTCAATGAACAAACAGAAGATGAGCGCGAACTATCAAGTGAAGCACGCACGAAACGAACCCACGAAACGAACGCACAGATATACACCGAACGAGCGCGAATAAGCTGTCACAATGGATACTCTCAGTTTGAACAGCGCTCCTGTTGCAAAGGCGGCCGCCCGTTGCGCTCCTCGCGCCATCTCGCTGGTAATGAAGAAACGCTTATAAGCGCCTGCCGTCTCTGAGTCCTGCCAGCGGTAAAGGGTGTGTATATAAGGCTCGCCGTTAGCTCCCTGAAGGATCTGCTCTTTGTGGCGTAGTGGTTAGCGCCACGCGCTGCGGAGCGAGAGGTTCCTGGTTCGATTCCGCGCTTCGGAAGCGTTTGTCCGAATAACTTTTCTTTGGATTTATATGGACGTGGAAAAGCCCCAACGGAGAAACGAAAAACGAAATAGATTCATAATGTGCACTGATCTAGGTATAGTACAAGACACAGAAGTGGTTAATAAGATTAGAATTAGTGACCACAGACTAATAAGGCGAAGATATCCCTCAATCTAAAGCGAACAAGGCCAAAGTTAATCACACGGAAACAGGCCAACCTCGATAGCGTCAGGGCGAAAGAGAAGAATTTAGCATTGCACTTAAGAACAGTATGAGGCTCTAGCACAGGAGATAAAGAGGATATAGAGAAGATGAACGAAGACATTACTAATCTGATCAACGAAACAGCAATCGAAGTAGGGGGCAAAGCACCAAGACATGTTGTGAGTAAACTCTCGGAGTCTACTAAAAATCTAATCAAGCAGCGCCAACAGATGAGAATAACTAACTCAAGAGACAAGATAGAATACGCCGCTATCTAAGCTCATCAGTAAAAGTAGAGTCAGGGACGTACGTAACCATAACGTGAAAGAAATAGAAGCAGCCGTCAGAAAAGGAGTCAGCATCAAAAACCAAAAGGAAGCTTTGTGCGGAAAGAACATAATGCATGCAGTGAAAGATAAGCAGGGCAACATCGTTACTAACTTTAGTGGCATAACCAAAGTGGCCGAGGATTTCTTTCCGAACTATACAGCTCAAATAGGAGTCCTCCCCACCATGAGTGTATTAATGCCGAGCAGGACTACGAAATCCCATGCGTCCACTGCGGACGAAGTTAGGAAAGCAATACAGGGCATGTCCCGCGGAAAAGCGGCTGGAGATGACGGCATAACCACCGACTTGATCAAAGATGGCGGAGACTTCCTTATTGGAAAGCTCGCGACACTATACACTCAATGCCTCAAAACTTCAAATGTACCCGAAAGCTGGAAAAACGCAAATATTCTATTATTACATAAGAAGGGAGATGTTAAAGACTTGAGGAACTACAGGCCGATTAGTCTACTCTCAGCACTTTACAAAATATTCACAAAGGTTATCTCAAACAGAATAAGGGCCACACTTGAATTTAATCAACCGAGAGAGCAAGCAGGGTTCAGAAAGGATACTCTACCATGGACCACCTGCATGCGGTCAATCAAGTAATCGAGAAATCCGCTGAATACAACAAACCCCTCTATATGGCTTTCATAGATTACGAAAAGGCTTTCGACTCGGTAGAGATACCAGCAGTTCTGGAGGCACTACGTCGTCAAGGAATGTGATAGCTATATAAACACAATAGCCAACATCTATAAAGATTCTACAGCCACCCTGCTCCTCCATAAGAAAAGCAGAAAAATCCCAATACAGAAAGGTGTCAGACAGGAGATACAATTTCTCCATGCTATTTACTGCATGTTTGGAAGAAATCTTCAAAAGGTTAGACTGGGAAGAGACAGGGCTCAGGATTAACGGCGAATATCTGAGTAATCTGCGATTTGCAGATGACATAGTACTCTTTAGCAATGACGGCGACGAATTGCAAAAGATGATTGAAGACTTAAGCCGAGAAAGCGCTAAGGTAGGATTAAGGATGAACATGCAGAAAACAAAGATAATGGTAAGTGGCACGGCGAAAAACGTCTATTCAAGGTCGAAACCCATACATTAGAAGTCGTAGAAGAATATCTGTACCTAGGACAGCTACTTACTGGAGAACCCACCCATATAAAAGAAATCCACCGTAGAATAACATGGGATGGCGCGCATACGGCAGACATTCACAACTCATGAACGGAAACCTACCACTATCACTCAAACGGAAACTATATAACTACTGCATCCTTGCCAGTACTGACTTACGGATCAGAAACCTGGAGAATTACAAAGAAGCTAGAGAGGAAGTTAAGAACCGCGCAGGGGCGATGGAACGAAAATGATAGGCGTACACTAAGGGATAGGAAGACAGCCGAGTGGGTCAGAGAACAAACGGGGTCGCCGACATAATGAACGATATTAAGAAGAAAAATGGACATGGGCAGGCCACGTGATGAGAAGGCTAGATAACCGATGGCAGTTAGAACGACGGAATGGATACCAAGAGAGGGTAAGCGCAGCCGTGGGCGGCAGAGAGTAAGATGGGGGGACGAAATCAAGAAATTCGCAGGCATCAAATGGAATCAGCTCGCGCAGGCGGCAAGGATGGCGAGGATTGGGAGAGGCCTTCGTCCTGCAGTGGACATAAAATTGGCTGATGATGATGATGATGATGATATATATATATATATTATATATATATATATATATATATATATATATATATATATATATATATACTTATACATATACGGTTCATGACGGCGGCGACGGGGACGGCAAAAACCAGCCAAGACTGTCCATATAATGCTATCGCAATAATACAGGCCACAACATAGAAGCCTTACAAGCAACAGGTACATAATTTCAAGTAATATTTATGGCGCTAAAACATCGGGACACAGAGAAGACAAAACACACTGGCGCCAGTTTTGTCCTCGCTGTGTCGCGTTGTTTCAGCGCCATGACTATTACTTCAAGAAATGAACCAACTAGCTCAACAACATATCCTTTTGAGGTACATAATAAGCCGTCAAAATAAGCTTTATGATGCAAATTCTGTGCCAGCACCTTTCCAGTGGCAAAAGCACACTTCAAGGTACAACCGACTATGACAAAAAGAAAAGCGGCATTTACGAGCGGAGCAAAACAAGTAGTGCACACACTAAGCACAAGGCGGGATGTGCATTCTCAGAACACTCAATTATCTCTCGTCTGCGAATTTTATCGGACGTAGTATCGTGCAAAAGGCACAGTCGACACAAGTAACTGACGCCGCCTGACAACTACAGCTACGAGAATATTTCTCCCTGAAACAAAGACCCGCACTGCGAATTGTCCCATACAACGCTTCACCTTTACGACAGAACCACAAATCGGTGGCCTGGCAGCCAAATAAAACCCAGACGGCGGCGCCATATGTAAACAGTACAAGAGAACAGAAGCCATCATCGTTAAAGGCACAACTTTTGTGATGTCCAAGCGCAGCGCTGAACAAAGAACTGGGTTGAAAGCTAGTGCCAGAGACACGCCCCTCTCTGTCGCGCCCGGTAAGAGACCAGTGTTGACTTGTTAGCGCTGGATTCACGATCGCAGGCGCGGCACGTAGCGATCGCGCGCTCACGTTGTGTCCGTGGCAAGCTTCACGGCCTGTTCGTTGCTGTTCAACAGCAGCGCAGCACAAAATGCGGATCCTGCCTCATTTGGATGCCGCACACGGATCCCAGAAAAACAAAATGGAAGAAGAGTGAAATGAACGGGCATCGGCAGCTCGGTACAAAAACAAAAAATAACGTCGAATAAAAGCGCACCGCGCGCGAATCTTGCCGTAATGAATGGTCTTACGCGCGCTTCTTACTTCTGGTGCCGGCACAGGCGACCTCACCGCCCGCCAACCTGCGAGTGGTCGAAAACGAACGGAGCACGCAGCACGGGTTATCGACAAAGCGGTGCAAGTGAACCGCCCATGCGTGAGACGGAAAGCCGTGCGGACGTGACACTCCGCGAGGCAGCGATGTTGCCCGCGCCTGCGCTCAGGCAAGGCGTGTGTGAAGGGAAGAACGCCGGGTCGCCGCCGATGAAGAAAACAAGACAAGACGGAAGCCAGAATGTATCAAAGGTGTCGTTAGAAGGCACGCCGCTGCGAAGGCAGCGGGCGGTATATACTTCGACAATCTCAGCACTCCAAGTGAGACCTTTTTCTTTCTTTTTCCGCGTAACTGAAACAAGCACGACGGTATATTCGTGAGCAGTAATGAGGAGAAACCAGGTTCAGGACAACCGCAGCATCCGACGGGGAGAGGATGTTGTGGTATGTAGTGGGCAAACGTAAGTGAGCGACGTGGCCACGAAGAAGATGAAGATTAAAGCTGCACGGGAAAAAAAGGAACGAAATCGAAAACCGTCGAGCGCGAACAGAAGGCCCTGGAGAAAGTAGAAAAACGCAACTCCCGAAGAAAGTGGAAGAAAGGAAAAGCAACTAGGATGCCCGAACGTTATGATCGAGCTACCGTAGAGTAATTGCTTTTGATGACGGAAGGAGTTAGGAACGTACGGTTAGGTTATTATAAATAGGGCTCAACTAGTGGACACACCGCGTGATTAAGCTTGTCCAGTGAGTTACTTTTCACATTCGGTTTTCAGCGAGTGTGTACGGTTTTCATATCAGTATCGACGCATGTACTCGTTTTTTTCCTCTTCATGGCGACCGGGTTTCACAGTCGAACAAAACTCCCACGTGCTACCACTAGCCACGCCTAAATGTGTGGGAATCTTCTGAAAGGTTTCGAAGCGTTCTACTCCGATTTCATACACAAGGCGTATATCAAAGACATTACGGAACTTACGACAGCACCAGCGATAACGCTGGAATGTACGATGAAGCGCGTACTCGTATCTTCGACTGACAACCATGCTTGCCGGCATCATTGTACCAGAGTCCTTCAAAAGCATTGAAGGACTCTGATTGTACTCTGAGCGTTCCGTCTTCCTGGGCACACCGTAGTTTAGCCAAAGAAGTCATTTATTATTTTACCGACTCGTAATAATAATTGCTTCAGTTTTGCGCAATACGCAATACGATTAGGAGGCACGCCGTAGCGCGGAATTCCGGGGTTTTTTTTTTGACCACCCTGCTGGTCTTTACCGCGCACTTACATCTAAGCACAAGGGGTTGTTCTTTGCCTTTCGTCCCAATGAAAATGTGGCCACCACGGCTTTGAATGGAACCAGCGCGCTTGAGATTAGCAGTCGGACACCTTATCCACTTAGCTACCGCGGCAGGTCGTCCTTTATCGCTCGACTACCGCATAGTTTAGCGTCAACAGTATGTGACAGCTAGTAACAAATGCATGGAACAAAGCTTTAGCTTGCAGTCCCAAACTCCCGAACAGCGCAGTACAAGACATGGAAAACGTGGCAATGCTTTTATGAGGAAAACCACTGACCAACATGAGTTAATTTTGTTACACTTGATTCAAGCGAACTTACATAATAAAAAATCCTGCAGATCGCACGTATTGTGGGAATCGGTGTCATGCGAAGCAGTCAGCGATAAAAGTACCCACGACCAACTGTTTGACATTCAGCAAAGTGTTAAGAATAAGATTAATGTCTGTACAAAGTGCATGAGTGGCTAACCAGGGACGTCGCCAGCACCATGGCGACTGAATGGTAGCTCATGGTACGACATAACATTGGCATTCACGTTACAGCACAGACGTCTGTTTTGTCGAAGAGAAGCGCACACTACGAAGAGCTGATGTGCTCATCATAAGTGTCGCTCCTTGAAGTAATAGTACGGAATCGAGCAAAGATGGACAAAAGCGTGCCGAGTGATAGTAGAAACGAAGTATCGTTTATGGCATTGCCATATAGCGCTCAACACACCACAGGCGCAATTGACGTTACAGAAGCACCATCATCACAACTGCTGGTGCAAATGCGTTTATTTATTATATGTACCGTACGGGAGCAGCAGCCTTAGTCTAAGTGGTAGCGTGCTTGCTTGGCACATCGCGGGTTCAATTTCCACCCCCTCACTGCTAAGTATAGGCTACCCTAGAAGATCACAACGCGTTGGTCCATGCAGCTGCGCTTCTTCCTACATTCAGTCGCAGCGACGAGAAAAGGGTATGGCTTTCATGTTTTTCAGTGCGTCCTAATAATATGTGAAATGTCTATTTCAGTTTAATAGATACAGCATGCGTTAAAGTCAAACACATGTGGCGCATTCCAGCAATAACAAGCGCCGAGCACTCGGGTATGAGCCACACGTGATTACAATATCGTTAATCATGACGTATAAAACAAGTATGTCGGGTTACTGGTGTAAGATCAATCATGCATGTTCGTCATGGATTTATACCCTACCATCCACATTTTGGTGCCTACCAGCTGAACGAGACGACCAGAAGAGCACCAAGACGTAGGCGGCTGGACAGGTAGGCAGATCTATACGAAGTGACTCAAGTTCGCCAAGAAATGCTTCCGCATTTAAAATATAAGATACAAAAGAAACTTTAGTACCTGTCAAAAGTGTATTACGACTTAGAGGCAAGAATTTCCTTTTTAAGTTATGCAGCTCCGAGGGTCGCGGGACCGAATCCCGGCCGCGGCAGCTGCATTTCAGTAAAGGTGAAATGTTGAGGCCGGTGCACTGTGTGATGTCGTTGCGATGTCAGAACCCCAGGTGGTCGAAATTTCCGCAGCGCTCCACAACGGCGTCTCTCGTAATCACAGCTGGTTTTGGACGCAAAACCTCAGATATCGATCAAATCACGTGAAACTCTTACTATGCTTAATAGTCTTTGTTCACAAATCAATGCTATATCACTGAGCACACAACATTCCAATTTTGTCCGAGTTATTGCATTATTGTGCGAAGTTTACAGAACAGTGATCTCACTTGGCTAATTAAATTTTCAACAATGGTTGCTTTTTTTAAATTTACGGTTCAAATGCGAAAGCTGCATCTACACACATTGTATTTTAACTTATTCGTTCTAATAAAACGCACGTAATCAAATTCGACGCAGCGGTTTCCAGAAAAAAAAACAATTTCTTCGTTTTCGTGTGATTGTGTAGAACTCCGGGTAAAGATTATCTTAAGTTTATTCGGTTGCATACGGTAAAGGCGCATATTTCACTTGAGACAACGTACAGTTCTGAGTGCTGCCCATCTATCTAACAACAACAAAAAAAAAAAACGCATGCGTTCGTGTGTGCCTGCGCGTTTGTGTGTGTGGAAAGGGGGGGGGGGGGCGTGTGTGCGCACGCGTAGATGCGTGCGTGCGTATTTTTCCCATCGTTCATAAGCGACTATATTGTATAAAACTCTTTCTTTTTTATCTGCTCATATGCTTTACTTAGACACACCTTGTCTCACCCACTGGCGTTGGAGAACGCCATTACCGTCATCAATTAAGTGCGCCTAAACTAATAAAAAAAGGTGACATCTAGTTTTAATTCATACTGACGTTGTGCACCAGCACTCGTGGAAAAAGAAGCGCTCCACGCTTGACTCTTCAAGAATTGCATCGGATTATCTCCAATGTTCCCCGGCTGTGAAAGGAAACAACAAGACACCTAATAAATCACTCTAGCCTCCAACGCAGTTTCTTATTGCTTAATAATGACCCTATGTGCGGCCGCTTCGGAAAGCTAATAAGAACGACGGAGCGTCAACCCGAACACATACGGCCCCCCCCCCCCCCCCTTTTTTTTGTAAAAGAAAGAAAAATGTGACTAATCGGATCAGGGCCCACGCTAGGCAGAGAGAGTTACTTTGCTCAAAATAATAGTAATACACAAGCATAGGCAATATTCGCCTAAAAATTCTGCTCCTCAAATTACATTTACTCGTAATAATCAGCGAAAATAATGAGCAGAATACACAGATATCATGAGTAAGCAGAGACGAACGACGGCTGCGCTAGTCAACCGCATAGAATAACGCGGAACTGCTATGCAACGTCTGTTTTATTTAGGCCATTCCTCGCGTGTTAATTTTTTAAAGGCGAAGCATTTCTTGGCGATCCAAACACACTTTGACCGTGTCCGCGCGTCCGTCCGCCTGGTCACGTACGGCTAGGTAGGTGCTCTTCTAGCCATTTCGTGCACTTCATATGTGCCAACTGGCATGACACGACATATGGGTATGAAGACCACGAATCATGTGCAACTACTGAATATCGTGACATGCATGTCACACAAGTCATGACATACGTGACAAACTGAAGTCATGGTAGTCGCTTCATTGTCTTGATAATTACCGGTATCTGCATAACATGTTGCGCGTGTATAGTGAACGTGAATGACAGGTGACACATGATATTCCATTACAATCATATATGTCATTCTACGACTTGCTCAAATCCCACAGCGTATGCGTCGTAAAGCCTTCGTGGTCGTTTAATACACATGGCATATCCCCCCCCCCCCCACCCCCCGAAAAAAAGCATGCATCAAATATATACGGTATTCAAAGCCATGACGTGTCCTGATGTAATGACGCACATGTCACGACAGAAACCACAATGGACATATCCTTGCAGTCAATTCTTTAGCTGGGCAATATCTCAATCTGCATGACATGAGCTAAATGACATGATACATTAGCCATAACATATGCCGTATTTAATCATAAAATCAACGCTAATTGGTCAAGTTAACGACTAATGTTGTGTCGGTGTTACCGAGCCCTGAACAATTTGCTTGACTGTTAGTAAATATCGCCTATAGCTGGCTATCGCTGGCTAATGTCGACTAGTGCTTGATAATCTTGGCTAGTGATGGCCAAATATTCGCTAATATTGGCTACATTTTGGCTAGTGGATGCTTATTTTACCTCGTAATGTTGACTAGCACAGGCAAATCGGTGACTGATTCGCATAAAGTTGATCCCCGGAGTGTGCGGGACCTGGTGGCTTCATTCTCTTGTTTTATGCAAAGCTGTCTGTTGCCGGAGCAACGTGAAAATTCGGGCGAGTTCGTCCCAATATTTGCTTGCGCTGTGGGTCAACACATTACTGACGCTAAGGAGCTCGAGAACGTAAAAACTAGAAACATGGAAGCGCAATTCTTGGGACTATAAACAAAAAATCACGCTTCCCCGTTTGTGACCTATCGATTAAAGAAAAAAAAATGCTCGCCCATAATATTAAATGCACTAAACAAAACATGCACTGCCCCGCCACGGTGGTCTAGTGGTTATGGCACTCGACTGCTGATCCGAAGGTCGCGGGATCGAATCCAGGCCGCGGCGGCTGCATTTCGATGGAGGCGAAATGTTGAGTCCCGTGTGCTGTGCGATGTCAGTGCACGTTAAAGAACCCCAGGTGGTCTAAATTTCCGGAGACCTCCACTACGGCGTCTCTCATAATCAGAACTGGCTTTGGGACATTAAACCCCACAAATCAATCAATCAAAACATGCACTAAGATTAAAGGAGCACTATAAAGCAAAACAGTTTTTACTGTACAATCACTCTTTCACGATACCAAAACCACTCCTCGTGACGCCAGAAGGTACTCGGTAAGCGAGAAGACCGACAAAGAGAAAATACAAAAGGCTAATGCACCTTGAGTTCCCGCACCAACTCGCTGCGACGTCATAGATTTTAAACTCACCTGCTAGGGCTCAGATAATTATTCACGGGCAAAAATAGATTGCATCGTGTTCACAGGTGGCCATAGAATTAATATAGTGAATTTCATAAAATTCTATTGAGTAAATGTGGATAAAATGCGAAAAGACAATTTGAAAACCGTGACGTCGCACTTGCGTTGAGGGGTACAGGTTTTGGCAAGAAATTCAAAATATAAAAAAAATGAAACTCTGACCTTAATTTTCTGTTATAGCACTTAAAGCATGATAGCGAAGTTAACGACAATAGAAATATTAAAGAACAGTCTGTTATTATAGGTTGATTTACTGTTTCACTTTAGCGTCCGTTTAACTCTTCTAAACCTGGCGATAATGCGCGAAAGATATCTTTGGCTAACGTGATAATCTAGCCTCCCTTTGCTTCGGTGTTTCAGCAGGCAACCTTGCCTTTGCCTGAGATCTCGCAGCCTGCCCTCTAGCTATATCTACCACATGATTGGAATCAGCTTGTCGTTTAAGGTGAAGTGTGCGCACAGACGGCCCAGCCGGCGCGGCATCCATGGCGACAGCGAACGACCAAACGCCGACGAAAGAGACGCTATACCCTCGCCTAGTCACGTGGTACCTCAGGCACCGAGTGATCACAGCGTATCAGGTGGCCTGAACGCACACACCTGCGCTCAATGCCGCTCAACGCCGGTGAACGACCTTGCGAGACGACGTAGTAGAGATCTGGCTCTGAAACGTAAGGAAAGCTCCCACTAAAACTCAATCGCACCACACCGGCCGCCATTGAAATTGCTTTCTTTCAAAGACGCAAGACTTCGGCGCACATACTAAATTTTTTTTTTTTCCAATTAAACCATCCCTGCTGCCAGAAGCGATGTGCCGCGGAAAGCCTGCAGTGCACGGCAACCACCGCAAATATATTTTCTCCTGTAAAGCGTGCTTTGCCTGTACGACAGCCGCGCACTTCAAGAAGTAGCCCATCAAGGAGGGAAAAAATACGAAGGTGCGAACGCCGAGAAAGGCGACGCATGGGCCCACGCGCTGAAGCGACTCCGCAGTGGCAGAGGCAGATGAGATACGGCGAGGAGGAATAAGTGCGAAGGCGAAACCATCGAGGGGTCTTTGAGAAACTGCCATTTTGAAAACGCCGGGACGAAATGGCCTCCGAGGGTAAGGTAGCGAAAACAACTCAGCCGCTCGTAAAAGCGCGAGATTATGCGGAACAAAACGAGCGACGTGCTATCAACCTGAAGCCGAGTTGACGTTTTGGAAATTCTATCTATACAGCCCCCAATAATACCTACTCTTCAATAACTGTACCACATAGTAGAGCCTCAAAAAGAATGTTGCGCGCCTTCTACGACGAAACACTCGTGGCTCGTGATTCTGAGAACATCCATGCACACAATTGGATTGGTAATGTACACAATCACGGACAGTGGGCTCGTAAAAGAATATATCAACAACTCAAAAATTTCGAGAGCGAGCGAGCCGGGGCTGGTACAATGTATAAATTACGACCTATTTTGACGCTCACGCCACCCCGTTCGACCGCGATAAAAAAGTACGGAGGTGCGCTTTCCACAATCCACAGCTCCTTGTATTTATTTATTTATTTATTTATTTATTTATTTATTATTTATTTATTATTTATTTTACCCCGAAGGCGTTTAGTGAAGGTTGGACGAACTCGTGACCGTTCATGTTGAAGTTTGAAGCAGCACACAAGAAACGAAGGACACAAAGAAGGAAGCAGACAGGACAACCGCTGACTCGCAACTAGTTTATTCTTGAAAAGAGCACAGCATAACATACAGATAGTATACAGTCCTGTCTGTTTGTTCTTTCATTGTGTCCCTCGTTTATTGTGCGCTGCTTCAAACTTCAACCCGATGGCGTCTATATAAGGCATCACCGGTGTTGATCGCGTTCGCAATAGCGATTCGGTAAGATTTCCGCACAGAGAAAAACACAAGAAGGAAAATGAAATGTCAAGGCGACAAAGATCCTCGCAAACTTGGCGAAAGTGGTTGGCCGTAAAACGCATTATAGGGTTATATTTCGCTACCAAACGACACCCCCCCCCTATTCTTTTCCCCGGCATAAAGACTTATTTTAGCGCGCTGCCTGCATTACATGGCAAAACAGAAAATATAACATGGGCTCGCAGAAGCCGGCACCCTGACGTACACATATTTTCAGGAATGTGTTCGAAGATAAAAATGACGTGTACAGTTAAACGTGTGCGCGGTGTGAAACACCCAAGCAAAAAGCAGGAACAAGTATTTCGCCAACATACCACAACTACGTCGAGTCGTCAAGCAAAATAGTAGATACGCTTAGTGCCATAAAGTGACAAAAGAAGGCCGTCATTGCTATAGACGCAACATGAATTTACTTAAAGACGTTAAAGCAGAAATCCATTTTAATTTTATCGGTATTTTTGCGTTCACTATGACACACTTTGCTAGAACATTTACTCCATGGAGAGCGTAAGGCTTTTTCGACGTGGTTTAAACCTCCTCCTAGACGATCGAGAAAATGGGTTCTTTGAGTATTCCTTTCGCGAAGGTGACAGCCGGGAGGCAACATTGTAAAGGTCAACTTGAATTTGTTAACACGACACTGGCAGCCGAGAAGGTGCTCGCTACCACTACGTAGTTGTATCCAGTTCCAGCAAAAATTAAGGAACAATTGAAGTGACGAGAGCGGAATAAGAGTTTAACCTCCCCAACACTACTCAACCGGACCCATTTCGCTCGGCCCATGGCCTTTACCTCGAATTAATTCTATTTGGTCTAACACACCAAATATGAAGTGACCGGCACACAAACCTAAAAGAGCCTGGTCCGGGAGTTGCTGGTAGGTGATCTGAAGTACCGACGAAGCCTGGCCTTCAAGGGCACGTGAGCAAATAAAAGAAAGGCGTAAGAAAAGCGTAATCGCACAGTGACGATAACCGTTTTTCTTTTTTCGCACTTGATATGCCGCTATGAATCCTCTCTTGTATGTCATTGTTCCTTTAAGAATAATTTGCGAATCATAAAAAGCGAGTGAACAACCGCACTCTCGGCAAGAAGCAGGCAAGTTTGCCCCTCTTCCCGACGTCGCAGACATTTCATGTTCTTTTAAGCGAGCATTAACAAAGCACCCTACATGTCCATTATACATTGTACCACACGACAATGCCACGCGGTAGACACCATTAGTAATACACAGTACGAATTTTGTCGCGTAGTGAGTACTGCAGAAGATCTTAGGTTTGCGATTATAATCCTTGCACAAAGGCTTGACAGCTAAGGAACGCTTGCCTTGCGGAAACATTTTAACGCGAAAGCGTTTCTTGGCTAGGTTGGCGATAGCGCGCGCCCAGCTCCCGTTCGCAAAAAGCGTCCGCAAAAGCCGTGCCCGAAAAGCACGTGACCTTTCCCACTGGAAGTGACGCCAGCGACAACACTCACCGCAGCGGCAGTCGGCGCGCGCTCCGCTCCGCTGCAGCTACCTGTATCGGCTTGCCGCCGCGTCGCCACGTTTCTTCGCTGTGTTGGCGAAAGCGCGCGCCCAGCTGCGTGGCGTCGCCGTAGCAAACGGCGACGCCACGCACCTGCCGAGTTCAATCTCGAATTGCAGATGCCCACTGAGGCCATCAAGACGTCGAGATGCACGTCCATCGATCTCGCATTCACCAACGACCTATGCATTGTGCGAGATGTGATGTATGTCTCCACGTACTACTCGGATCACAAGGCCATGGTGGTGTCTATGTATCTCGAGCCAAGTACGCCGTCACCGGGACGATAAGAGGCGACGGCACCGTTGTCGGTCTAATGACACCGCCCACACGCCGCGGCGGTCGTACTACTTCGATATGCCCGAGACGTGCCCGGGCATATCTGCATATACTGTATGGACGACGAAATAGAAGGGTACATGTGAAGTGTCGACAACCACTTTGACGGCATCAAATCATGCAAATAAACAAAATCCGGCCTCCCACATTGCCTCATTCTTTAGAACACAACTCGGCAACACCAGTTTGCAGCACTCCTCCGCAACGACAGTCTAGCCAAAAGAAACGCTTTCGCGTTCTCATCTCTTAAGAATATGCTTAGGATTGCCGAACTTTTTTAACACTGCGAGATCTTGCGGATACGCGGCATACACGGCATGATTTCCATCCACTTACTCTCCTCATTTTCAGTGGCGTGTGCCGCTGTCAAAGCACAGGGTGACTATTTTTAAGCTTGGCGACTCTAATGGAAAAGGATGTGGCACGTACATCCAGCAAACGTGTCCAGTGTTAGAAGAGTTTAGTTTCAAGTATGAAAACCTTATTGCATTCTTTGATGTCAGTTTCCTGGTAAAATTTAAAGCTTTGCCGCACGCTTTCAGTGAGTGAAAGATGACACATTGCATTAATCTGGGTCCGAAAGGCATTTCGGCTTAACTTTAATCCAGGAATCATCAACACATCGGAACACCTTGACCACCCTATTGTCAACCAAAGAGGCGCACAAAGCATCGCCAAATTATATTAAAAAAATGGCGTAAGGGGAGCGCCGCGCATGGACCTAATGAAAAATTCCGTTCTTATGAACAAAGAAAGCGCCCTCAAATCCAAGGTAGACTGTTAAAAGCTACAGGAATAAGTGATCGGGTGTTCTGGAACCAGACTGCCTCGTTTTATTCGATGAGCTCATGAACACCTCCCGGTACATGGGACACCGAATAAAAGGTGTCTTCAGCGTCTAGGGAGCACGAGGCGTGATCAAAGAGCTGTTTTTCACACAGAAAGTTCACAACGCTGTCCCGAGATGCGGCAGCAAAAGGTGCTCAAACAACGACAGTGTTGAAGCAGCGTCGAAAGTTCCGCAACTTGCTCCAAGTTTTGTTCTCCTTCAGAGTGACACTAAACAGGCAAACCAACCTTGTTGAAACAAGTTTCGTCGCTATACTGTAAAGAGGGCTATCAATCTGTCTGTGTTTGTCTTGCGCATACCTCCATTACTAATTCTTCTAAATTGAGCTCACTGAGAAGCTTGATAGTCTCCATTTGCCTTTACGCGGTTTCAGAGTTACCTGATTGAAGTTCTTGTCAATCACTTGCGCAGCTTTTTATTTAAAAATTCCGCGAGGAATAACAACAAAACCGCCTTCTGCTATTAGGGAAATTTGTGGCTTAATTGAAAATTTGCCGCTCTCAAAAATCTTCATTCTCTTCCATTTTTATGTAGTCTTGTTCTTTCTTATATGGCGCACGCGCGACCCCATTGCACTTCGAATTCTGTGTTTCTTCGTTAAATTCGTTGCTAGACCAGCGTCGGTGTTGCTTCAATTTCCCTCCTTGCGCACGCATGCTCAAAAACTGGGCTCCGTCGCTATCTCATAAAACAAATATGTGTCACATGCACAGCCGATAAAGAAGCTAAACGCGCAGCTTATCTTCTGAGGAAGCGCAGAACTAAATGACCGACAGACACGGTCGTTTAGTTTCGCGCTTCCTAAGAAGATGGATCCTTACCAGCTAGCCCGATTTAATTGTTTAATAAACGCGCAAGTTCCTTATTTTCGCGCTTATCGCAACGCCTTGGAAGAGCAAGTAATTATAGCGCGCGCCCTGGGCAATGCTGGAAGCACAGCGCTCACGGTTAAAATGTGCTTAAGAAATTTTAAGCAAAATGTGCGAATTCTTCCTCGTGTACCTGTACACGCGTCGGCCTTGTTTAAGCGGAGCGCGCAGCTGTTTTTGGCAGCTGAGGATAAAACTCCTTTCTTTCCGGCACTGCG